>OZ010794.1:543988218-544375218 GCA_963932465.1 Maratus speciosus
AAGCAGAAGGTTTACATTAGATACGATACAAATACATACACTGTTTATGCATAGATTATGTTTAAAATTACATACAGGCATGCACAGTGAGTTAAGAAGAAAGTATATCAAGAAATTATACTAATTAATACGATAATTACAAGCATGAAATAGTTTTAAATACATACTTTTGGAGGTCGTAAAATTTTGTCACAGCACAAATCACCTCACAGAAAGCGATTAGTAGCTTGACCAACCCCCTCGTTTCGACAGAATCGGGGACGGTCAATAACTGGTTTTATTCTCCTCTCCTCCTTCTTCTCCTTTTTTTTTTTTCTCGTATCGGGTAAAGTTGGAGAGCATTGCGTAATGATATATTAAAGGAGATCAAATAGCTTGTATATTTTGACATATCATACATGTTAGAAGTAACAAATAAATAAAATAATGTAACAAGTCTGTATACAATATTTTTCTGATTATAATTTGAATACATCAGATTAATTATGTGAAAATATAACATGTCATACACTATGACGCAAAAGTTTAGACAATGAAGAAATTCTTACATACTTTGAAAAATATTTATTCAATTTTCAAATCACTGCTTGAAATTAATGTGCTGTACATATAAACAATATTTATAACAAAGAAAAGTAGAATTGTGCATATTGCAATAAATTAAATGGTAACAAAAATAAACTGCTGTCTCAAAAGTTTAGACACAAATTAAATAAAATCGAAATAAACAATTTTTAAAACCTGGTTGCGCATCCATGCTTATGTATTACGTCATATACACGAGATTGCATGGAAGAAACTAAATCTTGCATAGTTTGTGGATCGATATCGTACCATGCATTCTCAATAGATGTCTTAAGTTCCTTTTCAGAAGAGTATTGTCTAGCGTTGCTATAAACTTTGCGACACATGATGCTCCAAAGGTTTTCTATAGGGTTAAGATCTGGGCTACATGCTGGCCAGTCGAGAACTCTTATATTATGGGAATTAAACCAAGATTTTGAATGTTTTGCAGTGTGAATTGAAGCATTGTCTTGCTGAAATTCCCACTGAGGACCCCCTAGAAGCTCAGCAAATGGCAGTAGGTTTTCTTCTAATGTCTGTGTATAATGCTGTGAAGTTTGACGACCACTGGTGAAGGTCAGAGATACTTGTCCATTATAGCAAAAGGCTGCCCAAACCATCACCGAGCCCCCTCCTTGTCTGCGACTAAAAAAACGTCGAGGTTCCTTCTGCAAGTCATGCCAATACGATAAACAACCATCTGGACCATCCAGATTCCACTTTTTTTCATCGCTAAATATGACTGACTGCCATTTCTCTCCATATGACATATGCTTTCGAGCCCACATAAGTCTTTGTAACTTATGATGTGGTTTCAGAGCTGGTTTCTTCTGCATTTTGCTATAAACGATTGTTCCTTTTTCCAAAATTCGTCTACGAATCGTATCCTTTGATACAGAGAGTCCCGATGAGCTTTGAACTCCACGTACGCTCATTTGTTGAGTACTCGCTAGTCTTTGTATCAGGCGATCCTCTCGTACATTTGTCACACGTGGCCTCCCAGACCGACATTTTGCTTTATATTCGGAACCACTCGATAAAACTCGATAAATAGATTTTTTTGACCTATTAATAATAGCAGAAATTTCAGAAACGCTCTTCCCTTCACCTTTCAACTGCCAAATCCTTGAAACCTCATTCACTTGAATTTCTTTAGCTCTCGGCATGTCGACTATGAAGCGCAATCGTTTGCAGAACTTAAGTACTCCAAGTTTGTGACATCATCGATTCTAAATTTGCATATGCCAGCGAATATTCAAAGAAATTTAGAATAGTGTCTAAACTTTTGCGACAAGCACATTTGAATTTTTATGAAAAAAATTAGTATTATAGCAAATAAAACGACTGTCTTTTGTACATAGCATTTTAAATCAGTTTTTGAATATATTTACAAGTTTTTGTAATTCTGACGTCATAATTCTACATTTTAAAGCTGAATGACGTCATTGTCTAAACTTTTGCGTCATAGTGTATTACAAGCATTGTATTTACTTTTATTCAGTATAAAATGTGTTTTAAATGAAACACTGTGTCATAAGGTTGTATGTGATGAAATAATATGTCAAATGTGTATGCCATTATTTTTCTTATAATTAGGTTTATTTCGACATATTAGTTTCAGAAAAAATTATAGCTTTGAATGTATTTTGGGCACTTAAACTGTAAAGTTACAAAATTATTAAACATGTGTGTGGTAAAGAAAAAAGGCTTCGAGAAAGACGTCAGATTTTCTGTACAGAGATCTTCTATAAATGTGAATGTCAACAGACAACTATGCTATCATGTGTTGAACTTTCTGTTATAAAAAAATAGAAGAACTTCTTATAAAATATACCAGAACCATTGATAATTAAACTTTACAGACTTAGTTCAAAAACTGTGTAGATACACAGTCATATGGACACGTACATTCCTTTAAGCTGTACAAAAAAAAAATAAAACCAGCAATCAGTTTTTATTTATTTTTTTTTTCTGACATCGGGAGAGATGCTGGGCAACATATAACTATGATATGTTCCCGCACCATGTTGGTTAAATCAAAGTAAAATTGCGTAATTTGTTATTTCTGTTTGTATAAATATTTTTTTATAAAATATAATTATGAGTGTAAAATTATAATGTTTATATATTTAAGTAAAATAAGAGTGTAAGTTCATACAAAAATTATTAAGTTGATTTTAAATATTAAATATATATTTTTAAAAAATTGTTGTATTGTGAAATGAATGTATAATGTTGAGTAGAGTTCGGATCTCAGACAACAACAATAGCCAGACGCCATGGTGTCGTTTTATGACAAGCCAATGGAAAGTGGTGTATAATTAGAAATCGTAAAATCATAAAAACGTTGGAATCAATTTATGGCCTCAATAAAAGTGTTGGGATAAATTTATGACTTTTCAGACCACCCAAACTTTAAGGCAGATAATAATATTTAAGTATATGCAAGGGGCCATTTGCAGACTGTTAGCTAATAGGCCTATCGAAGTATAATAAAAAAATCTTCTCACATCCAATAACAGTGAACTAGACAAAAATAGTTCCACCCACTGCAGGAGTGGTGTGCAAGAAGAATAAGGTTTAAAAAAAAGAGAGTCTGAAAAGAGATGTAGAGGACGCAGGAGCTCTCCTGAAAGCCCGTGCAATGAGTCCTGAAAGCCCTAGTAATTCCCAGGCGAGATGGACATATCGGAGCGAGCCTAATCGAGCCTAATCGAGCCTAATCAAGCCTAATTGAGGATGTCTTCCTGAGGTACCTATCGGAGTGAGCCTAATCAAGCCAAATTGAGGATGTCTTCCTGATGTACATATCGGAGTGATCCTAATCAAGCCAAATTGAGGATGCGTTCCTGATGACACATGGCCATGATCCTAAGCAACGCAACAACTCGGAATTTGATGAATAAAGGCCACCATCCCGTATATTAAAAAAAAAGGTACGACTTTAAACTTTTTCCTTTACCACTTAAGATCATATGAAAAATCACAAAAATACTTTTCTGATATTTTATGGTAGAGAGTAATCTGAGATCCGACAAAACCAATAATTAAATAAGATTATGGTAATTTAAAAATGAAAGAGAATTATTCTTTTAGCAAAAAGAAACAATTATAATAATTAGAGTACTTGAAAATATTGTCTTTTTTTTAAAGATTAAATATACATAAAATAATGAGAAGCAAACAAAAGTATTGCTTTCTATTTTTTGAATTAATATTATGTTTTTCTGTATATAGTTGTGTTCAATGTAAATAAAATATTTAATCAAGTTTTAAAAAGTTTCTGTAATTATTTAATTAATAATATTTAAAGTGTGTCAATTTATTTTTATAGTTTTAATTTTAGTTTAATTCATAAGTGGAAGAGTTCGTCTAAATAATTCACAACGCAAACTCTTAATTTTATTCGTAATTATTTAAATTTAATAATTACATTTTGACGCGAATTTTAATTTAATTTTATTAATGCTTCGCGTAGCTCTTCTTCTAGAATTATGTAATTACGATCACTTATATTATTTGAATTTATCTAAGGTATATAAAATTATATACCAATTTGCTATGAGGTTGCTTGGATGTTTGGACCAGTTAACAATTTTGGATATAAATTAAATAGAAAATAAACAGGTGTAATTATCTGTCCAGCAAATACTGACACAGTTAAAAGCTAATTCCACGGTTGCCGCAACAGATAGTCCATATAATAATTATCATTACAATCGATAATAATGATCCTGTAATAGATTACAAGAAGTTGTTTAAAATTAAACTATTAATAATTAATAGATAATAACAAATATAAGTTTAATTTAAGAGTCCAAGGCAACCAAATAATATTAGAACAAAATAAATAATTATTTAAAGCTGCCAACTTACGGAAATTATAAGAAGTTATATTTAAGAAGACAATAAATGATCAAGTAACTGACTAAAATAGTGTTTAGTGCTGCCATCTAGGATAGAAAACCGAATATAACATTAGATTAAATGTATTTAAAACCAAATATGTCATTAAGGCTGCAGATAAATATCATTCCATAAATATATATATATATATATCAATATTTGAATGGAAGGTGGTTTCGGAATATCGGGGTCATGATCGATGAAAATATACCAAAATTTTTTCAAAGCGCTTTCCTTCGAACTGCTGCAATAGGTAGCTTTTTGTAATGAAAGCTACCTAATATAGTCGGTAAGGAATCCAGTTTTCAAAATGTTCTTTTACACAATTTTAGAATTTTGAAACAGATTTAGAATTAATGATTTCCAGAAACATTTTCATGAAATTTTTGCTTATCTATTCTAAATAAAACACACACACACAAAAAAAATAGATTCAGTTTATTTTGTCTGTGTAAAATCACAATGGATCGGAAAACTCACACAGTTTAGACAGGTTTCAGTCTTAGGAGGTATGCTAATATGGTATTCTTTCTGTCGGAACTACAAACATTTTCTCAACAGCAGTTTTCGTTTTAACAGGTTTTACTGCATTCCATTACACTGAGTGAAGTAGTTCAACATTTTGTTAATAGAGAAGTGGAATTTGGTATGACTTAAAACATATTTTTTTTTTTAAGGCTGAATTTTTGAAAATCGGGATAGTTAAGGTGCTCTCTTAAAAATCTGGACAATAAAGAAATGTGTTTGGACTTTCGGAGATTAAGCAAAGAAAAGTAGTCTATTTGGTCCCCACATGAAACGTTGCAACAAGAAGAAAAGTAACCTGTTTGGGTCCAAACAGACTACTTTTCTTTTCGTCGCAATGTTTCATGTGGAAGCACTCCCTTTCATGTTTTATGACCTTCGTAGGATGTCAGGAGATCAGAAGTTACCAGATGGCTTCATCGACAAGCGCATCTCCGCCTCTTTGTTTTGTTAATGATCACAAAACGCTTCGAAAAGAAAGCCCAGTTGAAAGATTTATTATTTTTCGTCGGATAAAGCATATATAGTTCAGTTTATTTGCTTTATCTGACGAAACACTATACATATTTCAACTGGCCTTTCTTTTTCAAGAGTTCTGTGGTCAACAACAAAAGAAAGGAGATTCTCAACAAAAAAGGGGCGGAGATGGACATGTCAACGACGTTCACTGGTGACCTCCGACGTCTATACAAGTGTCTATACAAGTGAAAGTCATAAAACATGAAAAGTTCCGTGGTCAAGAAAAATAATCACTCTTGACATCGAAGCTTTTATGTGGCCAGGCGGTCCATTTGATGTTTTATGACATTTTATCGGATGTCAAGAGGTCAGAGACCACCAGTTAACGTCGTTGACATGTGTCCATCTCCGCCTCTTTCTTTTGTTGAGAATCTCCTTTCTTTTGTTGATGACCACAGAACGCTTGAAAAAGAAAACCAATTGACACATCGTCAATTATTTCGTAGGATGAATTAAATAAAAGCAAATAAACCACCTAAATGTACCTAAAGAACTTTTGAGATTGGGGCCTCCGCCCACACCACAAAATAGTTCTAGTTTGAACTATGGTCAGAGGTGATAATTAGGAAGTTAATCGTTTGTCCTGTTATCCGAAACCGTAACCCATTAAAGGACTCGTGTAAAAAAATAAAAAAAAAATAAAAAAAAAAAATAAAAAAAAAATTACAGCATTAAATTATGGAGTAAGTTTTGTTCACAAAGCCTTCTGAAAACGTAATTCTAACTGGTACCATAATCACAGTTTATTTAAAGATAGTATCTAGAATAAGTTCGTGTTAAATGTTGTCTAAAAATTCAATGTATTCTTTTAAGAATTAATTAATAACTTTATACATATTTTAATACGAAAGTATCGTTTTTATTGAATTTCAAAATTTTATTTGAACGCAAAATTGATGTTTTTCATGTAAAAATGCATATTGGCTTTCTTAGTGGCAATCTAAAAAATATATATGTCATAATACAAAAAATCTATTAGAATCTGCAATTAAAAAAATGTTTTTCCCCTGAATTCTGTAGCCCACGAAGACCGGACATATAAATTAACCTGTAAGTATTTGCAAGAAAATACCATTAAGCGGAATAGTTTGTTGGTTTGGGCTTTTTGTGAGAGATTTAGTAAATAATATCTAATTCCAAATAACCGATGTTACACCCAACTTTTAATACATTATTCAAATTTCCAAAACCATTTATAATGAAAGAAACATTCATGTGCATTATGTTTATTTCAGGATAACTGTCTAATCGCTATCTGTTAAATTCTATAACATAAATACCATATTCGTTTAATTTATACTCTTCTGTGTAAAGATAATTTATCGCGTTGTACTCACTATAAATAGACCACCGTTCATAAATCTAACTCATATGGTAATAATTATCCGAACAATTTTACAATTAGGAGCTCGCCAGAGGTGATAATTAGGAAGTTCATCGTTTATCATGTTATCTGAAACCGAAACCCATTACATGGCTTGTGTTAAAAAAAATTACAGCTTTAAATTATTCAGTAAGTTTTTATTCACGAAGCGTTCTGACACTGTTACAAAGGTTTTAAACGTAAAAGCGTAATTTTAATTGGTATCATAATCAGAGTTAATTTAAAGATCATATTTAGAACAAGTTTGTCTTTAACATTGCACGAAAATTCGTGTATTTTTTGATGAATTAATTAATAACTTTACGCATATTTTACCTGGCATATGGCTAATACAAAAGTGTCACTTTTATTGAATTTCAAAACTTTATTTGAATTCATAATTGATATTTTTCATAGAGAAACATATTTTGGTGTTGTTAGTGTGCAATCTATAAAAATATGTGTATAATAATTATAAGAAATAATTTTCAATAAAAAAAAAAAAACAGTTTGTCATCAGAGCTCTGTGATATGGATTGCATCTCTTAATTTATAATAAATTACAAACATTTCAAAGTATAGAAATTACCCTGTAAAATATTTACAAGGCAAAACCATTAAGCACAATAGTGAGTTGATCTGGGTTTGTTATTAGAGATTCACTGTAAAAAAAAAAATTTGTAAAGTTACTAAAATTTTTCTAGGAAACTGGGATTCCAGGAACTTTTTATGTAACGGCAAAAAGAAAAATTCCTGTAACAGATGCTGTTACAGAAATTTTTGCTGTTGCCGTTACATAAAAAGTTCCTGGAATCTCAGTTTCCTAGAAATATTTTAGTAACTCTACAGATTTTTTTTTACAGTGTTTAGTAAGGAGTAGCAAATTCCAAATAACAGTTGTTACAGCCGAGATGTAATACATTATTCAAATTTCTAAAACCATTTTATAATGACAGAAGTGTTCATGTACATTTTGTTTATTTTAAAATAACTATCTAATCGCTATCTGTTAGAGTCTACATTCTAAATACACTGTAAAAAAAAATTTGTAGTTCTACAGATGTAAAGTTACATGCTTACTAAACTTTCACCTGTAACTGTACGAAAAAAGCTGCAAATCTACAAAACTAGTTTTTGTAAAGCTACAAAAATCTGTAACTTTACAAATGAATCTGCTAAAATTTCAGTAATCTTACTAAACTTTTATTTGTAACCCTGGCTGCAGTTACATGAAAAGTTCTCGGAATCCCAGTTTCCAAAAAAATTCTTAGTAACCTTACAGATTTTTTGATTTTCGGCGCAAAAGTGTGTCTGTTACATGAAATTTTGTTGTTGCCGTTACATGAAAAGTTCTAGGAATCCCAGTTTCCTAGAAAAACTTTAGTAACTTCACAGATTTTTTTTTACAGTGTACGATATTTGTGTAACTTATACTCTTGTACGTAAAGAGAATTTATCTCGCTGTACCCACTTTAAACAGACCTCGTTCATAAATTTAACTGTTATCTTAATAATTATCCCGACAGCTTTACGATTAGGAACTAGTGAGAGGTGATAATTAGGAAGTTAATCGTTTGTCATGTTATCTGAAACCGAAAACCATCACGGGGCCCCCTTAAAAAAATATACCGCTTTAATTTTTTTGAGTAAATTTTTGTTCTCAAAGCCTTCTGAAAATGTAATTTTAGCTGGTAGCGTAATCACAGTTTATTTAAAGACAGTATTTAGAATAAGTTTGTGTTAAATGGGCAGTTCTGAAATTAAGTGGAAATTTGAGTCCCAATCAATTTTTTGTACTTTTATGCAAATAATTGTTCAACTAAATAATCTATGAAGGCACATCTAAAACTTGTATTAAAAATACATTAGAATAAATTTTAAATTAAAACTATTTTAATAAAATTAAAATCATACAAAATTTCACCTCCATGGTATGTCCCTCCATGCCTGTTTTTACTTTACAACATGAATGTATCCCATAAGATAAATGAAAAGAACCGTATAAGATATATTAAGTTAATTAATGGATATACTTTACTTACTTTATAAAGGGAAATTTTGAAAATTTATATTTAAAAAAAGAAAATTACAGACCAAGATGCTTCGGTCCCCAGAATTATAGCTACTTCCATGACATATCAGTTATAGTTATATAAAAATCTACTAGGTGGCAGCAAAATCTAGAACTTGGAATACAAATTAAGTACAGGTAGCTACTTATTGGGTGGAATATTTCTGAAGCATGGTAAGTTGTTACTTCATCTAGTTTTAATTAAAAACTTTTAATTACCATTACCATAGTGTACTTTAATTGGATGTCAACTCCATAGCCTCATTAATTTTGTCAGTTTTAAAAATAGCAGAATTCTGTTAATAAGTAGCTTTAAATCGCTTTATTTAATTATGTATCCAAATAGCATTATGTTTATGTTGTGCATAGTTTAGAAAATATTAGGCCTAATCTCAGAAATGCCACCTCCATGCCATTGTTTTATCATGGAGGTGACACTGACCCATGGATGTGACATTTATTGATGCAAACGATATTTAAGGGTGCTTAAAGTATATTTTTAATTATTGAACCTATATTTTTATTTTAGGGATAAATTTATATTAATAAAAATATTTTTTGAAACTGAAAATTTTTAATTCTAAAATATTTAATTTTGTATAAGTTTGATTTATTAATGCTTTTCAGTATTTCTTTCAATACAAGTTAAATTTTATATTTAATTAAACTTTATTTTAAAGCCTCTTATTAAATTTCTAATTTCATAAACTTAAAAAAATAATAATAAAAATAAAACTAAATTTAAATTTTCAGTTTTTCTCTGCTAGCCAATTTGATAAATTAAAATAAAACACAAAATGTTTGTTTAATATTTAATATATTTAAATAATATGGCCACACTAGAGTAGTCTACAGTCGTATATTTAAAGCGCTGTATTTTCTATTTATCTATATCTACTTATTTTTATCTAATTGCACGTTAATATTTTTAAATATTTTTTTAGTTATCATGGCTTGAGCAAAAAGCAAAAAAGATTTCTGTAGAAAAGAAAAGAAAACTCAATCGAGAAGCAGAGCAGAAAAGACGGGATAAAATTAAAGAAAATCCAGAATTTCATGAAGAATGTAAGAAAAAAGAACGCAAAAGGTATTACAAGAAGAAAAAAGAAGGAAAAATAAAAGCTATTTCTCAAATGAGTGAACTACAGAAGCATGCACAAAGAAAGAATTGGGTACAAAAAACAAGGAAAAGGGGAGAGAAGAAAGCAAATAAAAAAAATTTACAGCAAGTTCTTTTAAATTCTACTGTACCAGAAACAGATGATGATCCAGAAATTATAAACAATCCTATTGCAAATGTTAAAGATGTGCTAGGAAGAGCAGGTACCAGTCGGGTAAAAAGTGGTCGAAAAATTGTTAACAGAAACAAAACAACGGCATACTAAAGAATAAAATTGCTTGAAAAAGAGCTTAAAAATATTATGAAAAGTTGAAATATAAAAGAGAAAAAGACTATTAAAAGAAAAGATATCAACTCATCATAAGTAAAAGAAAAAATTTAAACAGTCCAAAAGAGAAGGTACAGAAAATATTGAAAGGTGAAAATGTTTCTCCTAAAGTCAGAAAATGCCTGGAATTTAGTTCAGCATTGACCACTCAAATCGAGAAAAATTTTGAATAAAATGAGCAGTCTTAAAAGTCAAAGAAAGCCTTTGAACTTCTCATTTCTGAAAAAATAATAAAGAAGTACGGTAGTATGCATAAGATTTCAGTTACGTCCTGTTAATCTGTATTTAGCAAATGTGACCTCAGTTGAAGATTATGTAGAAGTTAAATTTATGCAAAGATGTTCGTGATAAAAGAACAAATTTCTTTTCAGTTAAAAGTAAGAAGCAATAATAAGATATGAAAAATAAATTTGTGTGGTTGAAACAGCCGAAAGTGAACAATCGGTTACAATATATTTTCGATTTAATCCGTCAAAACTGCAACATTATTTAATAAAAAATAAAATTTGAGCTTTGTTTTCGTTTAACATGTTACTCAAGAGTAGTGTTCTTTACCTGTATTGTAATCCAGTTTTTTTTTTTATGTGTTATCTGACTTTCTGTATTTCATTGAAATAACGTATTATACCTCTTAAACAATAAAACAACCTAATATTGCAACCATAAATGTTTTCCAATCTAGTAAATGTACAATAAAACTTATAGTATTCATCATTACTATTAAAGGTTGTCACCTCCATGGAATAATATGTTACCTCCATGTTTATATGAAAAATGAAATTCAATTTTAAATTAAAAAAAAATTAACATTGACCTCTAATCATGATTTATTTAGCTCTAAAATCTTAAGAAAATGTTGGAAACACAACTTAAAAGGGACAATTTGAACTTTTATTTTTTACAAATTACCAAAGTGAAATTTCCACTTAATTTCAGAACTAGCCAAATGTTTTGTGAAAATTCACTGTAATTTTCCATCAATTAATTAAAAACTTTATGTATATTTTAATACGAATGTGTTGCTTTTAATGAATTTGAAAGTTTTATTTGAATTTATAATTGATAATTTTCATATAAAATGTATATTGGCATTATTAGCGGTCAATCTATATATATATATATATATATATATATATTACTATATTATAAATATAAAAAATCTAATAGAATTTCAATTTAAAAAATGTTTTTTACCTGAATTCTGTAACCCGCAAAGACCGGACATTGAAATTACCTTGTAAATACTTGCAAGACAAAAGCATTAAGCTTAACAGATGACTTGGTCTGATTTTTTTTTTTTTTAGATTTAGTAAATAATATCTATTTCCAAAGAACAGTTGTTACAGCTGAGGTGTAATGCATAATTCAAAGTTAAAGAAAAACATTTATAATGGAAGAAACATTCATGCACATTACATTTATTTTAGGATAACTATCTAATCGCTGTCTGAAACATTCTATATTCTAATTACCATATTTCATTTGTGTACTAATTTATACACTTCTATGTAAAGAGAATTTATCGAGTTGTTATTCATTATAGATAGACCACCGTTCATAAATCTAACTGATGTGGTAATAATTATCCGTACAGCTTTACGATTAGGAGCTTGACAGAGATGATAATTAGGAAGTTAATCGCTTGTCATGTCATCTGAAACCGAAAACCATTAAAGGGCGCGTGTTAAAAAAAATTACAGCTTTAAATTATTGAGTAAGTTTTTATTTCAGAAAGCGTTCTGACACTGTTACAAAAGTTTTAAACATAAAAGTGTACTTCTAATTGCGGTAGCATAATCGCTGTTTATGTAAAAATAGTATTTCGATTAAGTACGTGTAAATTGTTTGAAAATTCACTGTAGATTCTTATGAAATAATTAATAACTTTATGCATATTTTAGCTGGCATGCGGCTAATTCGTAAGTGTTGCTTTTAATGAATTTCGAAACTTTACTTGAATACACAAAATATATTTTTATATATAAATATATTTTCATGTTATTCGTAGGCAATGTTAAAAGTGCGTTTTAAATGAAAAAAGAATCTCTTAGAATTTTCAATTCAAAGATTTTTTTTACTATATTCTGTAACCCACGAATCCCGGTTTGGAACCCCTAGTTTATAAGAAAAGACAAACAATTTCAAAAGATTGAAACTATCCTGGAAATGTTGGCAGAACAAAGCCAGTAAGCGCAATAGTGGGTTGATCTAGGTTTGTTATTGGAGATTTAGCAAACACTAACAAATCCCAAATAATCATTGTTACATTTAACTTGCAATACTTTATTCATATTTCAAAAACCATTTATAATAAAGGAAACATTCATGTACATTACATTTATTTTAGGATAACGATCTAATCGCTATCTGCTAAATTCTATAACGTAAATATTATATTTGTGTAATTATATTCTTCTACGTAAAGATAATTGATCGCCTTTTAACCACAATAAATAGACCTCGTTCACAACAAACCTAACTGATATGGAAATAATTTTCAAAACACCTTTACGGTTAGGAGCTCGTCAGGGGTGATAATTAGGAAGTTAATCGTTTGTCATGTCATCTGAAACCGTAAACTAATAAAGGGCTCGTGTTAAATAAAAAATTACGGCTTTAAATTATTGAGTAAGTTTTTATTTCAGAAAGCGTTCTGACACTGTTACAAATGTATTAAATGTAAAAGCGTACTTCTAATTGCGGTAGCATAATCACTATTTATTTAAAGATAGTATTTAGAATAAGTACGTGTAAATTATTTGAATATTCACTGTAAATTTTTATGAATTAATTAATAACTTTATGCATATTTTAGCTGGCATGAGACTAATTCGTAGGTGTTGCTTTTGATGAATTTCAAAACTTTATTTGTGTGCATAAAAGATACTTTTATATATAAATATATTTTACTGTTGTTCGTAGGCAATCTTAAAAGTGCGTTTTAACACTTAAATACGTGATTTTTTATTTTGTTTCGAAAAAATTATATATGATTCTCTGAAAGGTTTATTACACAGGAAAAATAATGAAAAAAAAAATCAGAGATACGTTTTTTATATAATACGTCAATCTTTTCTTCTTTTGCACACCTGCAATATAAGTAAAAACTACTGTCGTGTGGCTGTTTTACGCTAAAATATTAGAAATTAGTATATATTTTAATAAATATGTCTCAAATACCTTATTTTATATAATTATTTATTTTATAAAACTTAACCTTTAGCCCTTTAATTCCCATGATAGAATACGTTCTAGAAATTACGTAATTCAGAGAATCTGACTTTACACAAGACAGTTTCAATGGTTAATTTCGCTTTATTTAAATACGGAATGTCAGTTATTAATTAAAGCAAATATTGCTATTTTAATTTTCTGGTGTGAATTTGGTATATACGAATAAAAAAACTATTAAATTCAAAACATTGTTGTTTGCGTATATGCAAATCTGCGCACGACTGTCTTGGAAAAGGGCAAAATTGTAATGTTGTTTTTTCTGCATTTTTTTTAAATGCTTAAAAAATATATTCTTTGAACATTTTATGAAAAAAACTTAATAAGGAATATAAATGCAATCCTTGGAAGTATTATTCATTGTTCAATGTATTAAAAATACATTAAATCAATTGAATTATATTACTTTAAATACTGCTTGTATTGCAGTGAAACCTGGAGCTTAGTGAACGTATTAACACGGGCTTGTCAGTGAGGGGGTTAAGGGTTTAATTAAAAAAGAAATCTATTAAAATTTTCAACTCAAAGAGGTTTTTCACCTATATTCTGTAACCTGCGAATCCCGGTTTGGAAACCCTAGTTCAGGGTTGGCGAACCTTTTTATAGCCGCGTGCCAATTTTTTCCCAAAAACATTTTACATGACCTTGACGTGCCAACTAAAAAACAAATTTAGTGGATTGAAAAGTCACTTATTACGATTTTTAGGTAGATTTCGTAAGAAATACTACCTATTGCAGTCGTTACCATGGTGCGACTTTTGAAAAATTCCTTCATAACTTTTCATTATAGGACCCCAGGAACCCAAAACCACCCCCACCTAAAAAGTTTATATATATATATATATATATATATGTATGTATGTACTAAATTTTGTCCGCACGATAAAAGTTGCAATGATGCACGGATCGTCTTGACTCGCCCACAACTTTGAGATGGCTAATATCTCGGCGGGGATTGAAAATGGTCAAAATCGGCCCAAGGGAATGGAAATGGGAAGGGTTCAAAATTTTGAATACCGTCTTAACATGATTCTGATAAAACCAGCTCTTACACAACAATGGCAGGAAAAAATAAATATTTTTTGTTATAGCGATTGCCAACAATTAAAAAAAAAGCAATAAAATTCTCACCACAACAA
Source organism: Maratus speciosus (assembly GCA_963932465.1). Classification (NCBI taxonomy): domain Eukaryota; kingdom Metazoa; phylum Arthropoda; class Arachnida; order Araneae; family Salticidae; genus Maratus; species Maratus speciosus. Next base: position 544,002,985 of record OZ010794.1, read on the forward strand.
TTGCTCCTCTATTGCAAGAATTTCACGTGAAAAATTGAATTAAATAAACAGTCTGACGAATTGAAAACAAATTGAATATTACGTCATAAGCTTTCAAGAACAAGATTTCAGCATGAAAACTCAAAATGAAATAAATAGTTTGACGAATTAAAAAAACCAAAATATTGCGTCATATTAGAAATATAATGGACCTCAGCAGGCGAATATGTAACGCCATGCGAGTTTGAAGAAACGTATTAAAACATGCTAAAAACCCGACTATGGAAATATTAACATATTTTAACACTTTGAGGTTCTCTGAATTTGATTTAGCCATTTTTAAACCTATTCCATATACATGCGTGTGTGTATTCGTGTATATTAGAATTTCCTCAAAATGTTTAGCTCCCTAGAGCTCATTCTTAGTGAAGGAATTGGGTTTATCTCTAATCTTGTTTTAATTTTTGTTGGTGAATTTAGTATTTAACTTCGAAATCTACCTCCGCCTGTAGGCCCGAGCCGGCAGGGATTTTTTAGGTAGATTTCGTAAGAAATACTACCTATTGCAGTCGTTACCATGGTGCGACTTTTGAAAAATTCCTTCATAACTTTTCATTACATGACCCCAGGAACCCAAAACCACCCCCACCTAAAAAGTTTATATATATATATATATATATATATATATATGTATGTATGTACTAAATTTTGTCCGCACGATAAAAGTTGCAATGATGCACGGAACGTCTTCAAACTCGCCAACAACTTTAAGATGGCTAATTTCTCGGCGGGGATTGAAAATGAGCAAAATCGGTCCAAGGGAATGGGAATTGGGAAGGTTAAAATTTTTGAATATCGTCTTAACATGATTCTGATAAAACCAGCTTTTACACAACAATGGCAGGAAAAAATAAATATTTTTCGTTATAGCTGTTGCCAACAATTAAAAAAAAGCAATAAAATTCTCACCACAACAATTGCTTTTCTAATGCAATGTTTTCACGTGAAAAATTAAATTAGATAAACAGTTTGACGAATTGAAAACAAATTGAATATTACGTCATAAGTTTTCTAGAGCAAGATTTCTGCATGAAAATTCAAAATGAAATAAATAGTTTGACAACAAATTGAATATTACGTCATAAGTTTTCTAGAGCAAGATATCTGCATGAAAATTCAAAATGAAATAAATAGTTTGACGAATTAAAACAACAATAAAAAAAAATATTGTGTCATATTGAAAATATAATGGACCACAGCAGGTGAATATGTAACGTCATGTGAGTTTGAAGAAACGTATTAAAACATGATAAAAACCCGAGTATGGAAATATTAAGATATTTTAACACTTTGAGGTTCTCTGAATTCCATTTAGCCATTTTTAAACCTATTCCATATACATGCGTGTGTGTATTTGTGTATATTAGAATTTTCACAAAATGTTTAGCTCCCTAGAGCTCATTCTTAGCGAAGGAACTGGGTTTATTTTTAATCTTGATTTAAGTTTTGTTGGTGAATTTAGTACTTAACTAGAAATCTACCTCCGCCTGTAGGCCGAGCCGGCAGAGATATTTTTTTTTTTTTTTTTTTTTTTCTTTAATGAGTATTACACTGCAGTGTTCGTACGCATAAAGAGATTCAAGGGATTTTAAGTGTTTTAGTACCAGAAATTTCGTAAAGTACTGGTCGCTATATCTGAAAGATTTATTTTTCATTAAATAAGTCAAATGTTACTAATATATATATATATGGTTTTATATATAGTTTATATAAAGTTTAAAAATGTTACTTTACAAAAGTTCTGGTAAAAGGCGCTTGAAAGTCCTTGAAGCTTACGTACCCTGCACTGTAATAATCTCAAAAACAATTACATTGTAGAAATTATTAAAACAAATTATGTGATTCACTGTGATGTTGCATCTTAACCCATATGACCACACCGATTAAATATTTTTGAAAATTTTTAAAACTTCGATTATATCATTAATATGGTATAATTAAGTAGATACTAGCAAAATTTTGAAAAAAGTTTTTAATTTTTTAAGTGACTAGCTGTCCTATAAACAGGACATATTAGTAGGACACATAGTAAGGACATATAAAATACATATATAAACTAATTTTATGAGCAAATATTTTATTTAACTTTAAAAATACTGTTTATGTGGTGCAAAAATATTATATGATTTCTCCAATGAAAAGATAATAATAATGGTAAAATTCTAGATTATAAGATCACAATTTTTAAAGGATTTTTTAAATAGATTTTTTTCAAGTAAATTTTAATTGATTACTTGTTTTTTTGTTTATATGTTATACTTTTATGTATTTTAAAGACGTCATAACAAAATGCATCCAGAAAATCCTTACCAATTTTATTTTTAAAAAATGTTTCATTGGCTGTCCTATTTATAGGACAGCGGTCCATATGGGTTAAAAAGAAAAATAATTGATATCAGGCTCATACTCAGTTAATTTTAACAGAATGCAAACAGAATTTATATGACAACAGCTTTTTATTTGATTTATTGTATAATTCATTTGCGAAAATAATGACTTTCCGGACATACGTAGATGGAAGAAATATTAAAAGGGCAAACGCCAGTTTCTTTAAATAGTTCTGAAATTAATTTTTAAGTTGACATAATTTTACCATTGGTACTTTTAGCAATGCGGTAATTTACGTTATTTATAACAGCTTCAATTAAAATTCTGAAATTTCCAATAAATCCAGTTTTGACAAGATCAGGCCATCAAAGTTTGTAAATTTTGCGCAATATAACTGTATATTGATTTAGAGCCACAAGGAAAACTGTGCTAAAAATGTTCTTTCACGTGCCACTTTTGGCACGCGTGCCATATGTTCGCCGTCCCTGCCCTAGTTTATAAGAAATTGCAAACGTTTTCAAAAGATAGAAACTATCCTGGAAATGTTGGCAGGACAAAGCCAGTAAGTGCAATAGTGGGTTGATCTAAGTTTGTGATTAGAGATTTAGCAAACAGTAGCAAATCCCAAATAATCATTGTTACAGTTAACTTATAATGTTTTATTCAAATTTCAAAAACCATTTGTAATGAAAGAAAGAGCCATGTATATTACATCTATTTTAGGATAACGATCTAATCGCTATCTGCTAAATTCTATAACCTAAATACTATATTTGTGTAACTTATATTCTTCTTATAAAGACAGTTTATCAGGCTCTACTCACGAAAAATAGACCTCGTTTATAAATCTGACTGATATAGTAATAATTATCTAAAAAGCTTTACGATTACCAGCTCGTCAGGGGTGATAATTAGAAGGTTAATCGTTTGCCACGTTATCTGAAACCGTAACCCATTAAAAGGTTCGTGTAAAAAAAAAAAAAAAAAAAAAAAAAAAAAGCAACTTTAAATGATTGAGAAAGTTTTTATTCGCAAAGCGTTCTGACATTGTTACAAATGTTTCGAACGTAAAAGCGTAGTTCTAATTGGTAGCCTAATCACATTTTATTTAAAGATAGTATTTAGAAGAAGTTCGTGTTAAATACTGTCTGAAAATTCAGTGTATTGTTTGATGAATTAATTAATAATTTTATCCATATTTTGGCCGGCGTATGGCTATTACAAAATTGTCGCTTTTAATGAATTTCAAAACTTTATCTGAATTCATAATTGATATTTTCCATATAAAAGCATATTTTGGTGTTGTTAGTGGGCAATCTATAAAAAATATAAATATATAAAAAAAATTTCAAAAAGAAATAAGTTTTCCATCTGAATTCTGTAACACGGTTAATCAGTTTGGATTAGATCAGTTATTATGAATGACAAACATTTTGTAAACATTGAAATTATCCTGTAAAATTCTTGCAAGACAAAACCATTAAGCATAAAAGTGGTTTGACCTGGGTTTGTTATTAGAAATTTAGTAAAGAATAACACATTCTAAATAACAGTTGTTATAGCTGAAGTGTTATACATTATTCAAATTTCAACAAGTAAGAAAGATCATGCGTTAAGCACAGATTATGAAACACTTTCCAACACTTCCTGAATGCTTTACCAAAACTTCGTTATTTCGGGAAATAAGGTATATAACAGAACTAAGTAAACATTTATTAAGCGCATAAAACATTTGAAAAACTGATTTCAGCAGTTACCATCCATAGCAAATATGTATTCAAATTCTTTTGAACAGCTCTGTATTTGATCTGTAGGTTGATATATATGCTATATAATGGGGAAATTTAGTTTAGCAAGAAAACGAATAACAGATTGAAATTTTTCTTTCAGCAGTTTATACTAATAGATGGAAACATACTTGTATAATTTCGTACAACCCTGTAGTTAACCTAGTTCCTTTATTACAGGCCACGATTTAACTAAAGTTTAATTCAAAGTAAAACACTCTTAAAAGTACTGGAATCACATTTCCAGAAATTATCATTTATAGACGGCCATGTATCCAATTCTTTGCGTGACCCTGTATATAATTTTATCTATGTTATACAAATATTTCTTAGTAAAGAAAATGCAGTTCAGCATAAAAATGCATTACTCATTTAAAAACCACCTTTAAGCAATTTACAATCATACCCAGTAACCATTGCGAATTCTTTTGTGTAGCCCTGTATATGAATTACAGCATTTTTGCACACCATATACTATGCATAAATACAGTGAAACATAAAACCACATAACATAATAAAAAATGTATTTCCAGTAATCATCGCTACTGTACAGTACTTCGAATACAATATAGTATCTGAAATCTTTTGTGTGTCCCTGTAAGTGCTATGCACTTCGTATTATACATGAAATAAGTTATAGTAAACCTCAGCGATGTATATCAATTTCATTATACATGAAATAATTTAACATAATTAAAATACGCCAGAAACAATTCCCTCCACCCGTATATCATTATGTAACGGAATTCTTTTGTGTGGCCCTGTAAATGAACAATATTTATTCTTTGCATCGCATATTCTACGGAATGCATATTTTAGTGCACGTGAAAACTTCATATAAATTTTATTATGTTTGAAAGCATGTAACATCATTAAAAATCATTTGAAACGATTTTCTTCCCATAGGCCGTAATGTAACGGAAAACTTTTGACTGTCCCTGTAAATGAATTAAACATGCTACAAACTTCATTTGCAATAGGGTTCGTGCTATGGTAGAGGTCACTAACATCCAAAAATTTCAGAACGATCCGAGTATATTTACGGGAGTTAGAGCGCGGCCAGACGGCCAGACAAACCGAATGCATAAACACTTTTCAACTTAGTTGGAAAGTGTTAAAAACGATTTATAATGAAAGATAGACTCGTGAACATTACATTTGTTTGAGGATAACTATCTAATCGCCATCTGTTAGATTCTATAAACTAAATACCATATTTGTGTAATTTATATTATTTTATGTAATGAGAATTTATCGCTTTGTACTCAGTATAAATATACCCCGTTCATTAATCTAATTGATATTATAATAATTATACGTACAGCTTTACGATTAGGAAGTCGTTAGAGGTGATAATTAGTAAGTTAATCGTTTGTCGTGTTATCTGAAACCGAAACCCATAACAGGGCTCCTGTTAAAAAAAAAAAAAAAAAAACTAACTACAGTTTTAAGTTATTTAGTAAGTTTTTCTTCACAAAATAATCACGAAAACGTAATTCTAAATCTAACTGGTATCGTAATCACAGTTTATTTAAAGTATTCCATAATACTTAGAATAAGTTCGTCTTAAATATCGCATGAAAATTCACTGTATTTCTTGATAAATTAATTAATAACTTTTTGCATATTTTTGTTGGCTTATGGCAAATACGAAAGAGCCGCTTTTAATGAATTTGAAAACTTTATTTTAATTCATAATTAATAATTTCCATATTAAGACACATTTTGTTGTTAGTGGGGAATCTATTAAAAAAATATCATAAGTGTAAAAAAGAATTAAAATTTTTTTTTATCTGAAATCTGTAGCCCTGTTAAATCGAGATCTCCTATTTTGTAAAAAATGTCAAGAATTTTCAAAACATTGAAATTACTCTGTAAAATATTTCCCGGCAAACCATATTATGTCAGGTACCATATTTGTGTAATTTATGCTCTTCTATGTAAGGAGAATTTATTGCGTCGTACTCACTACAAATAGACCACCGTTCATAAATCTAACTGATATGGTATTAATTATCCGAACAGCTTTACGATTAGGAGTTCGACAGAGGTGATAATTAGAAAGTTAATCGTTTGTCATGTTATCCGAAACCGTAATCCATTAAAGGGCTCGTGTTAAAAAAATACAGCTTAAAATTATTGAGTAAGTTTTAATTCACAAAACCTTCTGACACTGTTACAAATGTCTTAAACGTAAAAGCGTAATTCTAACTGGTAGCATAATCACAATTTATTTAAAGATAGTATTTACACTGCTGAGCATTAAAATTGCAACACCATGAAAGATTGAAAATACAAAAAAGATATTTATTGTACGTAAACAGTATGGCATGAAAACAAAATGATTAAATTTGAAAACAGTTTGGAGGTTTACAAGGGTGCGTAATTGGTAGAAACAGCTGCTCCCCCTGGCAGCTAAAACGGCCCTTATCCGATTAGGCACGGAGCCGAACTGGGCTTGGAGGACAGAAACTGGCTACTTTGCTGCTTTAAGTCTATGCCACACTTCATCAACCGTATTAGCTGGAGGAGGGTGGCTAGTCTCTAAGCAATTCGTGACCAGATGTTTTCAATGGGGGACAGATCTGGAGACCGTACAGGTCAGGGCAGCAGTCGAATACCCTGTGTATCGAGGAAGGTCAGAACACGACGTGCAACATGTGGTCTTGAGTTATCTTGCTGGAAGATGGCGTTTGGCAGGCCTCGAAGACAGGGCACAACCACTGGACGTAAGATGTCCAAAATCCACCGATCTGCGTTCAAATTACCGTCGATCCGAAATAGAGATGTGCATTGTTGTGTTCCCAATTGCTGCCCAAACCATCACACCAGGTACAGGGCACCTGTGCCGATATCGAATGCAAGCACGCGACAGGCGTTTTCCACGGAGCCTCCAGATAAGTATACGGCCATCAGAATGCAGCACGTACAACCGGGACTCTTCTGAAAAGACGACATTGTGCCAGTCATGCATCCAGCTTTGTCGTTCGACGCACCAGAGTAGCCGACTCTCTCTATGCTGCATTGTCAAGGGAAGCCGTAGTACTGATCGCCGTTCTGACAGTCCACACTGCTGCAAACGTCGTCGCACCGTACGAGCGGATACTGGGTGCGCTTCAAACATCCCCATTTCCTGACTAATGGTTCGTGATGTGGTTGTACGGTCTTGCAGGGCCGACCTCACAATATGTCTGTCCTCTCCGGCGTTAGTCATGGGAGGGTGTCGAGATCCTGCATGCTGTTCAGTATGACCCTCAGCAATCCATTTAATCCATATTTGTGTGACAGTGGTTGGATTTCGACGAATGCAACCGGTGATATCACGGAAAGATAATTCACACTCTCGATAGGCAACGATACTGCCTCTATCGAATACCGACACTTGGTGGTAAGCATTTCCTCTTATTATTCGAGGCATAACACGATATTCTGAGCAAAGACCGATCTTACAAAGCGCGTTCCGAAGGAGAAATCCACTACGCAACTTTTCTTTTATGCAGTGCTTCAGATGTCGTTTCTCCCGCCTGCCTCGTCTAAATGCGCTGAAATACTAATCATTTGCACATTCCTACCTTTTCTTCCTTTCATGTGATTTTGACGTTCGTCAGACCATTCCTTCCTGGTGTTGCAATTTTAATAGCCAGCAGTGTAGAATAACTTCGTGTAAAATATTGTATGAAAATTCACTTATTTTTTGATGGATTAAATAACTTTATGCATATTTTATCTCGCATATGGCTGAAACGAAAGTGTCGCTTTTAATTAATTTTCAAACTTTATGTGAATTCATAATTGATATTTTCCATATAAAAAAATATTTTTATGTTGTTAGTGAATAATCTATAAAAAATATAAATATAAAAAAGAATTTTCAATATAAAATAAATAATGTGAACATTAAAGAGGTCCACAATAAGGCGACTAATGTAATGAAAAATATGATACAACTTTAAAATATACATTTTATTTAAAACTTCTTAGTACTTTCAAGCATTCCAGGCTCATCATCAGAGATTATGAAAAAGATGTTACAAGTATAAAATATACATTTTATTTAAAACTTCTTAGTACTTTCAAGCCTTCCAGGCTCATCATCAGAGATTATTTATTCAAAACTTCTTAGTACTTTCAAGAATTCCAGGCTCATCATCAGAGATTATGTAAAACTTCTTAGTACTTTCAAGCCTTCCAGGCTCATCATCTGAGATTAATAATCTCTGATGATGAGCCTGGAAGGCTTGAAAGTACTAAGAAGTTTTAAATAAAATGTATATTTTAAACTTGTAACATCTTTTTCCTTACGTTTGTTGCATTTTAAGTAAGATTGTGGACCTTTATAATGTTCACATTATTTATTTTATATTGAATCAAGGTGAAAAATTGCATTTCGTCTTATGATATTAAAGAATTTTCATTAAGAAATTTTTTTTCATCTGAACTCTATAGCGAGGTAAATCAGTTTGAATCGGATAAGTTTATGATAAAAGACAAACATTTTCAAAACATTGAAATTACTCTGTAAAATATTTCTAATAAAATGCATATACAAGGTACCATATTTGTGTAATTTATGCTCTTCTATGTAAGAAGAATGTATCGCTTTGTACTCACTACAAATAGACCACCATTCATAAATCTAACTCATATGGCAATAGTTATATGATCAGCTTTACGATTAGGAGCTCGTGAGAGGTGATAATTAGAAAGTTAATCATTTGTCATGTTATCCGAAACCATAAATTATTGACTAAGTTTTAATTCACAAAATCTTTTGACACTGTTACAAATGTTTTAAGCGTAAAAGCTTAATTCTAACTGGTAGCATAATCACAGTTTATTTAATCTAGTATTTAAAATAACTTCATGTTAAATATTGCATGAAAATTCGCTTTATTTTTTTATGAATTAATTAATAACTTTATGCATATTTTATCTCACATATGGCTGAAACGAAAGTGTCGCTTTTAATGAATTTCGAAACTTTGTGTGGATTCATAATTTATATTTTCCATATAAAAACATACTTTGGTGTTGTTAGTGGGTAACCTATAAAAAATATACATATGAAAAAGGATTTTTAATAAGATTTTTTTTTTTTCATTTGAACTCTACAGTCCGGTAAATCAGTTTGGATCGAATCAGTTTATGATAAATGACAAACATTTTCAAAACGTTGTAATTACCGCGTAAAATATTTGCAAGACAAAACCATTAGGCATAATAGCGGGTTGATCTAAGTTTATTAATAGAGATTAATAAAGAACAAGTAATATAAAAATTTTGTTTTAAAGTCAATTCCTACTTAGGTCATCAAAGAAAAATTTAATATAATCCCTTAAGCTAATATTAGTTTTTGTTGCATTAAAATATCTCAATTTGTTGATTTTCTATAAGCAAGTAGGTTTACAATGGAAGTCTATGGGAATTTGGCGAAATATTAGAGATATCGCCAAGTTGGCGTCACTTTTGGCGACTCATTTTGGTCGCCAAATTTGGCGATATATCGCCAAGTTGGCGACAAACTTGGCTGTATTTGTCGACAGAACAGGGTCCCCCTCCTATGGTAACCCCCCTTATAGATATGAAAATGCATTAAATGCTGTTCAATAACCAATGGCCGCCATTTTGTCTCCCATATAAAACTAAAATTAATTAATGAATTAATTAATGATTAATTAATGATTTAATTATTAATTAATGAATTAATATTTGAAAAAAAAACTGTATTAACATCAATTGTCATCCAGTACAATTTAAAAAAAAATGTATTTCAACTTGATAGGATGAATAATAAGTATTTTATTAACGATTGAAAATTTGAATAAGATATATATATCTAGGGAAATTGTTAACTAATAGCAGGAATTGAATAACAAATTGTAAATAATCGTTATTTCAGCAAACATGTAAAATTCAAATTTCGAAAACCATTTATAACGAAAGAAACATTCACGCATACTACATTTATTTCAAGATGACTATGCAATCCCTATCTGCTAGATTCTATTTTTGTATACAGTTAGTACCTCATATATGGTCACCCGCTTATAAGGTCACCCCGCTTATAAGGTCACTTTTCGTAAGTCCGTACAAATTGGATAGATATTACGTGTTAAAATTCTCCGCCTATATGGTCAGATTCTAATAGGTATTATCTGATATATGGTCACTTTGAGTCGCCTTTTTTATTGCAAGATATTCCATAGTTTTATGCTTTTTCCTTCCTCTTTTTACGGTTTAAAGGTCCAAATAGACAAATTCAACTATCATTCAACTATTTCCAACTCTTAGCGTCTTTTCTGTGGTCACGCGGCGCTTTACATCTTTAATAACTTTAGAGGAATATGGAGAGACATTCTGATGGAGGAAAATCATTCCGTCAAGTCGATCTAACCTTCTAATCGTCTTTCCATTGTTCAATCTCCCCACCCTTTTGTGAATGACCGCAAACGATTGGAAAGGAATGGGTGTTAATAGCTTTTCCTGGACAAGTTTTGATGGAAGGCGAAACAAGCGTCTAAACTCAGTCTTAGAGATTGTGATAATATTGCATACTACGTGACTAGATGCGCTCATGCACGCTGGGTGAGAAGGCACAGCACATTATTGGCCGAATAAGTTCTCCTCTTACAGGTTGTAGCTAAGGAGGTTCCAAAATATGAAGCAGTCATAGATGGCGTCACTTGATGCCGTTCCTACCTGCCATATTTAGCCAATTCTTGCACTGGAGACTACTGATTGGACTGATATCGATCAAAGTCAAATATGTTGGACGCAAGAAAGGGTGAAAAAACTCGTTTTCCCCCATCAAAGTTTTCCACAGTCGTAGATTGATATGTCTACTCCTATTGCAGTCGATAAGAGAAACTCTTCCCTGTCGGGAAGAGTTTCCAAGGCTCTAGGGATTTCTCGTTCAGCTATCGGATTCTTGGAAAACATGGCATCATCCCTTGAATGACCGAATGAGAATTGTCCTCCACGCAGAGAAAAGGAAAATCAGGTGTTTTTAGGTCTTTGCATTGTTCATTACTTGTCGCTGGCATGTAAAGTGTTCGTTCTTTTGTTAATTATTATTTTGAATACAACATATGAGCTATACGAAAAAAATTGACGATTGCGCGAAAAAGAAGAAAATGATATAAAATTTTCAAAAATCGAATGTATCGAAGGCAACTTTCGCGAATATTCATGGAATAGCGAGAAAGACACTGAATAACATTTTAGGGTCGTAATCTTGCTATGCAGAAGATGTGATCAATCAAAATACAATACGACAATATGTTTCAACGTTTGAGAATGTTGAGAAAGCTCTTTTTACTTGGACAAAATATGCCAGATTACAGAATATTCCAATATCATGGATTATCTTAAAAGAAAAGTCTTTGGAAATTGCTGCTGAAATAGGAAACCCGAACTTTACTACCAGCAACGGATCGTCACAAAAGTTTAACTTACGTCACAATCTTACTTTTCAAAAGATGTTTGAGGAAGCTGCTGATGTTTATGATAGTGTACATGTAAAAAAAATGAAAGGAATCGGCGTAAAGTGACATTCTCAATGTGTTCAAACCTTGGGATGTTTTGAATTTTGATGGATGCGGACTGTTTTTTCGTGTTTTGCCGGATAAAACTGTTACTTTTAAGAACAAAAATGTAGTGGTGGGAATTAAAGCAAAGAAATATTGACAGTTTTATTGGCAGTGAATGTGGATAGCTCACTTTAACTCACTTTATTAGTTATCGGTAAATTTCTAAAACCTCGTCGTTTCAAAAATGGTAAATCTTGCCTGTATCTTACGAGAATAGCCTAAATAACAACAAGCATTTGAAAAAAAGAAATTCGACGTTTGGATAAATTTGGACAGGCCAAAAGAGAAAAGTGACTACCATCGCAAACAACTGTATCGGCCATTGCAAGATTCCCAATTTAAATTTGATTGAACTCGTTTTCATTCTTCCAAACTGAACTAGTGTTGCACAACCCTTAGATCAAGGGATTATTCAAAATTTTAAGATAAATATACAAAAGCTGCTTCTAAAAGTCTTCATTGCTGAAATTGATCAAAAAGAGAAGTTTAACGTGTCTGTACTACATGCCATGTGTTACGCAGACAAGAGTTGGGATATGGTATCAAAGAAAACCATTGAAAATTGCTTTACACATGCTTGGCTTTCAGAATGTGAAGAATTACCGTTCGAAGACGACGACAATGATGATGATGATGATAATGATGATGAAGATAAGAATGGTGATTATGATGTGGTCCTATTTGAACTTGCACAAAAATTACGGAATGCACAGTACAAGACGAACTGACATATGCAGTTATTGACAATGAAGTCGCTACTGATGGTAGAGCTTCCATACCGTAAATCGTTTCGGAAGTTTTAAATATAAATACAGATGGGAGCGATGATTAAGACAGTGAATCTAAAGCTGAACCGAAAAGGCGATCAGAAGCTCTCAAATCACTAAATACCCTCAGATATTTTTAATCAATTCCGAAGGTACAAAGGAACGTTTTAAATACGATCGTCAATTAGAAAAAGTCGTTTTAACACCTACGATAATAGACAAACAAACCTGCCTAAAAGATTATTCTAAATAGGAAGTAAGTTTTACTACTACTCTATACCCATCAAATTAAAAATTTATTTGCAAAGAAATTCTTGTTTATACTTCTTCTTTTATAAATTATATCTTCATAGCTTCTTTGTACATTGTTTTACTGATATAACTAACGTATTAATAATATTTTATTCTCTAAAGTATAATTCCTGTTTACACCGCATATAAGGCCATCCCGCTTATAAGGTCATATTTTTCAGGACCGCATGGGTGACCATATATCCGATACTGCCTGTATATCAATTTGTGATATATTTATGAAATAATCGCGTTGTAGGGGAGACAGGGATAATGGCGAAACCATAAGGGAATTTAAATTTTTTCACCCCAAAAAAATGTTTATTTTTAATAGAAAAAAATCTAAAGCTGAAGCATGATCTTTAGTATCTGTATAAATTTAACCGTAATCATATCTGTAAAGTAAGCAAACATAAAAAAAAAACCCTTTCAACCTCTGTACAGTGGCGGAATTACCCAGGATACTGGGGGTAATTCCGCCACTGTATCGGGGTAATGACGCTTCTATTTAATGACCAAGTAAATACATAAAATGGATACTATGAAACACATAATCTACTGAAAATATTTAGAAAGCAATTTAGTAGAATAATAAATAATTACAATGTTTCTTAAGCTAGATTAAGCTAATGTGCTAAGCTTAAAATTTACAAAATTGAAAAAGTCACCCTTTGCCATGGTGGCGGCATTACCCCGAGAGGACAATATAGCGGAAATCAGCAAAGCCGAAAGAAGAACCGAACTTGTTCAACAAATTGCATTAAAATGTCGGCGAATGCATGTAGATTACGGGCATTATTATTTTAAGTACCTAACGTTACAATAACAGGTGTTTACCTCTACTCATTTGAAGCTCCAAAATAAAAAGCAATTAGATGAAAACTAAATTTTTCACTAGAACAAACGAACGGTGTAAAATTAAATCACTCTCACTCTAGGCACTGTTTCTATTGTTGACCGCTACAGTGCAGGAGCATTCACTTTCTCAAACTGCCGTTAGTTTTTAAGCTAGGCAGGGTGGCGGCATAACCCCGAGAGGCGCCATTTCCCCGGTCTCCCCTACTTACTATAAATAGACCACCGTTCATAAATCTAACTAATATCGTAATAATTATCAACAGCTTTACGATTAGGAGCTCGTCAGAGGTGATAATTAGGAAGTTCATCGTTTGTCATGTTACCCGAAACCGAAACCCATCACAAGGCTCGTGTTTAAAAAAAACTGAAAACGTAATTCTAACTGGTAACATAATCACAGTTTATTTAAAGATAGTATTTAGAATAAGTTCTTGTTAAATGCTGTCTGGAAATTCACTGCATTCTTTTATGAATTAATTAATAACGTTATGCATATTTTAATACGAATGTGTCCTTTTTAATGAATTTCAAAACTTTATTTCAATTCAAAATTGATGGGCTTTTTATATAAAAATGTATATCGGTGTTGTTAGCAGCAGTCTAATATATATATATATATATATATTTGTAACAAGCAAAGATGCTCGGTCAGCATTAAAATTATCCTGTAAATATTTGTAAGACAAAACAATTAAACTGAATAATGGGTTTATCTGAGTTTATTGTAAGAGATTTAATAAATACGAGTAACATCTTATTCCAAATAACCGTTGTTACAGCTAAATAGTAATACATAATTCAAATTTCAAAAACCATTCATAACGAAAGATACATCACGCATGCTACATTTATTTTAGGATAACTATCTAATCGCTATCTGCTAGATTCTATAAACTAAATATTATATTTGTGTAATTTATACTATTCTATGTAAAGAGAATTTATCGCCTTGTACTCACTATAAATACACACCGCTCGTAAATCTAACTGATATGGTAATAATTATCTGAACACCTTTACGCTTAGGAGCTCGCCATAGGTGATAATTAGGAAGTTAACCGTTTGTCATGTTATCTGAAACCGTAACCCATTAAAGGGATCGTGTTAAAAAAAATTATAGCTTTAAATTACTGAGTAAGTTTTTATTCACAAAGCCTTCCTGAAAACGTAATTCTAACTGGTAGCATGATAATAATTTATTAGGGTTTCGTTCATTTGACGAAACCCTATTCGTCTCACTCCTTTGTCTGTCTGTCTGTCCGTCACAGAACCCGTTCTCAGAAACTATGTATGTTGGAGACTTGAAATTTTTCATACTTATAGCTATACACCTGAGATCAAACGACAAATCATAAAATTTTGAAAAAGTCGTAATTAACGGACGTTATTAATTAAAAACTCCCACTTTTACGTCTCATTAACGAAGAAACGGTATAAAATGAATGCAGGTACGAACGGACTCTTGAAATATTTTCATTTCTCCTCCGGATTGTCACACATCCGCGCTTCGAAATTGCAGGTTTGCCAGAGCGCGCTTTAAGCAAAAAAGTGTACTGGACATTTTTAAATCGGCTTGTATCTGTATCTCAGAAAGTTTTTGGGCGAGACATTTTTAACTTACACAGACATACGCAGAAAAAAATCTACTTTCATTTGGATTACAGGTCGTTTCTCTGCGTTCTGTATAACACGAAAAATCCACTAAAAATCGATCGATAAAAATTTAATTTCTTTAATTGCAAAGACAAGAAAAACAGATGTAATTTTTGCGGGAAGCAGGAGTCAGACATGATGGGGCTTGCGGTTTCCCGTAGTAGAATATTTTAATACGAAATTTAAACTTTTTAAAGATTAAATTTTTAGGCATCCCGGCGTGAAATTCTCCGCTGATTTCATTGATGCCCATTTCTAACTCCTATCTTAATTATAAGCTGAGATATTAATTATTATTTAATTAATTAGTTTTATTTCTATCAAATGCGTATTGTATTTAAAAAACCCTAATGAAGGCACGTGATTTCAAAAACCACGATTTCATTTAAATTAGGAAATCTAACAAGGCAATCTGTTTGAAACTTGAAGATAAGACATAAAACATAATAAATATAAGGAAAACATAAGAAAAGTTTAAATAAAGTTTGGCGCGTGAAATTTCTGGTAAAGGGGGGAGGGGCGCTAATTTCACTACTGGTTTATTTCTATTATGTACTTATTTTAAAAGGCAGTCACATGATGTTTCATTGCAGTATTCTTCTGAACGGTGTCCGATGTTTAAAAATACAGCATAAATGTTACTTATGCCCGATAAAAATTTCAGAAGTATTGATACAACTATTTTCGAATAGTATTTTCAGCAAAAATATTAAATTCTTGGTTAAGACCTCCCCCCCCTCCACCCCATGTATCCACCAATAGGTTGCGTAAAGGAGTTTCGTTCAGATTCACTTTTGTTAAGTGAGCTCCCTGGTGGTGGAATGTGGAACTAACAGACCGCGATTTCATTTTAAGTAGGAATTCCAACAAAGCGATATTTTTGAAACTTTAAGATAATTTATAACAAATACTAAAAGATTATAAAAAAGAATGGCGCATCACATTCCGATTGGGGGGGGGAGGAAAGGGTAAGGGGCGCGAACAAAATTAGGCAGTATAACAGGGCTTTTTGTACTGTTTTGCGTGCGGTTTTTTGATGGCGTGATGAGATAACTATTACTAATTCAATATCAAAAATTTTATAAGTGTTCATACCACTATTTTCGAATAGTAATTTAAGCAAATATCTTAAATTCTTGGTTAAGACCGCCACTCCATCGACTAGCATATCTCCTGATAGGATGTTTAACGGAGTTACGTTCAAATACAGTTTTGTTAAGAATAGAGTGCGCTCCATCTTGGTGGAATGTGAAACTAACAGACCGCGATTTCATTTAAAGTAGGAAATATAACAAGGCGATATGTTTGAAACTTTAAGATAGTTTATAACACAAAAGAAAAAGTTTATAAAAAGTGGCGCGTGAAATTTCTGGCTGGTGGGGGGAGAAGAGGGGCGAAATTTTTCTTTTTTTTACCTTTGCGTTTTATACCGTTTCAGGTGCGGTTTTTTGGCGGAGTCCTCAGACACATGCTAATTATTAAATATAAATATGTCAAAAGTTAAGTTACCACTATTTCCGAATAGTAATTTCAACAAATATTTTAAATTCTTGCTGAAGATCGCCACCCCCTCGAGTAACATATCTACTTTTAGGTTGTGTAATGGAGTTTCATTCACATACGCTTTTGTTAAGAATAGAGTGCACTCCCTGGTGGTGGAATCTGGAACTAACAGACCGCGATTTCATTTAAAGTAGGAAATCTAACAATGCGATCTGTTTTAAACTTTAAGATACTTTATAACACATGATAAAAAATTATAAAGAAGAATGGCGCGTCGCATTTCGAGGGGGGGGGGGGGCGGGTGAGGGAGGTGCGCGAACAAAATTAGGAAATATAACTGGACGATCTGTTTGAAACTTTAATATAGCTTATAAAACATAACAAACATTTTAAAAATCAGGCCGCGTCAAAAATCATGGTGACAATCTGCCCACTCCCCCCCCCCCCAAGGGGGGCACTTTTTTAAATTTGGCAGATACCCGTCATGTGATATATCGTAGCATTTCAGGAGCGGGGGGAACGAACAAAATTAGGAATTATAACAAAGCGAATATGT
Source organism: Maratus speciosus (assembly GCA_963932465.1). Taxonomy (NCBI): domain Eukaryota; kingdom Metazoa; phylum Arthropoda; class Arachnida; order Araneae; family Salticidae; genus Maratus; species Maratus speciosus. The sequence continues at coordinate 544,020,356 of OZ010794.1, forward strand.
TTGAAACTTTAAGATAGTTTAGTATGTGTTTGCAAAAATTTAGAAGGTATTCCATGGCGAAGTACTGGACGTTTTGAAAGAAAGTGTTTTGAAAAAAATATTAAAAGAAACTCTTTTTGCTATCTATAATCACACTTACCCACTTGTTTAACACTAGAAAGACGGCGAGCGGTCATTTTGACCGCTACCAAAAGAATATATTGCTTTTCGAACCAGAATTTTTTTTATAAACCTAATTTAAAAGGTAAAAAGGAAAAAAAAAACTAGTTAAATAAATAAGTTAATTATTTAAAATAAAAATTCTGGTACGAAATATTTTTTATAAAATTTGAGCAAAATTCCCCGTCTTTCTAGTGTTAAAGATACTATTTAGAATAAGTTCGTGTTAAATATCGCATGAAAGTTCCATGTATTTTTTATGAATTAATTAATAACTTTATGCATATTTTAATACGAAAGTGTCGCTTTTAATGAATTTCAAAACTTTATTTGAATTCAAAATTAATGTTTTCCATATAAAAATATTCAGGGCGGCCCAAAAGTCCCTGACACGTTCTAAAATCCAATATAAAATCAAGTAATTATCGTACACATCTGCGGTTTGGACTACAATGCTTCTCACGATGAAAATTTTTCTTTAAGTGATTGAAATAATTAGTTATAAAATTCGATCATAGATGGCGCCCCTTGTCCGTATGTTTGGTTTCAAACATGCTTTTTTTCTGATTTTCAGATTAGTTTTGACGCTGAGACACAGATATGACGACTCCCAGCGAAAAACCTAAATGCGTAGAATGGTACTTCCAAGCCACATGTGAAAATCAGAAAAAGCATGTTTGAAAACAAACATAGGGACAAGCGGACCCATCCATGTTCGAAGTTTGGAACTACGTTTTTTATTAGCTTGAAGAAAACTTTTCAACGCGAGAAGCATTTTAGTCCAAACCGCACTCCTGTAAGGCAATTACTTGATTTTATATTGAATTTTAAAATGTGTCTAGGGCTTTTGGGACACCTTTATACTCGTATATTAGCGTTGTTAGCGGCAATCTAAAAAATATATATATAGGCACCAAAACCTCCCGAAAGTGACCACGTTCCCTTCCAATAAAAATTGATCGCTCCGAGAGGTGGTCTCTTAATGAAGGTCATGTTTAAATCTAGATTTTAACTGTTCAAAAAAGGTAACAATTAACCTTACTACAATTTATTTTTCACATTACGAAAAAACATAAAAATTTAAGCATAAAAAAAGGTAATTACATAAGTTAATTACTGCAGAATTTAAAAAATGAATACATTGACGTTTGCTTTTACTTTACGGTTTTATCTTTTATAACTTTTATTTCCAAGTGCTTTCGAAGTTCAGTAAATAAATGCAACTTTTTTGGACGGAAATAAATAATGACGATTTCGTTAACTTATCTATTTCTTTGAGAGTTTCCTGACAGAATAGGGTGGGAGAATTTATTGACTGCCATTCTTAATTTGTCATCAGAGTTAAATTCATTGCCTAAAAATGCACAAAGGGGTTTAAACACTTAAAAGTTACCGAAAAAAAATCTAAACTTAGTTTAGAAGTTTGATGAATAATGCGCTCTCCGGCATTATTTTTCTAATAAAATCTTCTTCAAGCGACCAGGAAAAAAAACCTAATTTGTTTCATTTTCTTCAAAGAAATTGGTCACTCATGGAGGGAGTTCAACTAGGATGGTCTCTGAATGGAGGTAAAATTAGTATTTAGCCTATGGGAATAATTTTCGTTCCATGAAAAAATGGTCGTTCAGGGAGGTGGCCGCTTAATGGAGGAGGTCGCACATGGAGGTTTCACTGTATATCATGAACAAAAAATCTATTAGAATTTTCAATTAAAAAAATGTTTTTCCCCTGAAATCTATAACCAACGAAGATCGAACATTGAAATTACCCTGTAAATAATTGCAAGACTAAATCATTAAGCTGAATAGTGGGTTGATCTGGGTTTGATTGGATCTTATTCCAAATAACCGCTATTACAGCTCACTTGTAATACTTAATTCAAATTTCAAAAAACTTTTATAACGACTAGAAAACAGGAATTCTGCTTTTTCAGAATTTAGTGTCCCCCCCCCCCCCCCCCCCGATGACAAAAAATTATATGCATAAATATAGATACAATAGAGTCCCGATTATCCGAGTTAATCGAACTTATACCTTTGGAATGGATCATTTTCTTCTGATGGACCGATGGCTTCCATTATTATGAAACAGTCATTAGAAATGAAGTGTTAGGTGAAGATGAAAGAGCAGTCGTAAAAAGTTAGAACTCGGATATTTTTATCAGAATGGGAAAAACAAAATGGCCATAATTTTTTTTTTTAATTATGGCCATTTTTTTTCCATTTTGACCAGAAAAATCAGAGTTCTAACCTTTTACGACTGCTCTTTCATCTTCACCTAACGCTCCATTTATAATGACTGTTTCATAATAATGGAAGCCATCAGTCCACCAGAAGAAAATAACTCGGTGAAAACGGAAACTCCGATAATCGGGACTCGACTGTAGTTCAGTTTTAAGACTTATAACACACGATTTTATTTTCATAAAGTGACCTCTTCCACATCCGCTGAAGAATTCATCCTTTACGATCCAGTGTTAAACAACATCTACAGTAAAATACGTTCACTATCGTTGAATAATACACAAATCCAGAAAATAGAAATTTCGTCATTCAAAAACTCTAAAGATTCACAGGCCTTCATTTGTTTGTATTATTAATATAGATATTTAAAATTAAATTTAGTTTCTAATAACTCCGTGTTTTATCAGAAATCCTTCATTTATATTTTTTCAAAATAGCACTCATTTTTATAAATTTTTTTAAATGTTTTTATGGGAAAATGGCAACAAAAAAAAACATTTTTTTCTTCCACTTTCTACAGAAATGGAGTTCTTCCGTTGCCAATATTAAGCAAATGGATCTAAAAACTAAAAAAAAAAAAAATAATAATATCTCAAAAATAAATGGCGATGCAGTTTTCAAACAAATTGCATTAAAAAGTACTTTTTCTCCGAATACGAAGGTATAAAAATTGAAAATGTGCGATGCTTAGAAGTTAAAAAAATTACTGTAGAGTATTTAATCGTAATACTTTGTTTTACGGCTGGCTTCTGTAAGGTAACGTTATTTTTTGGAGACTACACAAAATAAGCTGGGAGAAAGAAATAGCATACTGTACCGGGGCTAAAAAAAACATTCATGTCCATTACATTTATTTTAGGATAACATTCTAATCGCTATCTGCTAGATTTTATAACCTAAATACTATATTTGTGTAATTTACTTTCTTCTATGTGAAGAGAATTGCGTTGCACTCATTATAAATAGACCTCGTTTATAAATGTAACTTATATGGTGATAATTATCCCAACATCTTTAAGATTAGGAGCTCGCCATAGGTAATAATTAGGAAGTTAATCGTTTGTCATGTTATCTGAAACCGTAACCCATTAAAGAGCTCGTGCAAAAAAAAAAAAAAAAATAGCAGCTTTAAATTATTATGTTTTTCTACTCAAAGCCTTCTGAAAACATAATTATAACAGGTCGCATAATTACAGTTTATTTAAAGATAGTATTTAGAAGAAGTTTGTGTTAAATATTGTGTAAAAATTCACTGTATTGTTTGAATTAATTAATAACTTTATACATATTTTTGATTAAACTATTTTTAAAACACTATTTATTAATTAATAACGGGATTACTGAAAATTATAGCTAGGAATATGTGCTTTTTTAGACGCAAATATGAGCAGATATGTAAAACTGATAACAATTTAAGGTCAATCGATGTTTTTAAAACATTTTTTTTAAAATACTATACATCTGGGGGGGGGGGGGGGGCTCTGCTTTATATTAAACGCTCGCCAGCCGTCTTTCAACCACGCAGTCTCTAAAATCACCTTAATTTGCTCTGTATTAGAAACATATTATCTGAAGATTAAATGATATTCTCACGACCAATGCGATCTTCTGCGATCGGTTTGCTATTCATTTCCCTTTTTACTGGTGGGATTGTGAAGGTGATATACACCCACACATTTTAAATTAAAGATTTGGCCAGTGATGTACGAGTGACAGTACATCGCAACGCTTCGCAGAACCCATTTTTGTTTTCAACTCTCATTCCATTATTGACTGCAAACTGATTGTGAAAGTAAAGATAAAATTTTATTGAAACTTTCTTGACACAATATAATGATGGGGTGAGCCGCTAGACCGGCATGTCTTTACAGTCTCAAAATATCAGGCCGAATGTCCCACTTACATATATATCGCACGCCAACATCCAATGGAATACAAAACCAATATTAGAGTTTAAACAAACGCCAAAATTATCCGTTGCATAGTAAAGCAATGGGAGAGAATTTAAATTATTGGCGAATAAAATGATAAAGACAAAATCGCGAAAATACCTCAAACAATCCTATAGGCTCATCTACAAAACGTTAGAATCTATTTATATTACTGATGAAATATATCATTTATGTTTTAAATTTATTGCCTGACTATAATGTAATAAATGGATAAAAACCCTTGTTAATAAAAATAATAGCTTTCTTTTATAAACTGAACAAGGAAATTACCCACATCAATCATGTAAATAAAATAGATTAGTATTAAATTTCTGTCGAATATGAAAGAAATGTAATTATCGTAAATCTTTACATATAATTTAAGTTGTTGAATTGCAGATATAGATTAGCGAAAAGCAAAATGATATTGAATCAATCCGTTTAATGTTTATTATGTAATATTTTACTTCCGCATGAAAGAAAAGAGAAATAAACATGAAAATGTATTTCACCATGAGATTACTTTTTAAAGAACGCTGTTATGACTCTTTGAATAGAAGGAAAGAAAGGGTAAACTTTAATTTAAAAATAGAATAAAAGAACAATATATGATGCATCATCATAGGAATTTTTTGGTTTCCAACGCTTCGTCCACCACTGTCGCGACAGCTGACAGCGGTTTTCGTGTTTGATTAAGTAAAAGCTGAAACACATTTGAAAAAGTAGTCACCGACTTATCAGGTTCTGATAAAAGAAATAAAAAAGAAACTACTACTCAATCAAAAACTTCTGTTCAACCAGAATATCTAGTCATTTTTAGAACCCAATTACCGCTGAAAACTACAGACATCCCTATATCTAATGTAATGTCATCTATAGCAGCACTCATCGCTCCAGAATCAAATAATTTGAAGCCTTGGGCTAAAGTTTATCAAAATAAAATAATATTTTACGTATCAAATTAAAATTACATTTGAAATTTTGTGTTTTTTCATTTCCGCTAATAATCTGAAAATCAAATCGATTTAGAGGACCAACCTACCTCATCCGATAGGGCAGGTTGGCCCAGTGACTAGAGGTCTGCACGGAGCCGGGCTTGGCCCGAGGCCCGTACCCGGCCCGGCCTGCGGGCCGACGAGATGAATGCGAATTTTCATACGGGCCGTTCCGGCAAAAAAAATTGGATGGGCCTGCAGGGCCAGGCCGTGCCGATAAAAAAATTAATCCGGGCTATCGGCCCAATATAAGAATTTAATCAAAACAGATAAAATGCGACCAATTTTCAATGAATATGACTTTCTCGAGAAGTATAAATTTGTGTCACGAGCCGATGCGAGTTTAACAACATCAATACAGAAATGTAACATGTCCATCGTAGAGATCGGCATCGTACATTTACATTATGTCTGATCTTCGGTTTAATTTTTTCAGCAGACTCGTGCCGGGACGGAACGGTCCTAATCGTTCTCAGGATGTGCAGGGCAGTCATTATGTTTTGTGAAAGTATTAATAGCGATAATGAGCTTCTGCTAACAGTATCTTTGAAATATACCTTAAGGTGGTTCTCATATTCACTGCTCAATAATGCAAAACTTTCAGGCACATTTTCTGACTCATTTTTAACTATAAAGGCCTGACTATTGAAGGCATTTGGAATCGAATAGCTTTTTCCATTTTTGATAAATTACTTACAAAGATAAGAGATTCTTAAATTATTTGAAAACAACGTTTAAACACACAATAAAATAACTTGATTTGATCAGACGTATACGTTTCGTGAGTACTAGGACTCACATCCTCAGTGTAAAATCTTTAAAAACAAAACCCCCAACTACATGTACGGTGAAAAACTCAAATGTCAAAACATAATACCAAAAGACCATCCACCAAAAGTCACTACATTGTCCTACAATACAATTGTCCTACATTGGACAAACTAAGCGAAAACTCCGTTACAGAGTCAATGAACACAGAAACTATGTAAAGAAAAAAGAATTGCAGAAATCCTCTATCGCCTCTCATTGCTGGGGGGAGGGACATAATTTTAATTTTGACTCAGCTACCATTATCAAGAAATGCATTACTCCTCTGGATTTAGACTTTTATGAGGCTGTTCATATCCATAAATTTAAAGACTCCTTGGTTAATGATTTATCTAGTACACCATACATCTCAACTTTCAGGGTGGATTTGTTGTGTCACGACACTTCACTTCCGCATTAATTTCATTGGCTGTTGGAACTTGATGGTCTTTTGGTATTATGTTTTGACGTTTGAGTTTTTCACCGTACATGTAGTTGGGGGGATATTGTTTTTAAGGTTTTTACACTGAGTGTGTGAGTCCTAGTACTCACGAAACGTATACGTCTGATCAAATCAACTTATTTTATTGTGTGTTTAAACGTTGTTTTCAAATAATTTATATTTCCACACAAGTTCTGTACTTACTATAAGAGATTCTTGTCCGTGACTGTACGTTTTTCTCCTTTCCTGTGCTATCGCTTCCGGAAATTCGATACAAAACACTAACTTTGGCGGTATTTTCTGAAAGATATATTGCTTTTATCTAAGAAAAAAAAACGGCTTTTACATAGTTTCTGGATAAGAATACCTGCCAATCTTACGCGTTTTCCGAAAGAAATTAACTCATAAATGTGTCAAAATGTACCTCTTTTCGATTTGAGAAAAACCTTAAAAATGAGAGAAATATTTTCACAAATCTACTTTTTATTATACAGCTTCAAAAGTTATCATGTTTTTAACCCTTTATTCTAAACTACATTAATTTTTTAGTAAATCCTTATTTGCATTTTGAAACGTCTCTAGAGACGATGAAAAAACCCTGTAAGTGTTCGTTAATGTTTACTATTGTGTGTTTTCTGGTTTGCGAACAGATAGATCTAAAATATACAGTAAAATGTTCCCATAAATATGTATGTAGTATTCATTAAAAGAATCTTAATTGTATGTCGAGAAAAAACGGAATTTTTTGTATGAAATTGAGTAGGGCCGGGTCTGTTTTCAGTGATTTTTGTAAGGGCCGGACTGGGCTGGGCCGAGTTCGGGCCGGGACCGGGCCTGGAAATTCCTGCCCGTGGAGACCTCTACCACTGTCTGAGGTTCGTACAGAAAATATTAATTAATATTTTTCAAATTTTCTCATATGTGGTTATGCTTTAAGATTCGCTGAGTATACAAACTTTAAAAAAAAAGAAATAAAATTTTTAATAAATTTAAAAAGAAAAAAATATTAAAAAAGAAAAAATATTGAAGAAAAAATGAGCATATACAAACCACATTCCAGCCTACTAGAAAGGTGCGATATTTCTCCATTCATTCTTAATACGTGGGGGAAAAAAGTAAACACCCCGTACTAACTCCTGAACAAATTATCGTAGGAGAAAGTTACTGGCACCGAACGATAGAAAATAAAGTCTACTTTTAAATGATGTATGTAAAATTTGCTTAGGGGGGCATCTACATATTAAAAAGAACCCGAACATTATTTTTTTCAATAACAATACCCAATTTTAAGAAGATATTTCAATTCTTCGATACAAACTATGCCTAGACACCAAATTTCATATCATTTGAATGACAAGTTTTTGAATTATAAACATTCGGAATTTAGTGCTTCTAATGTTAAATTACATTTTCATATTTTTATTAATATCTCCTGAAATTATACTCCTAATGTGATAATTTTTTGTGTAGCAATAATACTAAAATACCCAAACATAAATACGTTGAATTTGCAATTTTTATAATTTTATGATATGGATTATGAATTATGAAATTAATATTCGAAAAAATTATAAATTGCAACCTACAATTCTTTTGATGGATTTAGATTTATTAAGTCCTGCATTATGGAAATCCAAAATTTCACATTTTTCTTACAAGTAATTTTCAAATTATGTTTAAAAAACGACAAAATGATGGTTTAAGGGGCCGTCTATAATAGAAGTGACTAGATATTTTGAAATTTCTTGGGCTATCCTGCAATCTAGCAGTCTTGAATGATTGCTTGAGTGGCGCTTAAGATGCCTTAATCAAGAAGGGGGATCTCTCGTTCAACAATCGGGTACCAAACTTCAATTTGGATACACCCCTAAAATACGTTCGTTTTAAAATAATTAATTTCTCGGGAAATTATCGTGCGAATTACATAAAAATTTGTTTTTAGGCTAATTGAAGGGTGTAGAGTTCATTTATGCTGTGAGAATTGTGTACTGCTATTGAAAAAGACAAAGTTATGGTTCATTTTAATATGTATATGGCCCCCTAAGCAAATTTTATATACATCATTTAAAAGTAGACTTTATTACCAACCGTGTGGTACTAGTAACTTTCTTCTACGAATAATTTTGCAGAGTTAGTAAGGGGTGTTTACTTTTTTTCCCACGACTGTGCAATAGAAGAAATCTAAAGAATTTGTATACGTACAAGTATTTGTACAATTTCACAAAAATGATAATGAAAATATTCCAGAAAAGTACCCTGTGCATCTCAAGAGATAAAAATTTAATCATATAATTATTCATTTCAGGGTCTGCAGAATTTCACATTAATTAATTTAATGACACTTATTTCCCTGACGTTTAAAGTACAAACGCTTTTAACAAGAGACATGTTTGGCAAATAAGTGGCAATTAACTGAAATAAATAGATTTATAAAGTTTTCATCTCATTTGTGATGTTTATACAAATAGTGATTAATGTAATTGTCTATTGTGAAACGCTTAAATGGACATCGTCATTTAAGCTACTATTTGAATTGAAATCCTTTTTAAAGTTGAATTGCTAATAAATGTAAATGCTAAATGTAACTGTGTTCGACATATTATGTCTTCAGTTCCCTTGAGGTAAGTGATTACAAGTAATTGTCGGAAGAAAGTTTAGTTTTAACCCTTAAATGTCGGGTGTTGCTTTTTGGAAACATACACAATTTAGGCTCTAAAATACTATTAGAATAATATTGAAGCTATAATGCCTAATGTTGCCAATAAAACACATTCTTAAAATATTATTAAATCGATTTTCAACATGTAGATAGCAACACTTGTGCTGTTTAAGAATGAAGATATTTATTTTTTCAATTGTTGCTATTTGTTCTTTTTGTTTTGTTTGGAAGCTTGCGAAATATCCTATTTTGTTCTGCAGTGAGCAAGTAAAATTTATTTCTTATTATAGTTCCTAAAATTCTTGTGTGTTTAATATTATAGAATTTTATCAAGGAAAACTATTTTTTCAATTAAAGACCAGTATTGCCGATTAGTAACAAACTGTTTTTTTAGCCGTAAAACATACTTAAAACAAAATATGATTTTTTTAAGTATTTTTCCCATGATTTATTTAAAAAAATGAAAGCCGAAAAACATTATTACAATGATTTTCGAAAAATCAGGCATTTAAGGGTTAAAGTTGTTAAAAGACTTTTGTAATGTGAAATAATTTTACAGTTGTTTCGTATTTTTTAAATTAATTTGTTTCTTAGCGTTATTTTACCATATTTCCGGCATTTTGGCTTGTGATGTAAAATTTGAGTTTCTTAATATTTAATTGTCTAGAAGCATCTAATTATTTACCTAGTCAAACTATACAAATTATACATTTCGTTTAATGTTTACTTTATAAAAACACAGTTAATAACACAGAATAAGTTATAAGCTGTAGCCACAATATCACTTAATCTTCAAAATTCTATTCTAAATTTTGAAACGCTTCCCGAATGCTTGTCAAATGATATTTAATATGTGTGTCTCATAAAAGAGCCATTTTAATTTGTATTCATATACACTGTAAAAAAATAAAACACAAATGTTTCTTCATCTGCAAAAATATAATACTACCATGAATAAAAATACACAATAACCTCTTCCGAGTTAGCGAAATAACATCTTCTTGAAGGACTGTGTACATATTTATTTTGATATGAACTTTAAAAATCTCAAGAGAGACCTTTATATAAATTTTCCCTACATTTAATTTGTCAAGAACATTTACTTCAGTGTAAAAAAAGACAGATGTTTCTTTGTCTAGGGAAATATAATATTCTGGGTGTATCTGAAATGCTTCAACAAACTTAGGGCGATGATAGTACTCATCGAGACGAACAAAAATTGCAATAGAACATGTGATCGAAAATGACGTTTAAAGGGTGAAAATCGCAAAACTAATAAATATATCGAAATTTCGCATGCTGCTTTTCTGCAGAACTGGCTAGTAGCACGAAGCTGATTTTCCTTTCAATTTGTGCATATCCGGTTAAAAAGAGATGGCAAAAACTTGGAAGAAAGCCAAACAAATCTGTGAGCAGGAATCCACGTATGCAGGACTCCAGAAGTCTTCGAGCGTGTCCGCCAGTCGTTCCTCTGTAGATGTACTCTGTGTAATAATGTCCGCGGTCGACACTTTGAACAATTATTGTAAAATATTGGTTTTCGCTGGACATCAAGAGCTGAGCTGTACCTATTCTGTGAAATAAATAATTTTATGGAGTGTTTCTTTCTTGTCTCAGTTTGTCCATTTCTTGACGCATTTTCTCGATTTTCATCCTTTAAATGTCATTTGTGGCCCCATGTTCCGTTGCACCTTTTGTTCGTCTTCATGAGTATTATCATCCCTCTAAGTTTGTTGAAGCATTTCCGATACACCCTGCATATAAAATGGGAGGATTGTACTTTGGGTCAATATATCAAGAAAAATGAGCAACATTAAATAGCGCAAATGTATGTATACAAAGACTGCATACAGCTGTTTCAAAGCTCCGTCATCAGTGCGAAATTTAAGGGTCTCAGGACTCTTAAAATTGGAAAAATCGTAAAAAAAAGACCATTTTCAACATATAATATCTTAAAATGTAATTGATTTTAAGACAAAATTTTATATTGGGATGAAAGATATAAGTATGTTCTTTCATTTCATGTATTTGAAAAATTACAAGATGCAGAATTAGAATTTACAGTGGGCTCCAAATTGTCAGACATTTGACGAGCGGAAAATCGGCATAACAGATTATGCGCACGATTACAAAATAAATTTTGCAAGTAGTAGGAAAAATTTGGGTCCTACTTATGCTTCACATTGTAATAATTACTCTGAACCTAAATAAATTTGTATTTAAAGCATTTTTCTATTTTTAATACAAAGTTGTATTTAGTTGAAGCAAAATTTAGAAATTTTCAACTGTAAAATCACCTATAAAGAATATATTTCTGAACAATAAGAAGAAAATTTTAGGTTCAGCTTATACAGACTAACATGAAACATATGTTTTGAAAATTTCGTGAAAAAAAATTAAGAAGTTTTTGAGATATCGTGTGCGTTATGCCCAAAAACGTCATTTGGAGAAAATTGACTTCAAAGTTTCTGAAACGCCGCTTCAGCTATTGAGCATGCATAAATCTAAAAGCCATAACTTCTGTTCTAATAGGAATTTCAAGGAAACATTTATACCAAAATGTTCAGAAAAAATAGTAGTTTAATATCTAAAAAAATTAAAATTTCGAAAATTTTAAAGCTTTAAGAGTCCTGAGACCCCTTAAAAACTAAAGATTAAAGCGTAGAGACTAGAGTGTCAGAGAGACGCACCTCACACGGGAGACCTCCGCTGTTGTATTTCGAAACTCATTGCTATTTTGCCGATGGCGGCAAACTGTGAGGTGCGTCTTTCTGGCTCTCTATGTTTCAATCTTTAGTTTCTAAATTTCTCACTGATGATGGAGCTTTAGAAGCTTTGAAACAGCTGTATGCATACATCTGTGCTATTTAACGTTACTCTTTTTCCCTTGAAATATAAAAGGAGGTGTTTCTAAGTGAATATCGGGGTTTTAACGCTTGGTAGTATTTATTACACAAAACATAAAATTATAATTAATATATAAAGTGAAATAGCAACTCAAACAGTTTAACCTACAAGTTTACAAGTGCTCAATGTGAGCACCTTTCGTCACACGGCACACATCAAGTTGATAGCTCAGTTCTTCCCAAACGTTGGTTAGTGTTTGTGGGGTCATTGTTACAACAGCTACAATGGTCAGCTGGTAGTAGAGGTACAGTCGTGGAAAAAAAAAAGTAAACACCCCCTACTAACTCCTCAACAAATCATCATAGAAGAAAGTTACTGGTACCGAACGATTGGAAATAAAGTCTACTTTTAAATGATGTATATAAAATTGTCTTAGGGGGTCATCTACATATTAAAACGAATCCTAACTTCATTTTTTTCAATGGCAATACCCAATTTTAACGAGATATTTCAAATCTTCGGTTCAAACTATGCCTAGACACCCAATTTCAAGTCATTTGAATGATAAGTTTTTGAATTATAAACATTCAAAATTTAGTGCTTCTAATGTTAAATTATATTTTCATATTTTTATTTATATCTCCCGAAATTATGCTCTTAATGTGCTAATTTTTTTTGTGGTAATAATACCCAAACATAAATAAGCTGAATTTGCAATTTTTGTAATTTTATGATATGAATTATGAAATTAATATTCGAAAAAATTATGAATTGCAACCTATAATTTTTTTGATGGATTTAGATTTATTAAGTCCTGCTTCAGGGTGGCTACAGAAATGGTGAAAAAAAGTTCCCTGATTTTTCCCTGATTCCCTGATTTTCTGTATCAGATTTCCCTGATTTTTATTATTAAAAAACATGCACTGTATTTTTTAACGTATGCTACTTTCTTGTGTAACACACTTACCTAGCTTGCAAATATCTCTTTTTGGGGAGGAAAAAACAAAAATTGCATAGCATTTATAAAGTATTTCAGTTTTATGAATCCAAACCCAAATGTAACAAATGGATATACGATGAACAGAAAATTTCAATTTCTAAAGAAAGTTCAATTCCAAGACATCTACATCTGATGGGTTAGCAAATTGAGCCTGCCACCTGGTCAAATTACATTGATGTACCATTTAAAATTTTCAAAAAGGCCGAAATTGCCTTCATTATAAGTGCTATCCAGAAAAAATCTGATCACTTCAATTTGTGTTAAAAAATCATTATGTGTATATTTTTAAAAATGTTGGGGAAGACTAACCAGAATATGAAAAAAAATACAGCATATAAAAAGTATTTTCACCTCTAAGTTATTGAAATTAAACATCGGAGATGTTTTTAGGTATAGAAATATTAAAAAAAAAATAATAACATAGTAATTAATAAAGTCGAGCAAATTTTGAAATTATACATAAACATCAAATATTCATAATTGATCTTTCTTCTTCCTCTTTAATAGGTACCAGAGTTATGAAAGTTGAAATCAAAATTGTTATAATACATTAACTGTATGAACCACTTGAAGTAATTTTGAATACAGTTGAATAAACTTCACTAAAGAGTATTAATAGAAATTGATTAAATTATTAAAATTAAGAAAGAGTGGAAAGTTAAACATAATTTTCTTCTAGCAATTTTTTGTAGGAACAGAAAGTAAATTAAAATAATAAATTTGTGCAAAATAAACCAAATTATATTAAGATAAAATTGTACATATGAGAAAAATGAAATTATACACACCTAAATACATTAAGAGATAAATGCTATTTCTCTCTCTCACACACACACACAAAGATGCAAATAAATAATTCAAAATCTGAAAATAAAACTGACAATATAAAATCAATTTGAATATTCTCCTTTAATTGTCTGAAATTATTTAATACACACAAAATGAATAAAATTATTTCTTATGCTGCATTAGAAAAATGAATGAATAAAAAAAATAATGAATTAATAAAAGGATATTATAATGGATAAATAAATCAGTTTCTTTTGGAGAAATTTAATCGTTGCTATTTCCTCTTCAATTTTTAAAGATTCTCTTTGAGCATCATCTAAAATTTTTGATTTTTTTGCTTGTAATTCTTTAAGCTGATTTTCAGCTTCCCTTTTTCTTTTTAAATTTTGCTGGTTCTCCTTCTCTTGCTTGTTTTTCTTTTCCCTTTCTTCTTCATATTTTGATCTTGAATTTCTCACACTGAGAATCATTTGTTTCGTAACTTTAAAGCTATTGAGATTGCCATGTGCTTGTATAGCATCATAAATAATCCTCCTTGCTACTACGGTTTCTTCTTTCATGTTATCCCATAGGCAATCCTTATTGACAGAAAAACCTCGCTCAACGTTGCTATTTCCATGGGATAACAACATAATCATCTTCAAAACAATTACTGCATCATTGCAGGGTCTTGTTGCACAAGATAGTATATTGAACCAAAACTGATCAATCCTGTGTGTTTTGTTATATGATTTAAATTTTGCCAAATTATTGGCTTCAAAACAAACTTCTTGAAATTGACTCTTAGCTCTATCGGCTTGAATAGAAGTTAACCAATTTTTTTCACAAAGAATGAGCAGTAACTTCGTCAGTCTTTTTTCAAACAATGCTTGATTTAAAGTCACTGTCGGATTAAAGCAAGATACAGCTCTTGTGAGTTCATATGTCAGTGGGGAACGTTCTTGTAGCTTTTTTATACAAGATGCTAAAAATTTTTGGCAGTCTTTGTAAAACATATTTAATTGTCCATCAGATACTTTTGCTTTTCTGATGTGACATAAAGCTGAAATTCCAACATCAACTTTGTTGCATGGTACATACTCTGATACTTTTTCGACATCAATTTGCATAGGATTTCTTTTTAAATTGTCTTTCTGAATAAATCGTTTCATCACCCGCAACATTAAATTAGATAAATCCTCAAAAAGAAAGGGTATAAGTGGAACATCAGTTTGATATTCCCTTAAAAATATTTCAAATTCAGATGCAACTGAATTGAAAAATGCCAATTTAGCAGGCAACAATGGATCACGAATAAGCTTCTTAATGAGTATATAACTCTGACTGCTAGGAGCATTTCCATCCTTTTCTACCTTATCAACAAATATTTTTATGTTTGGAAGAATGTTTAAGCATCTTTCCGCAACAGAAGAGTTTTCGAGCCATCTAACGGAACAAAAGTTTTTAGGAAATTCCTGAGAATTAGTATAGTAAGTATACAAAGCTCTTCTAGCTGGTGAATCTTTAAAAAGATAATATACTGCTCGAATAAAATCAAAAATTTCCCAATTTGTGGATTTTGCACCTGTTTTAAATGACAAATTCACTGAATACAACCCACAAGAGCCTATATTGAGGATTTCAGGATCTTCTGACATTTCTTTTAAATCTGCAGACAATTCTCTGAAAAATTTTAAATTGACATTTGGGCCGTCCATAGATAATTGTAACAATTTTTTCAAATCTAAAGGATTAACTGCATCTTTAAACGCTTTAATCAAATCATTTGAACAGCTGCGTCCAAGAAATGCAGAATTCAAATATCTGGTTTTAACTTCATTATCTTTCCCACACCAGTATCTCACATTCAAATCCATCTGCTGTCTTTGAGAGATTTTGTTTAAAGATTCATCGAGCCCTATTACAAAACGATCACATAGAGAAATATCTTTAAGTAAGATCTCTTTAAAAAATGGAGCTATTCCAAATACTAAATAGTACATCATCTTATCTCGCCCTAGTTGCATGCCCTTTGCAATTTGGCTGTCTGCAAAAATATGGGAAAACATCTTTACATCTTTTTCAGCTGATCTTAAGGATTTATGTGTAGCCACTGCTTCAAGGCACCATAAAATCTCAGCCTTTGTAATGTCTTCTTTTAACATATATTTTTTAATGCCTGAAGAAACAGTCTTTTGATTATTCTGTGTTCCATCAAGAACAACACTGCATGCTTCAACAAAGCCACTGTTAACTTCAGTATTAGGAACAGTTGATGCTGAAATGCTCTTTATCTGTGCATCAGAAGACACTGCTGCTGTAATGTCTATCTTTTCATCTGAATTGCCACTATCTTTCCGATTTAAAAAGTCTGAAAATTTTCCAGAAATTGAAGCTCTATTTTCTTTACGTTTATGCCCAGTGCCGCCTTGATGGCTGGTTATTGCTCTACGTCCCATGTTACTCAAGAAAATGCTTGAATCGCACAGCGTGCATTTAGCTGAATGTTTATCTTTGGGATCTTCTCTCAGCCAGGAAAATTGTTCAAGCCATTTTGTGTTGAATGAACACACTGATTTTGCCATGGTTTTACTTTTCACCTGCCATAAAAAATACACTTTTTAATAAACAAAAAAACAAAATAAATAATGATAATATCAATAAATTACCATTTTATAAAGAATTTGGATTCTTACGAATATAAGAATATTAGAATTTTATTTAGTAATTCTTACATGAGAAATTCCATTACTTTAGGCTTTTAAAATAGCTTTAGTAAAATCTCACAATTAAAAAAAAAAAGATTCAAGTATTTTAAAAAAATTATTATCTGGTGTATTGTAAATGGCTAAAAGTATATTAGTTTATTATTTTTGAAAAATATTATCAAACTTATACCTGCCAACCTGAGAAAATTCAAATGTGTTAATATGCAAATGACATTTTTAATGAATAACTATAAAACAGAATGTGAACAAAATTTCTAATTAACTTCTCTGAAACAGCGAATGAGCGACATTTCTAATGAATTTGTAAAAAATATGCAATCTTTTAAAATGTTGCATAGCTGATATATGTATAAACATTTTAATAAAGTGGCATTATTATTGTTATTATTAATTTTTTTTTTTTTTTTTTTGAAAGACAAAGTTTTAGCTGCAATGGGATGTGAACACAAAAAGACAATAGTAACTTTGTTTGCTTTGCTTAAACATTATACAAAAATAATATATGGTTATTCAGTTATTTTGTTGCTTCACTAATTTTTAACAGTTCTTCATTTCTCGTTTTAATAGAAAATAAGGGCAAAATCTAGTCAAAACAAAAAGTTATCTTTTACTCACAATGAAAATTTAAATTATATAACGTATTTTTAATAATGAAACAAACTTATTTTTTACCTATACTTAAATAACCCCTTTAAACCTTTTCACCACTGACAAATTCTGTTAGTAAAATAAGAAATTATTGTCTGACACCAGAATTTATAAAAGACTTAATTACTAATTATAAAAACAAAATTTTACTAAAATATTCTTGGTGCCGATTGCAAGTTTGGAATTAAAATTAAGTGTGCCCGGAGTGGACATACTGTGCCAGGAAGAGTTCAGTATTTATAATTAAAATTAGAAAATAATTCATAATTTGGGTGAAATGAAGCTTGGGGGGGGGGGGGAAATATGTGCAAATAAAACTATTGTACTATGTATAAAAGTGCAAAAAACAGACCAAATGTGTAAATTTTCAGAAGGCCTTGAACACGATTTGATGGTTTAAAGAAAATATCATATGAAATTACCATATGGAAACATTAGAAATGGTTTTTAATTCAAGAATGGGGTACCAGATTTCAGGATGAAAAGAGAAATTTTATGTTTAATTAAACTAAAAACATCATTTTTGTCTGAAAGCCTGATGCGATTTTTTTTTTCTTTTTTAAATATTTTTCCAATTTCAGTGAGTACAAATCAAAGTCAATAAATCATATGCTTTTTTTTTTTTTTTTTTTTTTTTTGGTAGCCAAACTTAGTTTTGTTCAAGTTTAGATTATCTGGAAAAAACCAATTGCTACAACAGACGGAGGGGGGATCCACTCCCAGCAATAACTTTTTTCCCTTAACCTTTTTCACAAAATTAGCATTATTTTCACTCTTTTGGCGAAATTTGCGGTTTTTTTTCGCGATGTTTTCACAAAATTTGCTGATTTTTGTGTTATATTTACAAAACTTGCCGTTTATCCAGGATTTTTTGACGAAATTCGCTGTTTTTTTCGCGATATGTTCACGAAATCTGCCGTTTTTTGCGATCTATTAATGAAATTTGCCGTTTTTCCGGGATATTTTGACGAAATTTGCCGTTTTTTCAATATTCTTCGACAAAATTCACGTTTTCCCGCGATTCTTTGACAAAATTTGCGATTTTTCTTGGAAAGAATGACAAAATTGATTTTTTTTCGGCAACCATTTTCCGAAATATTAATACGTTTTGACCGAATTTTTGAATTTAAGACTTTTAAAAAAAAAAATCTCGGAAATGATTCCTTAATTTTTCGGTAATTCGGACCAAAATCACGCCGGATCAGCAAATGACAGAAGAAAAAAAATTATAAAAAAATTATTTGCGGAAGAATTTTATCTGATTGATGCATATTGTTTTATTTTTAAAAACTTATATGTGCATAAAGTTATCTGAAATTAACCTTAAATTTGATTAAATTTTTTAAAAAAAGTAACAAAAAAGTCCTTAACAGAAATTTTATTATAACCTTTGTCAGTATTAAGTTATTTTATGTGTGTTAAAAATGAACTTTATTTTTAAAAAGTCCGGACCCGATTGAAATTTAAGAAAATCAAATCGGTTTTACATGGTAATTTTCATCTTTCTCCCAACTTAAAAAAATATATTAAAAATTCATAATAAAGAGTCGATCATTTTATTTATTATTTAAAATAATATTGAGAACAAATTGTTTAAAAGATTTATTATGATCAGAAAGCAACAGAGAAAAAAAGAAAAAAAAAAAAAAGACCTCGGAAAACTGAGGCCTGTGGAAGAATTTTATTTCCGACTTATGCATATTACTTTATTTTTTAAAATTTATGCATACATCAAAATATCTGAAATTAATCCGAAATTTGATTTAAATTTAAAAAATAAATTCAATTCTCAAAAATGATGCAAGACAAAAATCCTTAAATCCCTTATTATAATAACTTTTGCCAATATTAAATGTATTGTTTTTTATGTGTTAAAAATAAACTTTCATAATTTTTATTTTAAAAAAGTCCGGACCCGATTGAAATTAAGGAAAACCACGCGGTAATTTCTATCTTTCTCCCAAATTAAAAATATATTAAAAATTCGTAATCATTTATGTCCGATTTACGCATACCACTTTACTTTTTAAAATTTATGCATACATCAAACTACCTGAAATTATCCCTAAATTTGATTTAAAAAAAAAAAAAAAAAAAGAAAGAAAGAAAGAAAAGAAAAAGAAAAAAAATTAAATTTTCAAAAATTATGTAAAGCAAAAATCCTTAAATCCCTTATTATAACAACTTTTGCCAATATCAAATGCATTATTTTTTTATGTGTGTTAAAAATAAACTTTATTTCATAACTTAATAATTCTAAAATAGTCCGGACCCGATTGAAATTAAAGAAAATCAAATCTGGTCCACGTGGTAATTTCCATCTTTGTCTCAAATTAAAATTATATTAAAAATTCGTAATAAATATAGTCGATCATTTTATTTATTATTTAAAACAATAAATAAGAACTTGTTTAAAGAAAATGGAAAAATGGCTTACCTATAATCAGAGCTATTCCATGCGAAGTATCACCATGTGGACGTGCTTCGGTCCCACTCACTTAAATAAAATATTTCAGTCTATCCTTCAATGTCAACGTATTATCAGCGAAATAAACGACGAACTGGATCTGCAAATGGTTGCATCTTCTTTCTTTTCTCCTACAAAAGGGTTGCTATGAATGGCAGTTTGGCACAATTCAGCTTAACGTCTCTATCGCGTCCTATTATTAGATTAAATATCGCCTGTTTGGCGACGAATCAATCTTGTTCGTGAGGTGAAAACGGAAATATTTTTGCATGGAGAAAAATGTCCCTGATTTTCAAGATTTTTTATAAAGTTCCCTGATTTTTCCAGATTGTCAAACTTCCCTGATTTTTCCCTGATTTCCCTGATTCTGTAGCCACCCTGTGCTTTATGGAAATTCAAAAATTTCACATTTTTCTTCCAAGTAGTTTTCAAATTATGCTTAAAAAACGGCAAAATGATGGTTTAAGGGGCCGTCTATGACGGAAGCCAGTAAACATTTTGAAATTTATTCTGCCGTACTGTAATCTAACACGCTTCATTGACTCCTTGAGTGGCGCTTAAGGTGCCTTGATCAAGGAAGCGGCTCTCTCAGTTAACAATCCAGTACGGAACTTCAATTTGGATACAGCCCTTAAAATACGCTCGTTTTAAAATAATTAATTTCTCGGAAACTTGTGGTACGAATTGCATAAAAATTCGTTTTTAGGCTAATTGAAGAGTGTAGAGTTCATTTATGCTGTCAGAATTGGGTACTGCTATTGAAAAAAAAACAAAGTTATGGTTCGTTTTAATATGTAGATGGCCCCTTAAACAAATTTTATATACATCATTTAAAAGCAGACTTTATTTCCAATCGTTCGGTACCAGTAACTTTCTTCTACGATAATTTGTTGAGGAGTTAGTAGGGGGTGTTTACTTTTTTTTTTCCACGACTGTACATACACACGATCCTTTATGAATCTCCACATGTAAAAATCGCATGATGTTAGATCGGGTGAGCGTCTGAACAGAACTTCTTTGCTAATCAACGTTTGGGAAGAACTGAGCTATCGACGTGATGTGACGAAAGGTGCTCACATTGAACACGTATAAGCTTGTAGATAAAACTGTTTGAGTTGCTCTTTCATTTTATGTATTAATTATAATTTTAAGTTTCGTGTAATAAATACTACCAAGCATGAAAACTCCGATATTAATTCAGAAACACCCCGTATATAACCAATAACGAAAATATACAATAACCTCCTTTAGAGTTGGCTACGATTCCAAAAAGCATTCTTTACCTTTAGAAACCTCAGAAATCAAAATATTCTGGATATTTTAGAAAGCATTTATAAAAACAAAATTTGTTTTACTACCACTGATTTTCCAAGAAGTTTTTATAGTGTATTAAACAGTTTTTCAATCACGGATATAAATTTTACAGATGCTATCCGTTCTCAAGTAAACATTTTCGTGATCAATAATCATGTTTGACAGATAAACATGATAAAGTTGTTTGATAAATTAACAGTGTTAGCATTAATATGAAAATTAATAATATTTTGTTACTCTTGCATGTCTAAATTCAATTACGCCGCTGAAAATGTTTAATTGAGAATTGATCGCATCCTAAACAAGTGGGCAAGTGTGATCACAGATCACACAAAGGGTTTCGTTTAATATTCCTTTCAAAACACTTTATCCTTTAATCCATAAACCCAAATTGTTAATTTATATAAAAATAGCAAATAAAGCCTTTGTGCAGCAATATTAAAAAGCAAAAAAAAACCAACGTTTAAAATGCACAAATAATACATGAAAAGCAGCAAACAGCTGTTTCGAATCTACTAGGGAGGTTCTTCTTCAGTGGAAGATAGGGAAAAAGGAACAGCGTGCTAGAAAAAGCAAGGCTGAGCAAAGCTCAGCCTTGCGCAGCTTTTTTGCTCAGCCTTGCTTTTTCTAGCACGCTGTTCTGTTTTCGCTATCTTGCACTGAAGAAGAATCTCGCTAGTAGATTTGAAACAGCTGTTTGCCGCTTTTCATGTATTATTTGTAAAAAAAAAAATATATATATATATATATATATATATATATATATATATATACCCCAAAAACAATCCTTGTTAAAAAATTATGTGTGGTTTTTACCAAATGTCTATCTTTTAACGTTTTCGTATATGTATAAACCAAACTTGTATAAAAAGTAATAACGTGCGTTAATTAAGATTTTTCAAAATTTTATGATTTTGGCAAAGTCAGCTCTATGTAAAAAAAATTAAAGTCTGGAACTTAATTAGTTTCCGAGAACGAGCTCTGTGACTGATGGACGGACGGACAGACAGAGGAGTGAGACGAATAGGGTTTCGTGAGGTGAACGAAAACCTAAAAACGATAGCCCAGTGGTTAAGGGATCGAAATCGGAATCAATTAGGGGAAAGCTGGAAATTGTTTTAATCGCTTCAATTTAGGTCTCTAGAATAAATATGCTATGTTTTCACCCCGTATTAGGTGAGCGATAGGAAATAGGTATAGATTTATAGTAAAAAAACACGTTTTTTAATCAATACCATAACAGTTTTGCTAACTCTATCAAAAACATTGTCAATACAAATGTTGTAGAGTTTAAAATTCTGAGTAAAATGAGTACCTACACTTAATATTTTTGTTGAACATTAAGGTCACAATTCTACTTCAAAGTTTTAGCCCCGTGGTCAGGGGGCTGGACTCAGAATTAATTATGGAAAACAGGAAATTATTTTAATCCCTTCAGTTTAGGTCTAAAATGAACGCACTATGTTTTCTTCCTTGTACTTGGTGAACGTTAGAAAATATGTACATATTTATTTTCAAAAAACACGTTTTTTTATTAGCTTAACAATATCTCAAAACAGCTAACTCTATCAAAAACATTGTCAATGAAAATGTTATAGAGCTTAAAATTCTGAATAAAATGAGTACCCACAATAATATTTTTGTTCAACATTAAGGTCGCAATTATATTTCAAAATTTTGCCTTAATCGCTAAACAAGAGCTTGAAGCCAGGAGAGACCAAGTTAACTTAACAATATCTCAAAACAGCTAACTCTGTCAAAAAAATTGTCAGCACAAATGTTGTAGAGCCTAAAATTCTGAATAAAACGAGTACCACATTAATGTTTTTGTTCAATATTAAGGCTGCAATTCTATTTTAAATGTTTTCCTTAATCGCTAATCCCAGGCTGAAGCCAGGAGAGACCTAGTTATCAGTCTACACTTCTTCCAATTTTTATATGCATTTATTTTTGTTAATTTCTGACCTATGTTGAAAGGATTAATACAATTTCTCCTAAATTAATTTCGAATTCGGCCTTTTTTTCATCATTTTTTCACTGGGTCCGTAATCAAGAGGTTAAACCGTAATTCTAAAATTATCCGAAATAATGAGCTAAAATAATTACAAAAACCTTGTAAATGCCTCAAAAAAAAAAAAAAAAAAAAAAAAAAAAAAAAAAAAAAAAAAAAAAAAAAAAAAAAAAAAACATGTATATAAAAATTAAAAGCAGGGCGGACTGATAACCGGTCTGTTCTGGCTTCAAGCTCTTCATTCTAAATAAAAAAGTTTGACTATTCACTCCGGAGGAGTAAATTTCAACAAAACATTGATTTTTTTTTTTTTTTTTTTTTTTTGAAGTATTAAAAATCTGAAAAATGGTATACAGTAAGACGGAATTCCATAGAAAAGAAAAAAAAATGCGTTATAGACAAGTTCCCTTCATAGCGAGTGTAAATGTATTATATATTCTTTTCTTATGTATTAGTATATTAATTATGCATGGATCAACACGTTAGTGAGTTTAAAACTGGGTTCCATCATAGGCAGGTTCTTTTTCACACGTTTTATTATGTTTTAATTTAGCTATATTTTAATAAGCGCAGAAATCTAGTGTTCTCTAAAAAGAATAAATTTTAATGTTTAAGTGTAGAATAATGGCCATTTGAAAATGTATGCATTTTTTGCAAAAATGTTTGGACCAGGCCTAATTTTACTGACCTTTGAATGGACATGACCACGCTGAGACAATGATTTTCATACGGGCTGGGTCAAAATTAGGACTGAAAATTTTGGGCCGTGAAGACTCGCAATGAACCAGACCCGGCTTTGTACAGAAAAAAAAGTTAGGCCCGGCCCGAGCCTTCTGAAAAAAGTGTGCCCCGGGCCCAGCCCGAGTTCCGTGCGTGAAAATCGGCCCGAGCCCGAGCCGGCCCGTGCAGATCTCTAGTGCGTATTCAGTTGTTAAAAGAATTAGATTTTAAACCGCTACATGAAGAAATATAACACACTCTCAGAAATGGATACTCAGATTTCACGAAATTTTCTTCATTTTTGACGAAACCATTTCCTGGGATATGCTCCGAGCGAATATTTCGTCGTATTGAGAAAATTACTTTCTTCGCTTGTTTGAGGATAACAATTTCGTCAAAAATGCTTATTTGAAAAGTGCAATCAGAGGGCTGGTGGTGCCACCTATTGAACAGTTTGGAAGCTCTTGTATCGACAGGAGAAAAAATAATAGACTCAGTCCTCGGGTTGATTCGAACTCACGACCTCCTGTGTGGGAGACGGTCACTCTAGCCATTACGCTATTGAGTCCTCGAACAGATACGATTTTTCATGCATGTAATGGATTCTACTGTATATTTATAATTTTATAAGGTTGGTTGTAATTTTATCGATGGTGTTATACTTATAATTCTTGCAAGTTTTAATTAGTAAGACTAATTTATTATTATTATTTCCTATGGTTAATATGAATAATTATAATATGAATAATTATAATATGACTTGATTAATATAATTTATTAGGAAAATTTTCTTTGCTCGATGAATGATTAAAATATGGTCTGGTTAATTTGTTGCTCAGAAATAACGAATTTTAAAGTACATATGGGGGAGATTTTATCAATTTGAGTAGTTGGTTAAGATTTTAACACTTTACTGTTTACTGAAGAGAAGGGAGAGGGATCAATTATGCATATTTAATTTGATAGTTATATGAATATATTTCTTAAATGAAAAAGAGATCTTGGAATTTTGAAACTTTATTGACCAAATTTTCTTTTTGAACGATTTTGTAAAACACAGGAAATTTATTCTTTTCGAATTAAACCATAGCGAGCAAAGTAAAATAATAATAATAATAATAATAATATAAATAATAATAAACATTCTTAAAAACATTAACAGCTAAAAAAATAACTAATGCAGAAACAATAACTACCTGTGTTTCAGCATTTTCTGAAAAGCGCTAAAAAGTGCAATTTTTTAAATAAATTATGACAGGAATAACATAAACAAGCAAATATTTGCTTGCTAAAGTCGCAGGATTTGAGGAGGTACGGTTTCCTTAAAATGCATTGAGTCTGGCCGTGAGTGAAGAAACACCTTCGTCAAATATTTGAGAGTTTACGTGTCGTTAAAAGTCACGTGATTTTGATACGAAATGATTGTCAAAAACAACGAAATATAGCTCGAGGACTGCTGAATCGTCAAAATTGAGAGTTTTATTTCTGAGAGTGCAGACAATCACTTTTGAACACTCTAACGATCAATCTTTTTCTATACAACATACAACTATTTAGCTAATAATCTTAACATTCCACATATCTACACGATAAATGCTTAGTATTAAATATGACTTACCTTTATTTTATGTATTCCGTAAAGAATAATTTTAATGATATCATAATCTGTTAATCCTAAGATGGCGGAGAAAAAAGTGATCATTTTTCTTATCTTTTAAGGGTGTCGTCGCCTTGCTTCTCTGGTTGGTTAATAAGCAATGCATATGTAAGTCACTCTTTCAGGAGTGAGACCTTTCACGTCCTTTCTAGAGAATGGAAAATTCCACTCTTTAAGGAGTGTATTTTTATAAATTTCACTCCAAAAAGAGTAAAAATGCCTGCCACTCTTTCAAAGAGCGAGCTTTTCACTCCTCCCAATTTTAGAGTGTTGATTAGCGATTTAGGCTAAACTTTCAAATAAAATTGTGAGCTTAATGTTCAACGAAAATATTAAATGTGGGTACTCATTTTATTCAGAATTTTAAGCTCTACAACATTTGTATGGACATTTTCATAGAGTTAGTGTTTTTGAGATATTGTTATGGTAATTAAAAAAATCTGTTTTTCGACTATAAATCCGTACATATTTCTAACGCTCACCTACTACGAGGGGGAAAACTTAGTATATTCATTTTAGACCTAAACTAAATGGATTAAAATAAATTCCAGCTTTCCCCTAATTAATTCGGAATTCGACCTTTTTTTGCTCCTCTACCACTGGGCTAATTCCGGTTTGAGAAAATTGATTAATACACTGTAAAAGCAACCCATTCAGCTGTACAATTCAATAATGTTTTGTGAAAAATTTCTTTTTGTAGAAGTTGTCTAAACATTGGTTTTAGAACGTTATGGTTATCGATGTCACTTTCTTATTTTATTATATTCTTTAAAATAATTTTATCAAGTGTAACTGAAAAATTTAATCATTTAAAATGTAAAGCACTCAATGTTGTAATTTATTTTTAAAAAGTTTAATACACATTATATTTTTATTGTAAATATTATTATTTTAAAATGTACTTTACTTTTCATATTTTAATTAATTTAAATTGTGAAAAATTTCATTCAGTTGTACCATTCAATAATTGTTTTATGAAAATTTTTTCTTATAGAAGTTGTCTAATTTGTTTTAAAATATTATGGTTATCGAAACCTCCTTCTTAATCCACTATTTTCTTTAAAATTGTTTCTTTTAGTATAATAAAAAAAAAGTAATTTTGAGAAGAAATGTTTTTTTATCCCCATCTTCTGTGTGCGAAAAACAACTTGTCCATCAGAAAAATTTCATTGAATAAAGCAACTGAATGCAGTTTCATACAATTTAGAGAAACTGGAATAAGAAAAAAAAAAACTCATTAAGATAGAGAAGACATTTTCAAATTACTGCATATAATCTTCAGATGAAAAGATAAAATGTTATTGTTATTGCTTTTGACAGCAAAACTTCCACAGGATAAAAGCAAAATTTGAAAATATGTGAGAAAGGTGAATGATCATAGAAAATGTTATTCGTGAACTATTATATAAGCATGAAAGTGTATTTATTTATGCCACTTGAAAGAAAATTACTTGTTTAGAAAATTAAAATAATGCGATGCGTGACAATAAGTGATGACAAAAAAAAAAAAAAAAAAAAAAAAAAAAAAACAGTAAAATTATTAGTAAAAAAGCATGAACAGATATCAAGTAGAATGATTGTTTTGAGAAATAAAGCTTAAAGAAAGAAAAAAAACTAAGACCGTCAAACGGAAAAACGTTAAGAAGCAATCATCAGACCTCTTACTGCTAATTATGCAGACCAGAACTTTCCATGTTAATCCGTCGTACAAAAATATTTTATATTATTTTACGTTATATTTAAATTCATTATATTCACATATGAAACTTGTTAGTATTTAGTTATCTTAATCAAATCTCATTGTTTAACTATAGACACAACTTGTAAATTACGTATCCATTTGATTTTTATTGACCAAATTTTACGAATACTTTAATATGTTTAGCCACATTATCTTCGAATCTTAAAAACCAATTTCTCAATATCTGTGCACTCCCTGAATACATAACAGATCATGTTTAATATGTGTTTATAATACTAGAGTAATAATAATTCGTATTGAGAGAAAATCTGCATAACCAAATGAATGTAGAGAAAAAATATACATGGGGTTTCTATGGAGATATTCAAAGCTTGTACCAGTATAAGTATGTGTATGTTTCATTCAAGTAAATTTTATTTCAACATTAGCATAAAAAATATGAACAGGTAACCTTGGTAAAAAAAAAAAAAAAACTTTTATACTACAACTTGTATAAATCGAGTTCTTTTTTTCGTATCATACGTCTTTTATATATAAATATATAATGTAGAAATCTATAGAATTGTTAAAGAATTCTTCTAGTAGCTCTGCGAATTAAATTTTTTTCATATAGTTATTCATTTATGCTTATGCACAATGTAATATACGTTGATGTCGGAATCGCAGATTAATTACCAGAAAAAATAAATTAAAATTACTATTAAAAATACTACTGAAACATTTGGTAATCAAAATGCCATTCCGTCATCACGTACGGCCATGATCGTATAAGTGTGTCTGAAAAAACACATAAATTGGCAGCCAATGAAAATTTTAAGAGTTAAAGTTAAATATTATAAATAATTAATTAAGAAAATGTTGCCATTAAAATAATCCTTCACGGAAGCTGAAAAATAAAAAGTATCAAATAACTCACCCGGAGATGGAAGGTACTGTAGACAAAATTCTTTATTTAAACAATTTTAATTGCACTGCATGAATAAAATTAATGACTAATATTGGTAGAAAAAAAAAAACACTTTCCTGGCCAGGAATAGAACACTCATATATCAAGAGGTAAATATATTTAAGATGGTGTTACACTACGTAAACAATCCTTTAAAATTGATGATATTGTTGTAGATAGATGATCTGAGAGTTCGCCATTGGAAACTAATTTTATACCGTCCGAATTACTATGTCCATAGTGCAGTACTAAAGTCCTGTATTTAGGAACATTTTGTAGAAGATAGTTTGAGGATAAGCTGGAGGTTATATTTGTTCACTGAAGAATCTATTTTTTCACTGCTGCAGCTGTACTATTTATTATTTTGAAGGAACTCTGTGTATTGTCCCAAAAGGATCTTTGAAGTGAGATAGTCAAATTATACTATGATGAAGAAACAGCAGATCTTTCAGTCAAAAAAAAAAAAAAAAAAAAAAAAGAGGTAGAATTGATGATACATGCATATTGCGGATACTTTCTCAGAAAGATGATATTGGATTAATTCTTATCTAGATGCGATGCAGAAGATAACATCTGCTGTAATTTTTTAAAATCAGATCGATAATTTAAAAAAAGTTTTCTCTTGACGCTCGGGACTCTATCTCCTCTGGATCCAAAACAAAAAACCTTCAATTCCAAAGGGACGCTACTCTTACGGAAAAAAATTCTTTGTCTGAGGCCGAGGCCTCAAACGCACGTCTGCCAGTGATGCTACATCGTTGACAAAGTGAGAGAGACGAAGAGCAGATGGCCTCAAACATCGTTGGGCTCACGCAGAACTCATATAAGCCAATCAGCGACCGGTACGCACGCCTCTGAGACGCATCGATAACGATTTTCATCGCAATCGAAATATCGATAACGATTTTCATCGTAATCGAAGTTGCATCCCCCTCCCCCCCCCGCATCCCTGAGTCGGCGAAATTTGACTTTCCATAAGACTTTTAGCATTAGTGTGAAATCCTGCAATTTCATTGGCTGACGCTTCACCGATAGCCAATGAAACTGAACGGAACTTCTTTGCCTGAAAGGACAAGTACAAGAGTAAAATACTGTGTAAAGCCTGCCCATGGTATTTTGGTATCCCAAATGTATGAATGATCTAGCCTAATGGTCAAGACTAGGGCTGGTTAAGATTTTGCATTTGTAATACTAAAGTTGCGTGTTCTGTCCTCTCGCTGGCGTTTTCACTTTTTTAGAGTTTTGTTTTGATTTTTATTAAGTCAGTTAGTTAAAATCAGTCGATCTTTATTGCCAGTTCTTTTGTAAATTTTTTTAGCAATTAGATTTTTTTTAATAAATTAAATAATTAAATTAAAAAATCAGTTAATCTATTTTTTAATAATTAAAGTAAACATTTATTAAAATGCAATAATAAATCTCCTAGGCTTACATTAAAAGTATTTTCATGTTAGAACGTTATAAAGTTATGATCATTTTAAAATTGTCTGTTACTATAGTAACAGATAAATGCAAAATTATCAGAATCAATATATTAAAGGTTTTTATTTTAAAATTATCCTTGAGACATAAAAATCTTTATTAATTTATGATAGGTTACTTTATAATTTTTTATTTTAAATATTACACAAATATTTAAATTAAATTTAAAAATTCATAGGACTTATAGGGTATTTTTCTAATAAAGAAATTCTTTAATAATTAAAGTGTAAAAATAATATTTTCTTAAGTCAGTTAGTTAAAATCAGTTGATCTTCATTACGAGTTCCGTTGTATTTTTTTTTTTTTTTTTTTTTTTTTTGTCAATTAGATTTTTAAAAATAAATTTAAATAATTAAATTAAAAAATTCATTTAATCTATTTTTTAACAATTAAAGTAAACATTTATTAAAATGTAATAATAAATCTCCTAGGCTTACATTAAAAGTATTTTCATGTTAGAACTTAATAAAGTTCTGATCATTTTAAATTTATCTGTTACTTAGGTTCCTTTGAAAATTTTTTATCATAAATATTATACAGATAATTAAATTTTTAAATTCATATGACTTATAGGGTATTTTTCTAATAAATAAATTTCTTTAATAATTAAAGAGTAATAATAATATTTTCTTAAGTCAGTTAGTTAAAATCAGTTGATCTTTATTGCGAGTTCCGTTGTAATTTTTTTTTTGTCAATTAGATTTTTAAAAATAAATTTAAATAATTAAATTAAAAAATGCATTTAATCTATTTTTTAATAATTAAAATAAACATTTATTAAAATGCAATAATAAATCTCCTAGGCTTACATTAAAAGTATTTTCATGTTAGATTTTTATAAAGTTCTGATCATTTTAAATTTATCTGTTATTTAGATTACTAATTTTTTTAAATTGTAAATGTTATACAGATAATTGGATTAAATTTTAAAATTTATATGACTTATACGGTATTTTTCTAATAAATAAATTTCTTTAATAATTAAAGAGCAATAATATTTTCTTAAGGCTGTTCTTAACTGCTCTGCTCAACAAGCGCAAAGCGTTTTGACACATTTACGAATTCATTTTTTAACGGAAAGGTATAAAATTGGAAAGCCTGGTCATGGAAGCGATTTGGAATTGAACTGTTTTTTCATTTTTTGATCAAATTGAGTTATAAACGATTTTGATCGCGTGACAAACACGTTTTTCGCCCGCTCTTCACTGCTCTTTCTTCCTTCGTGCGGAAATTCGGTTCAAAACGTCCACTTTGACACTATTTTCTGAAAGATCTATTGAGTTTGCAAAAAAAAAAAAAAAATGAAAAAAACAGCTCAATTACATAGTTTCTGAACAACACCAGCTACTTTCATGCATTTTCGAACAAAAATAAATTAAAACTTATGTCAGAAAGTTGCCTTTGGATTTGAGAACACCCTTAAGTCAGTTAGTTAAAATCAGTTGATCTTTATCACCAGTTCCTTTGAAAAAAAAATTTGTCAGTTAGATTTTTTAAAATAAATTTAAATAATTAAATTAAAAAATTCTTTTAATCTATTTTTTAATAATAATGTAATAATAATATATTCTTACCTTACATTAAAAATATTTTTTGTTGGAACTTTAGTAAGTTATATATATATATAAATTAGCAGCAGTAATTTATTAAATTGTTCATTTCTCAAAATTAAGTATTATCTTTCATATATAAAAATATTTATCAATTTATCAGCTGCTTTCTGATTTTTTTTATTGTATATTCAATACTACTAAATTCTTATCATATATAAACTGTATGTTTAAAATGAATATTTATTAAAATTTAATTTTAATATCTTCTAAATTTTCATGAAAAGTAATTTTATGCTAGAACTCCAGTAACATATAAATAGTAATTAACAGAATTAAATTATTCATCTTTAAAAATTTATTATTTATCCTTTATATATAAATTACATTAATAATATGTATTTCAATGATAATTTAACCATTGAAGACAGTAAATTACTATACTTTAAATAATTGAATGTATGGTAAAAATGCAACAAAAACAAATATATATATATGTCTGTGTTTTAATAATTATTCGCAAAAAGTTTTATTATATATATACATATGTTGCAATAAAAATGTAATATACATCAAACATGAACAATGAAAAATATTTTGCTATTAGTTGCAATATATATATATTTAAAATAACCATTATTATTATTATTATGGATATTTTTGTTTTTATCTTTATTTATTAATTTATTATCAGTACCTTTACAATTTTTATGCAAAATATATTATTGTGATTAAATTTTACTACATAATACCACTTAGGAGCTAATGTTATATGATTAAAATAAAATATCTATTTAAATGTAATAATAGTATTTTTTAAACTGACATAGAAAAATATTTTTATATATCTAGATGGAGCTTCAATTACTTATTTTTAGTTAAGCTGCTAGAACTTTAATACTGATTGCAAACATCTGAGTAAAAAAAAAAAAAAAAAAAAGTTCTAAGCAGCTTATTATAAAAATCTCATTATTTTATCATAATTTAACTACGTCAATGTTGTTTTAGAATTGTTAATAATTTTCTTACTAGAAAATTATATCAAATTTAATAATTAATTATATATTATGTTATTAACTGTATAACAATTGATTCCGTGCTCAGTATGAGAAATACATAAGCTTTTTTTAATGTATCAAGTTATTACTATCAAGAAATACATTTGATGAAATGAGTAGCACCGCTGTTACTCGTAAAATGGATTTTTTCCTTTCAGAGAAAGAAGTTCAGTTCACCGACAGCCAATGAAATTGTCGGATTTCGAACTAATGCTAAAAGTCTTATGGAAAGTCAAATTTCGCGAGTCAAGGAGAGATCGCTGCCTGATACGAAAACAAGATGAAGGACAGAGTGACGTCACGATGTTGTTTTTCTGTGGGGAAGAAGCTAAAAGATGGCTATCTGCGTTGGGGAAAAAAAAGTGAATCGCGGGGCATTCAAAACTGACAGAAATGATTAAATATTGTAATGCGGATATCTCGCTAAATTACGGTTTAAAATTAATGAAATTTTGGCAATCGCTTAGAATTAAATAGTAGCATCCAATAAAAATAGTTTGGGAATAAAATAATTAATATTAAATAACTTTTTAAATTTAGATTTTCGGAAGTTAGCTATTGTTAGAAAAGCGTTGAAAGTTACTAGAACGTACGATATTCCGTAATGTTTATATTATAAACGATCTTTACATTATTAGAATGATATTTAATTACATATTATAATGTTTATTACTGTAAATAATTATTAATTATAAATTTATTTACGGAACATAAATTATTTAAAAGGCTTTATTTATTTAATTAATACGTTTTTAGGTGCGTTCGTAATTATATAAATACGTAGCACCTATAGTCGTCGTTCAGTCCGTCTGTCTGTCCGTCCGCATATAACAGAGCAAAAACTACCCGACCGAATGATCTGAAATTTTTAATATATAATTGCTGCAAAATTTTGTCGAGCCATTTCCAATTTTATGAAAATCGGATGTATAGTTTAATTACAGGGACAGTCAAAAGTTTTTCTTTACATTACGGCCAATGGGAAAAATTATTGCAAGTGAATTTTAATGATGTTACAGACTTCCGAATGGTCTGAAATTTTTAATATATAATTGCTGCAAAATTTTGTCGAGCCATTTCCAATTTTATGAAAATCGGATGTATAGTTTAATTACAGGGACACCCAAAAGTTTTCCGTTACATTACGGCCAAAGGGAAAAAATTATAGCAAATGCATTTTAATGATTTTACAGCCTTCCGAATGGTCTGAAATTTTTAATATATAATTGCTGCAAAAGTTTGTTGAGCCATTTCCAATTTTATGAAAATCGGATGTATAGTTTAATTACAGGGACACCCAAAAGTTTTCCGTTACATTATGGCCAATGGGAAAAAATTATTGCAAATGCATTTTAATGATTTTACAGCCTTCCGAATGGTCTGAAATTTTAAATATATAATTGCTGCAAACTTTTGTCGAGCCATTTCAAATTTTATGAAAATCGAATGTATAGTTTAATTACAGGGACAGTCAAAAGTTTTCCGTTACATTACGGGGAATGGGGAAAATATTATTGTAAGTGCATTTTAATGATGTTACAGACTATGCACTTATGAAGCGCAAAAAAATATACATTCAGTACAATATGGGGTGCAAAAAATAATTATAAAACTAGTTATAGTACGAACGCACCTCATTTGCCACGTTTGACGAGCAATTTCCAACTTGTTAAAAGCTGTTTTTGTACTTATATATTGAAATTTAAATTAGGAAAATAATGCAGACGATAAATTAATAATCTGAAATAGGGAAAATGTAACATACAGTTTTATTCTTATTAATTTAAATGCTACTTATTTCACAGACTTTTAAAATAATCTTTCAACACGAGTTAGTTCATCATCAACTTCGACATCATTTAATTACTACTACTTGTTCAGGGAATAAGGAGTAATCAACTGGTCTAAATAGCCATTCAATGTTTTCATCTCATTATGCAATGATTGTACAAAAGTAATTGATATCTTTCTCTATTGTGAAACTCATAAATGGACATTATTATTAAAGCTATATTTGAATTTAAATATTATATAAAGTTGACTACCTGATAAACATGTATGCTAAATTTGTTAAAC
Organism: Maratus speciosus; assembly: GCA_963932465.1. Classification (NCBI taxonomy): domain Eukaryota; kingdom Metazoa; phylum Arthropoda; class Arachnida; order Araneae; family Salticidae; genus Maratus; species Maratus speciosus. The sequence continues at coordinate 544,054,567 of OZ010794.1, forward strand.
ATTTTATGTATTTCGTTCACTTGGGATAAGTGATTGCAAGTAATTGTCGAAAATATGTTTACTTTGAAATATTCTACAAAATATTTTTAATTGGAGTTAGTTTTTCGCCCGTAGCTAAATATTATTTTTTTTCGAAGGGATTCAGTGTTGATACTCTGAATAAGTGTGTATTTTTGTGGGGTTTTTTTAATTTTGCATTCAGGAAACAGCGATAGCAGTTTCAAAAGGCAGAAAAATGGAAAACATGAAAACCTCAAATCGACCTACAGTTTTTTTTTAAATAGTAAATATTAATATTTTTTTAAACGAAAGATACTGCTACAAACAGGGCGGTAACCTGAATAAGTGAGTATTTATTTATTTATTTAGCATTTCAATCCTTGAAACGGAAATGGCAATTTCAACTGCAAATAGAACGGAACCCTTTCCCCTTCGTAAACCCCGGACTTTTCATATATTCGCAGAGGCCATTTTAACGCCGGCAAACTGACGAAAATTGAAAATCATTCATCATGGTTTTCAGTTAGTATCTCGGATAAATATTAAAAATATGTGCACCAGGTGCACTCTGAGAATCTACGCCAATTCTTATCCAAATTTTGAAACCTTTGAATGCGATAGAATTCCATAGCTATTGCCATCAGACATACAGACAAACATCTTTCTTTTATGAGTATACATTAATATTTAAAATGCAAATATTTACATTTGAAATTCCTCATAATTTTAGTGGTACAAACGTTGAAACGTTAAAAGAAAAAGAAAAAAAAACAGTTTCCCAAAAAGTTAAATAAAAAGTATTTGTTTGGTTTATTCCTCCTTTAAAATACACTTTTCATTTTCTATGGTTTATTTTTATGAATAGACTAGCAAACCACGCGGCTTTGCTCGCGTAATATTTGAAATGTGCCAAAGTGATATTTATATGTCTAATTTTTATTAAAACGTACTAACTAAATTTTTATTTTATTAAAAGGTAATATTTTATTTTATTAAAAGGGTTTTTTTTTATTAAAAGGTACTTATTACTTTTAGGAATAATTCAAAAATTACTATTTAAAACACAGTTTGATTAAACATCATTATTACACTGCATTATGCAGAAATGAGACTTAAATTAATAAAATGAAATAAAACTAAATAAATGATCATTTAGAAAATATTTGGAAACTTTTATTCTCAATTAATACGCTCATTTCAGTATTCATTTGAAGTTTTGAATTTTTTAGAAACCATCTTCTTACATCTTAAAATTAACCATCATGTCAAATTCCAAGTCCTACCACCTCTCTCAACATAAAGGGCTATGTTGAAACAGGAACTGTCACCATTAATTTGCCAACATTAATTTTGAAATCGGTTTGTTATTTCCTAATATTCCACAGAAACGTAATTTAAAAAGCTTTTAAAGCCCTTTATTAGAACGTTTGTTGTTCTTGTGAACCTCAGGTGGTAGAATCACCGCCATAAAATATAGCCTGTGTAGGATCAGAAACTGTTACCATTGATTCGCAACTATTACTTTTATAATCGGTTTATATTCCCTGAAATTGCATAGAATCGTAATTTAGAACTTTTTTACAATGCTTTTCGCACCTCCGCTTAGCTTCACCCCTTTTTAATTCGAATTTATTTTCGACGTTCCTTCGAGGGCATTTATATTTTATAAGTAACTACCATGTCATATTTAAACTTTCTAGCCCTCACATCTAAAGTTTCTAGTCATGTTTAAAGTTTCTATTTCAGTATCACAGAAATCGCAATTTAGAAAGTTTTTAACTCCTGCAACCCTCTGCTGGTAGTGGAACAGACATAAAATATAGCTATGTTTGAGCAAGTTCTATCACCAAAATTTGTCATCATTATTTTTTTAATTGGTTTGGTATTTTTAAGTTTGCTTAAAAATTGTAATTTATAACGCTTTTCACTCACTTAATTTTTTTAAATTTGGAATTTTCTTTTGACTGTTCTTAGAAAGCAGTTGCATCTTGTAAGTAAATACCATGCCATACTTCAAAGTGTTAGACCCCTCAGTTTTGCAAAAAACGCAAATTAGAACATGTTTTGCTTTTGCAAGCCTCAGATGGTAGTGACAGCAACATAAAATATAACCTATGTTATAGCAGGGACTTTCACCATTGATTTGCAACCATTACTTTTGAAATAGCTTTGGTATTTCCTTAGATTGAGTAGAAATCGCAATTTAGAACGTTTTTAGGACGCTTTTCGCGCATTTTCACCCCTTTTTAAATTTCCAATTTTTTCGAAACTGTTCTTAAAGATCATTTATATCTATTAAATATGTACCTTGCCTAATTTTAAGTTGCTAGCCCCTACCGATCACAAAAATCGAAATTTAGAACGCCTTTTTGCTCCTGCAACGTTTTGGTGATAGTGATACCGACATACAATAGCATCTATGCTAGAGCAAAGGCTGTCAGCATCAATTTCCTACCGTTACGTTTGAAATTAGATTCATTCTTCCTGAGATATTGCCGATAAATCGGCATTTAGAACGTTTTTAGAACGCTTTTCGCTCATTTTGCTTTTGCATCTCCTCTGGGGTAGTGGAAACAGATATAAAATATAGCCTATCTTGGAGCAAGATCTGTCACCATCATATTTACACCATTATATTTGAAATCGGTTCAGTACTTCCTGAGATTGCATAGAAAGTTTAGAAAGTTTTTTATAACGCTTTTTGCGCATTTTAACCCCCTTTTAATTTCACGATTCTAGGCCCTTCCGTAATGCAAAAGCCGCAATTTAGAACGTTTTTCTCCTGCACCCCCTTTGGGGTAGTGGCACCGACATAAAACATCGCCTATGTTGGAGCAAGGGTTGTCACCATCATTTTGACGCCATTATTTTTTAGATCGGTTTGGTATTTCCTGAGATTGTGTAGAAACCACCATTAGAACGTTTTTTAGAACGCTTTTCGCGCATTTTCACCCCTTTTAAATTTCGAATTGTTTAAGAACTGATCTTAGAAATCCTTTATATCTAATAAGTAGCTAATATTTCAAATTTCATATTTCTAGACCCTTCAGTAACACATAAATCGCATTTTTAGAACGTTTTTTGCTCCTGACCGCCTTTGGGATAGTGACACCGACATAAAACATAGCCTATCTTGGAGCAAGTGTTGTCACCATCATTTTAACACCAATATTTTTTAAATCGGTTTGGTATTTCCTGAGATTGTGTAGAAACTACCATTTAGAACGTTTTTTAGAACGCTTTTTGTGCATTTTCACCCCTTTCAAATTTCGAATTGTTTAAGAACTATTCTTAGAAATCCTTTATATCTAATAAGTAGCTAATATTTCAAATTTCATATTTCTAGGCCCTTCAGTAACACATAAATCGCATGTTTAGAACGTTTTTTGCTCCTGCAAACCCTTTGGGGTAGTGACACCGACATAAAACATAGCCTGTCTTGGAGCAAGCATTGTCACCATCATTTTGACACCAATATTTTTTAAATCGGTTTGGTATTTCCTGAGATTGTGTAGAAACTACCATTTAGAACGTTTTTAGAACGCTTTTTGTGCATTTTCACCCCTTTTAAATTTCGAATTATTTAAGAACTGTTCTTAGACATCATTTATATCTTATAAGTAACTAATATTCAAAATTTCATATTTCTAGGCTCTTCAGTAACGCTAAAATCGCATTTTTAGAACGTTTTTTGCTCCTACACCCCCTTTGGAGTAGTAACACCGACATAAAACATAGCCTGTCTTGGAGCAAGCGTTGTCACCATCATTTTGACACCAATATTTTTTAAATCGGTTTGGTATTTCTTGAGTTTGTGTAGAAACTACCATTTAGAACGTTTTTTAGAACGCTTTTTGTGCATTTTCACCCCTTTCAAATTTCGAATTGTTTAAGAACTATTCTTAGAAATCCTTTATATCTAATAAGTAGCTAATATTTCAAATTTCATATTTCTAGGCCCTTCAGTAACACATAAATCGCATGTTTAGAACGTTTTTTGCTCCTGCAAACCCTTTGGGGTAGTGACACCGACATAAAACATAGCCTGTCTTGGAGCAAGCATTGTCACCATCATTTTGACACCAATATTTTTAAAATCGGTTTGGTATTTCCTGAGATTGTGTAGAAACTACCATTTAGAACGTTTTTAGAACGCTTTTTGTGCATTTTCACCCCTTTTAAATTTCGAATTGTTTAAGAACTGTTCTTAGACATCATTTATATCTTATAAGTAACTAATATTCAAAATTTCGTATTTCTAGGCCCTTCAGTAACGCTAAAATCGCATTTTTAGAACGTTTTTTGCTCCTACACCCCCTTTGGGGTAGTGGCACCGACATAAGATATAGCCTATGTTCTAAGTTGGACTAACACCATCATTTTGATACCATTACTTTTGGAATCGGTTCGGTAGTTCCAGAGCTTATCTCCGACAAATAAACAATTTTTTCCTCTTTATAATAGGAGTATAGATTAAATCCGCCATAATAAATTATACTTAAATTGTTTGCTTTTCGATTTTTCTGTCACGTGGACTTAATCCGAGTTCAATACAAACATTTCAACTGAACTTGTTATGAATAAACCTTTATACAATATTATATATATATATATGTATACGCTCAAATACTTGAACAAAGTAAAAGTAAATTAAAAAACGGAATTCAGTTGTGAGTTAGATGAATTAAGCAGTATTTTCATACATCATCAATAGACTTATGGATTTAAACAAAATCCTTTGTTTTCTTAGTCAAAGAGTTTTAAATATGTCTAGACATGACAAACATACTTTTATAGTGATTCTTAATCATGTTAAACAATGACTTTTCGCCACTTAAACTAACTGGTTTTCATGCCCACAATCTATGAGAAAAGTAGCGTTGTATACATATTTAAACTTTTTCAGTTATTCGTAAAGTGGTTTACACTGTAAACAAGTCGAAAATTGTACGTAAAACATAGCAAATGAGGGGCGTTCGTACTATAACTAGTTTTATAAATATTCAGATCTTAATAGATCTTCAGATGCAATAGCTGTTACACTCTTATGCAAAAATGCATTAATACAAAATTTATTACGATTTTATATATTAAATTCAGTAATACGGAAATAATAGGAATTCATCTTAAATAGGACGTCATCACCAGGGCAACCTTGCATCATTACCTATCATGGGACATCATTGAATTAATTACGTATGATAAGATTTAATAGCATGAGGAAAACTTTTATTAATATCTTTTTAAGTTTTGACTCGATTTTCATAAAATTTGAAATAACTCGACAAAATTCTGAAACGATTATATATATTAAATTTCAAACTATTCGTTAGGTACTTTTTGCGTTGTTATGTGCGGACTGACGGGCAAACAGACTGACTATAGGTGCCACTTATTTACATAATTACGAACGCACCTAAAAAATAGGAATGCTTCTTAATCTACGAAATTATAATATAATCACGAACGAAAATATACAATAACCTCTTCCGAGTTACTCAAGATGACAAAATCGTTCTTTATCCTTAAAAACATTTGAAACTAATATATTTTCATAATTTAAAGAAGCGTTTATTACAAGGTTTTTTTTTCTGACACAGTTCTTCGAAGACGTTTCCGAGTTTTTTTCAGCATATTAAGTTTTAAGTACTCATTAATTGCTATCTATCTATATTATAAAGGACAAACATATCTGTGCGTAACGCATACGTCATTTTGTGAATGGCAACACTTTGAAATTTGAAATAAAATTTCGGTTTTGCAATTATATCTACGGCAAATTTTTAAACTTCTAAACATCGCACATTTTAAATTTTAACACCGTCGTATTAGGAAAAAAATGATCATTTAAATGCATTTTGCTTGAAAGCTGTATCTCAATTTATTTTTGAGATATTAATTATTTTGTAGTTTTTAATACAAATTTTGTAATCGTGGCAACTGAAGTACTCCATTTATATTCAAAGTAAAGGGAAAATAGTCATGGTTTATTATTTTTATTGATTATATCCTTATTGATGCCATTTTCACATTACAAATAAAAGTAACTTTTTAATAATTTTTGAACAGAAAATGATGTCAGACATTAAAAAAGAACACGCATTTTTCTTCATAAATCAGTTACATTTCAATATTTTTACATTACGCTGATACTGAGTTTGAGACGCTAGGAAAAATGATTCAGTGTGTAAAAATTATGTCGTATTTAAAACAATACGATCATTTATTTTGATAAAACTAAATATTTGACCGATACTAAATGGCCAATATGACAACTAAAGGCAAATTTCTGAATGTTTTTTTTTCGCGGGTATTGAGATTAGAACTTAAAGTTCACATGGAAAGTTTTATCGGACAAACGTGACTTTAAGTTTGGAAATACATTCATTAATAATCTATTGCGCGTTAAAATACTTTCAAATTGTGAATTTGAGTGGTGCGTATGTAAATTATGAGAATGTGAAAATAACGTACAGTTTAGATTTTATGGGGGGAAATTTTATGATGTGACAAAGCGAAATACTTTTTACTGATTTTTCATCCCGTAAAAACAAACATAAGAGCCTCAATCGATAAATTCATCATAATTATTCATCTTGATTACGTATTCTAATAGAGGCTAATTTTTCAATAAATTAAGCAGCTGAAGTTTGTGGAAATAATATTTTGAAAATATTATTTGTTTTAAGAGTGAGACAATCAATGTTAGAGGAATTTTTTATTGTAATTATTTTTGTAGGTTTATTATAAATTCGATCTGAAGTTCCTTTCTAACATTTTAGTTCGTCGAATTTCGACGGGTTCCAACTCGTATATATAAAAGCCGTTCTCTGTGTGTATGTCCTTTATACAAATCTTCATCTATCTATATTATAAAGAACAAACATATCTGTGCGTAACGCATACGTCATTTTGCGAATGGCAACACTTTGAAATTTGAAATAAAATTTTGGTTTTGCAATTTTCTCTACTGCAAATTTTTAAACTTCTAAACATCGCACATTTTAAATTTTTACGCCGTCGTATAAGGAAAAAAATGCTCTTTTAAATGCAATTTGTTTGAAAGCCGTATCTCAATTTATTTTTGAGATATAATTTTTTTTGTAGTTTTTAATACCATTTTTCTTATCGTGGCAACAAAAGTACCTCATTTTTATTGAAAGTCATTGAAAGTAAACGGAAAATAGTCGACAATAGGAAATACTGTATCTTTTTGTTGCCATTTTCTCATAAAATCTGAAAAAAAAAGTTGAAATTAAAATATGGGCTATGTCAGGAATATTGTCTGTTATTACGTGATAATGACGTCATATGCACACTTTTCTATAGACGAAGTTTAAGACTGATTTTAAAAGAGGATTGTTTTAGCGGATGCAAATGACGTCATTTTATAAAAAAGCGTGTATTTTAATTCTTAAACCTGAATTATGGTTTGTAGAAGTGCGTCATTTTCACAGCCCAGCTGCTTTGAAATTCTTCACACGTGAAAATGCTTCACTTTTAAAAATAATGTAATCGAAATCACACACTGATAAAAAACGCAATGTTTTACAAAAATTTAGAGCGTCTTTATAAAAGAGAGGTAGCATGCAAATAATAGCGATTTATACTACAGAAATTGAGGATTCTCGCCTGGATGGATTTGCTCCGCCGAGTTAAACAAGCAAACAAATAATTCGTGGTTTAAAATAATATCGTGTTCTTGAAGTTTTTGTCGAAAATTCTGTCGAATAATAAAATTTTAATGCTATTCTTTAGGACATTCTACTATAATTTTATCAAAATAACATAATTCGCTTAATTTTCCCTAATTTTATATAATCTATATATTAACGCAAGTGTGTTTTTTAGTCATCTGCCCTGATCTTTCTGTTGAACCAATTTTACGAACATATTTTTTTAAAACTGAAAGCTCTACCTTTGTAGCTGTGATCACATTATCTGTTTTTTTTTTAAATATCCCCACTTTTATATTTTAATTTTAAAAGCATTTTATGAAATTTCTTCAAAATGATGAAAATTAGATAGCTTTCATTATTGCAGACAAGAGAGAAATAATGAGGTACTTTTAACTTTATTCCTGCCATTTTCTGATAAAAATCCAAAATTGTTGATAAAAATTGTTGCATAGGGTTTAGTGGAGGAAAAACCCATTAGGAGCAGAATATTATATTAGGCGCATAATAACGGAAAATGACATACTGCTTTTGAAAACGCGCATTTTTCCTCATAAATTTTCTGTATTGTTTTTCCGTCTGCATTTGTACTGATACTAAGTTTCAGACACTAGGCGAAATGCTTATTTAAGTGAAAATTAAGTTATACTTAAAAGGAATACAGTGAACTCTGTCTAAGGCGGAATGGATCGGGACCAAGAAAATTTTCCGTAGTAGAGAATATTCCGCCTTAGACAAATTTAACTCTATGTCTATGGATTTGCAGGGACTTGAAAATCTTTCCGAGTTATACAGATTTCCGTCTTACACAGAGTCCGCCTTACAGAGAGTTTACTGTAGTTCATTTTCTTAGATAAAACTAAACATTTTAACACAAATGCGTCTAAAAAGCATAAATTACGGAAGTTTTTTCTCTCTGGAATTGAGATTAGAATCTCAAGTAAAGAGTGAGTCTGTTCACATAAAAGATGTTGCTGACAATCGTGACTTCAAGTTTTGAGTTAAAATGATTTTTAAATGATCAAACAAAATACGATTTTTTTTAAAATGATGAATATGGATATGAGAAGTGCGTATGCAAATTTTGAGAAGGTGAAAATTGCTATTTTCATTCCGGAAATCCAAGCATAAGAGCCTCAATTCATAACCACATCCTAATAACAGATCTTTATTATATTTTACTGATTAAGTATCTATATTATAAAGAACAAACCTATCTGTGCGTAACGCTGACGTCATTTTGCGAATGGCAACACTTCACGATCAAATTTCGCTCTTGAAATTTTTGCTACTGCAATTTTTTAATATTCTGACCATCGTAAATTTTTAATTTTCGTCACATAGGGAAAAAAAAATTACTTCAAATGCAATTTGTTTAAAAACTGTATTCATTGACTGATGTATTATATTTTCTAAAATAATTTTTAAATATGTTTTTTTTTTAAGTTTATCCTATCACGTGCCGGTTTCAATAAATAAAATTAATAAGCATTTTGCACATAAGGCAACAAACATTTATTAGCATTTGTTTCTGACTATTTTTGCATAACGAAATTAATACTTCCTTTATAAACAAATAAAAGAATAATATTTAAAAAACCATCAATCTAACATATTTGTGAAAGACAAATTAACGAAATTAATACTTCTTTTATAAACAAATAAAAGAGTAATATTGAAAAAACACAAATCTAACATATTTGTAATCGTACAATTTAAATTTTTAGATCACCAAATAAGTTTTTTTTTCAAATGGAATTTCTTTGCAAAGTTCATCTCAGGTTACTGATTGTCTATGGTTTTGAAAACAATTTTAAAGAATGAAATATTTTTTAATTTATCTACATCGCGCGGAGCTCGATTACGAAAGATTAATACGTTTGCCTTTAACACAAAATAAAGAGTTCATCATTTTCTTACGGCTAATATCCATTTAAAAAAAACTTCCCTATGGATAAATAAATAAAATAATAAAAATAATACACAAATTTACCAGACATGTATAAGCTCTGAAATTATGAGAATATAAAAGGATGCCATAAGTAGCAAAATCTAGGCAAATAACTCTTAGCATGCGGCTAATAAGAAAATATTGTTTTTGATTAAATTCAAAAAATTATTTGATTGTATAATTCGTATTTTCCATATGAAAAATGCTTTTTTAATATAAGTGGTTAATCTAAAAAAATTACTGCATATAAAAAATTATTAGTTTCAATAATAAAAAAAATGTTTTTACCTATATTCTTTGACCAGGGAAACCCGGGTACGATCCCCTAGTACAGGGTCGGCGAACCTATGGCACGCGTGCCACTTTTGGCACGCGAAAGAATAATTTTGGCACGGCATTGTTGTAGCTCTAAATCAAAATAAAGTGAGATTGCACAAAATTGCGTCTGATCTTTTCTAAATTCGATTAAATAGAAATTGAAAAATTTTAATTGTGGCATATGATATTCCAATCTAATTAATTATGGTCTCAAAAAATTTCAAACAAGGACGATATTTGAAAACTATCAACAAGAATTGGTTATTATACATTACTAAATTCTAATGATAAAGTTATGGAAACTTTTAATTTATTTCAAAGCTAATCAAAGAAACTGGTGTTTGCCATTTTAACAGTTTTTCTGCCTATCTATGCTTTCAAGCCACTATTTTCACAAATGAATTATATCAAAACGCATACTGAAAGCACTTGTCAGATAAACCCGGTGTTTAGTTTGCATTAAAATTAACCTGATACTAAGATGCAACAACAGAAATCAAATTACATAGCATTAATATTTTTTTAAATATATTTGTTGCCATAATTATCACAGTTAATACCTATATGTATGTTCCTCATATTTTTAAAATCTTAATAGAAAATTTTAAGCAATTTTAATCCATTATTTTTACACCTACGAAATTTGTTTTTTAGTTGGCACGTCATGGTCACGTAAAATATTTTTTGATCAAATTTGGCACGCTGCAACAAAAAGGTTCGCCGACTCTGCCCTAGTCTATATTATAAAGGACAAACATATCTGTGCGTAACGCATACGTCATTCTGCGAATGGCAACACTTTGAAATTTGAAATGAAATTTCGCTTTTGCAATTTTCGCTACTGCAAATTTTTAAACTTTTAAACATCCCACATTTTAAATGTTTACACCGTCGTATGCAGAAAAAAATGCACTTTTAAATGCAATTTGTTTGAAAGCTGTATCTCAATTTATTTCTGAGATATTAATTTTTTTATAGTTTTTAATACCAATTTTCTAATTGTGGCAACTGAAGTACTTCATTTCTATTAAAAGTGGATTAGTTATTTTTATTGATTATATTCTTACTGATGCCATTTTCTCATTGCAATTAAAAATGTCATTTTTAAAAATTTGAACAGAAAATGACGTTATGCTTTTAAAAAGACACAATTTCCCTGATGATGCTCTTCACACTTTTTTCATTTTGTTGATATTGAGTTTGAGACAATAGGCAAAATATTTCAGCGACTGAAAATGATGTCATATTTAAAAGTAAACGATAATTTTATTTGATAAAATGAGATATTTCCCCTTGAATATGTCTAAAAGTTATAAATTTCTGGAATTTTTACGCGCAGGTACAGATATTATACTAAGACCTCAAATCACGAGTGGAAATTTTAACATGGAAAATTGTAATAGTTGACAAACGTGACTTCAAGCTTGAAAATATATTTATTAATAACCTATTGCGCGTTAAAATGTTTTTAAATGGTTAATATGGATGTGAAACGTGGAAAATAACTTGATTCTGCTTAGATGTAAAGGTAGAAAAATTCTATGATTATGTCAAGGTGAAATCATTTTTGCGGATTTTTCATTCCGTAATACCAAGCATCAATTAATAACTTAATCAAAATTACTTATCTTGATTATATGTTACTGATTACGCATATGAATAAAGTTTAATTTTTCAATAATTTTAACAGTTGAAGTTTATGAAAAAAGTATTTTGTTGATCTAAGGTTAAAATATGTCTTTGGAGAGTTAAATTAACAAGTGTGAGATGGATTTTTTATTCTAATTATTTTTGTCGATGCATTATAAATTTGATGCAACAGTTAACAGTTCCTTCGTAAACATTTTCTTTCGTCGAAATTCGACGGGTTCCAACTCGTATATATAAAAGCCGTTCTCTGTGTGTATGTCCTTTATACAAATCTTCAATTTTAGACCGAATTGCACGAAACTTGCTGTATATACGTTTTAGAACGTGGAAAAGATCACTGTCTACTTTAAAAAATCACCAGACCACTATTTATCCCTTTTTTCTACGACCTTTCATAATTTAACATTATAGAAATATCTCTTTTTAAATATTAAAATTCAAGTTTCTTTCCTGTTGCCACACAAAAAAAGCTAAATAATTTAAAAAAAAATTGATAACTCGAGTACTTTGTTTTATAAGTCAATAAAAATTCGGATTGTCTCACTATATTTTTGCTGTTTTTGAAATTGACGTCATTCAAATAAGAAAATGCACATTTTTCATATATTTATGTAAAATGTTTAACTAAGCATGTTTTAAAATGACCTTAGTAGTACTTTAGTTGAATGTTAAAAAATCTATTTTAATGAAGTCGTTTCAATATCAAGAAATCAATTAAGGAAAAAGATAATAGTAAAAAAAAATCGTTTGCTAGATATGACATCAATTTCGTCAGTATAATTTCAAACTGGTTCTAAAAACTGGATGCTATAATTTATTCCATATTTCTTTGTAATCTTTAATTATATCATTTAGATAAATGTTTTAATACCTGAAATGCAGTGATAACATTCTACGATTTGTATCGAATACGGTTATATAAAATACGATTTTTCTACGATTTATATTAAATAGAAATTATAGCTACTATTTTTTAGGGTAAGCTTTTTTCCTTTTTTAAACAAAATTTCATGACTGACAGACTTTTCTGTTAGACGTGAAATAATGGGATGCATGATGTTTAGAGATCAAATTGCAGTATAAACGTAATTTATGTTGTGGTTAGGTTGTTGCCACCAACAATATGGTGCTAGGCGTTACTCATAGATATGTCTTTTCTTCATAATATTGCATTAATAGCAAACGGATATATCTTTCTTAATTGGGTTACAGGTATATTTAAAAATATCTCCGTGATTGAAAATTAATTTAAAATGGATAAACAATCCGTAAATTGAGATAAGCTTTTCAAACAAATATTACTGAAAGTACTTTTTGTATTCTATTAGATGTTGGAATAATCAAATGTGCGATGTTTAAAGGTCAAATTGCAGTAAAATTTAAATTTATGGTTGGGTTAGGTTGTTGCCACCAACAATATGATGCTAGAGATACTCATAGTTCATCAATGTCTTTACTTTATAATATTGCATTAAGAGCAAACAGGTATATCTTTCGTAATTGGGCTGCATGTAGGGATGAGATTTCCACGTTTTTGCACACCGGTATATTCTTAAAGAAAATGTTGTTCTATTAAATCAAGAGAGTGTTCCGATTAAATGAAATATCATTTTATCTAACAAAATACTGGTGTGAAAATACGTGGAAATCTTATCCCTGACTGCATGCAAATCAAAAAATATCCATGATTGAAAATTGCTTTAAAATCCATTCACATGAAAAAATTGAGATAAAATTTTCAAATAAATTTCATTTCACAGAAACTTTTTCAATTCGACAGTGTGAAAAACGAAATTGTATGATGATAATACGTTAAAAAAATTTTAGTAAAAGCAAAATTTATGGGTTAGGTCATTGCCATCATCAGTATAATATCACAATTGGCATTGTGTTTGTAGTTTTATTATTATTATTATTATTATTATTATTGAAATAACGCTTTTTAAACAAATAATTGTACATTAATATGTGTTATGACATTTGTTTGGAATACATATTATTATGGTATAGTTAATAGTAGACGCAATTAAGACTATTTTACTTATATTTCTTATCGGTCTTTTTAACGATTCGTGGACGGGAATGCGTATTATTTCATTTTAACGTATTTTAACCGGGAGAACCCTTATTATTGACACGAGTGAAGCCGGGTAGATCTGCTAGTAAGTAATAAACATACATCTGGTCAGATTATATAACAGCGAACCTTTACAAATAGATTTTAACCCATATTGTACCACACCGATTAAATATTTTTGAAGTTTTTTAAAACTTCGATTATATCATTAATATGCTGTAATTAAGTAGATACTAGCAAAATTTTGAAAAAAAGTTTTTAATTTTTTAAATAACTAACTATCATATAAACAGGACATATTAGTAGGACACAGAGTAAGGATATATAAAATGCATACATAAACTAATTTTATGAGCAAATATTTTATTTTACTTTAAAAATACTGTTTATGTTGTACAAAAATACTCTATGATTTCTCCAATAAAAAGATAATAATAACGTTAAAATTCTAGATTATAAGATCACAATTTTTAAAGGATTTTTTAAATAGGGGAAAGGAGGGTAAGAGTACGCACCTAGAGGATTTTTCGGTATAAAAATGAGAATTGAAAAGAGAGAACCTCGAAAATAGACTGAATCATAGTTCATTAACTTAGAAAGAAGGGTACACAAAATGAAAGTTTTATCTTAAAAATATATATATATTAAAGAATGCAAGGGAAAAAATGGCAAATGAGTACTCTTACCCGACATGGCGGGTAAGAGTACGCAGGGCGTGAGTCCAAGAGTACGCACCCAGAAAATTTAGCAGTAGTCACATACAAATGCTGCAGTGCCTTCGTAACTTCAACAGTCCTCATGCCACCACTCCTTACATAATCCACTCTGGATCCAATCTTCATCATATGATTGTTCGCAGCCTGGGCATATTGTCACCTCATTGTTTGCTGAACTTGTTGAGGGAACTGGGTTGTCGATACAATTCAGAATAAGTTTTTTCTTTGCTTTCAGAGTTTGTCCTTTTTTAGTTTTGGCTCCATTTTTATTTTTCATAGCAGCTCGATTAGCCTTTGCTTCTTCTAATTCTCTCTCTCTGTCTACCGTTTCCTTTAACACATTTTTGATTGGAGACGAAGTCATGGTTTCCTATTTTTGAGATTTTCTTTTCCTTTTAATTCCTCGTTGTTCATGTCTAGGAAGTGGCACGATTGACTGGATACTGACATCTAAATGAGAAGTGGAAAGTGAGACTTCGTTCTCTTCAGGTGCTACTGCAACTGTACAATCGTTATCCAAAGGGGCTAAAGTTACTAGTGAAGGAGAATAGCAATCTTCACTTATAATGTTAGTGTTGTATGGCTCAATACATGTAACACGGAACGATTTACGCATATCTGGTCTGTGCGTACTCTTACCCGCCGATGTATTGCTTCCCTAAATCGTCCATAGGTGGCAGTAGCATCCACAACAGTTAAATTCTAACGTGCCCACATTGTTCGGAAGGGAACAAACCTCATAATGATATTTACTCAGAAAGCAAGCATCAGTTCTTTATTTACAAAAGCATTAAGATTTCTTCACAGAAAAATTACATGCTAACATAACGAAACCATATCTTACCTGATAAATAAATGATAGCAAGGGTGAAAATAATAATGGCGGTCTCTTGAGCGAGCTGAAAACAAACGTGTTGATATGATCACACTCGCTTCTGCTTGCAGTGTTGCCAGCAGGGAAAAAAATCCCTGCGTACTCTTATCCTCATTTCCCTTAGATTTTTTTCAATTAAATTTTAATTGGTTACTTGTTTTTTTTTTTTTGTTTATATGTTGTACTTTTGTGTATTTTAAAGACGTCATAACAAAATGCATCCAGAAAATCCTTACCAATTTTATTTAAAAATATGTTTTATTAGCTGTCCTATTTATAGGACAGCGGTCCAATATGGGTTAAAATAGTAGAATAATTTATCCTTCAAGATCTTATTTGCCATCCAATCAATAGAAATCTTACGCAATGAAAATATTTGTAATGATTCCGCATTCATGGAGCTCCCAAAAATTTGGAAAGAAATGCTATACAGGATAACGAAACAATAATATAAAATAATTCACGTTCACAAATTTCCATTTTTAATGTTGCAGTTAATTTTATTATGCTCGAGTTAGCGTGATTTTTGTTATTGTTTACTAGTTTTTCAATTTGAATTTTTGCGAAAATATTTTTATCATTTTATTTTCTTGAGAATGTTGCCATCTGATGCAATGAAACATGTCGAAATGTAAATAAATAAAGGTATTTTGCCGTTTTAAAATTTATGTTTATCACTTATAGCAATTAATGAGTACTTTGATGATTTGAAGTGATTTTTATATATAGTTTACATTAAGTTTTCTCAAACCGGGATATCGATTTATATGGTACTATCAATTATCAATGAAACATTTTCTGCTGGGTAAGTGAATTTATATATGGAAGAGTAACAAAATAATATTAATATTAATGTTAATACTGTTAATTTATCACGTTTGTCTGTAAAATACGCCTCTATGAACACGTAAATGTTAACTTGAGAACAAGCGGGGAAGATCGAGCTATGCTCGGTTGAAATTAGTTCTGTATTCAATTTTATATAACAAAAAATTCTCGCCCTATTATAATAGTACCTCGACCCGTAGTGACCAAAAAATGACCAACTAATAGAGTGTTCTCAAAGATTTGACTTAGCCCAATGGCCATCCTGTAATCTGATAGCACAAAATTTAGTCAAAATCATTTGAACCGTTTTTTAGACAAAATTAGCTTGACCCTTATCCGTAGTGACTCAAAATGACCCTTCTAATCAAATTTTCACGAACATGTGATTCAGCCAAATGGTTTTTCTCTATGGTTCTTTCTTATAGTACCTCAAAATGGTAGGGTGCAAAATTTAGTTAAAATCATTAGAGCCTTTTTAAATATAGATTTAGCTTGACCCTGACCCGTGATAACCCATTAATAGAATTTTCTCGAACATGTGACTTAGTCGAATGGTCTTATAGCACCTCAAAATGCTGGAGTGCAAAATGTAGTCAAAATCGTTAGAGAAGTTTTTAAGATAAAATTAGCTTGACCCTGACCCGTAATGACCCACTAATCGTACTTTCCCGAACATGTGACTTAGCCCAATAGTCTTCTCATAATCCAAAACTGTAGGATACAAAATTTATACAAAATCATTTGAGTCAATTGTAAGATAAAATTAGCTTGACCCTGACCCACATTGACTCAAAAAGGATCCATTAATTGAATTTTCTAGAGCATGTGACCTAGCCCAATGGTCTTCTCTTAATTGAAAATGATAGATTACAAAAGTTAGTCAAAATAGTTAGAGCCGTTTTTTAGATAAAATTAGCTTGACCTGTAGTGACCCCAAAGTGACCCACTAATCGAAATTTCTCGAACATGTGACCTATCCCATTGGTCTTCTTGTAACCAAAATTGTACAATATAAATTTGATCAAAATCGTTTGAGCCGTTTTCTAGCTATAGTTATCTTGACCCTGACCCATAGTGACCCAAAATGACCAACTAATCGATTTTTTTCGAACATGTGACCTAGCCAATTGGTCTTCTCTTGTTCGAAAACAGTAGGACACGAAATTTAATCAAAATCGTTTGAGCCGTTTTTAAATCCCATTAGCTTCACCCGCACTGACCCAAAAATGACCCACTAAGCGAATTTTTTTTTTCATGTGACCTAGCCCAATGGCCTTCTCGTAAAGGAAAAAGGTAGAATATGAAATTTATCCAACATCGTTAGAGCCGTTTTTTAGATAACCTTGACCATTACCTTGACTAGCAGTGACACACAAATGACCCACTGATCGAATTTTCTCGAACATGTGACCTAGTCCAATGGTCTTCTCGTAATCGAAAAAGGTAGAACACAAAATTTATTCAAAATCGTTAGAAGCGTTTTTTGGATAATATTAGCTTGACCCGCACTGACCCAATAATGACCCACTAATCGAATTTTCTCTAACGTGTGACTCTTTCCATTATTCTTCTCGTGTTTGCAAATGTTGGTTACATTTAGTCAAAATCATTTCAGCCATTTTTACTTTCTTCTATCTTCAATAGAAGAAAGTATTGTAATCGAAATTTTTTTCGACTTCCGTTTTCGACGGATTTGCATGTTTTAGGGGTCAGAGATTCCAAAAAACATGTTTATAGAAAATGTCTGTCTGTCTGTGTGTCCGTCTGTCCGTCCGTCCGTCTGTCCGTCTGTCCGTCCGTCCGTCTGTCCGTCTGTCCGTCTGTCTGTCGCCATTGTACCATCAAAAAGTGTATGAAGTTATGTATAGAATTAAACCAAAATTTTATTATAAGTTTTGGGCTATGGCAAGCAGGTCCTCCCGGAATTTGGAAAAAATTCGCCGGTAGGGGGCGCTGATATAACAATTTTTGTGCGATTTTGAATATTGTACCATCCAAAAGTGTATGGAGTTATGCATAGAATTGAACCAAATTTTTAGTTTAAGTTTTTGAATATGACAAGCAGGTCCTCCCTGAATTTGGAAAAAATTCGCCTGTAGGGGGCGCTGTAAATGCGTTTTTTGTGCGATTTTGAATATTGTACCATCGAAAAGTGTATGAAGTTATGCAAAGAATTGAACCAAATTTTTATTTTAAGTTTTTGGCTATGGCAAGCAGGTCCTCCCTGAATTTGGAAAACATTCGCCGGTAGGGGGCGCTGTAATAGCGATTTTTGTGCGATTTTGAATATTGTACCGTCCAATAGTGTATGAAGTTATGCATAGAATTAACCCAAATTTTTATTTTAAGTTTTTGGATATGGCAAGCAGGTCCTCCCTGAATTTGGAAAAAATTCGCCGTTAGGGGGCGCTGTAATAGCGATTTTTGTGCGATTTTGAATATTGCACCATCGAAAAGTGTATGAAGTTATGCATAGAATTAAACCAAAAAAAATTTTAAGTTCTTGGCTATGGCAAGGAGGTCCTCCCTTAATTTGTAAACAAATCGCTCGTAGAGGGTGGTGTAATAGCGATTTTTGTACAATTTTCGTGCCATTTTGAATATTGTACCGCCGAAAAGTGTATGAAGTTATGCATAGAATTGAACCAAATTTTATGTGTTTATTTTTGGTCATGTCACGAAGGTCCTCCCTGAATTTGGAAAAATTCTGCCGGAAGGGGGCACTATAATTGCGATGTCTGTACCATTTTCATTATTGTACCATCGAAAAGTGTATGAAGTTATCCATATAATTGAACCAAATTTTTTGTGCATGTTTCTGGCTATGGCAAACAAGTCCTCCCTGAACTTGAAAAAATTCCGAAAGAAGGGGGCGCTATAATTCCGATCTCTGTGCCATTTTCATTATTGTACCATCGAACAGCGTATAAAATTATGCATACAATTGAACCAAAATGTTTGTGCTTGTTTTTGGGTTTGTCCAACAGGTTCTCCTTGAATTTGGAAATATTGCGCGGTAAAGGGGCTCCGTCCCAGCGATTTTTGTATACTTTTCTTGATTTTTCGTAGTTCTATTGTGCATCGGCGGCTCATGCAGCGGCGGGAACTAGCTTCCTGCTATGCCGGCTATTCGCAAACAGCTGATAACGACAGAATAAGGAAAAATTAATAATTTTAACAAATATCATGATATAGATTAACTCGTTTTTAGTCCGTTTAATTGACTTGAGCAGAAATTTAAGATGAAAATCAAAGTTGGTATAGTATTGAACTAATAATATTGAAGTATTAACATGTGTAACTAGGTTTTGAAATATTAAGATGTATAAGATAGAAGAAAGTTTTGGGATTGGCACATCCAACTAGTTTTTTTAAATTAGCTTTAACCTGACCCATAATGATCCAAAATGACGCATTAATTGAATTTTCTCGAACATGATCCAGCTCAATCATCTTCTTCCACCCCAAAAACGGTAAAATACAAAATTTATTTAAAATCGTTAGAGCTGTTTTTAAGATAAAATTGACATACATACACACACACACAATTTTTGCTCGTATATAGTGTAAGATACGCTGTAAAATAAATCCTGCCAGTTTTCCGGTAGGAATCGGAAAAATAGTTGCCCTTATCGTACCGGAATAATTTCTGACCCAGCTTGGAATAAAATCCGTAAAAATAAGGAAATAGTCAGTAAAACGGTGTTTTACGGATTTTATTCCGAGCTGGGTTGGAAATTATTCCGGTACGGTAAGGGCAACTATTTTTCCGATTCCTACCGGAAAACTGGCATTATTTTTTTTATAGTGTATACAGCTTTCGAAAAACCTATATACCAGGTTGATAAAACTGATTAACAATTACTCGGCAAGGTTTCCAAAAATAAGTGGCAGCAAAAGACACTTTGTTTTTATAATTGCTTCTTTAAATCTCCAAAATACATTGGTGCGTCAGATTAATTAAGATAAAAAGGTGAAGACAGCTTTCCGGAGAGGTTATTGTAAATTTTTGTACATGGTTTTATTACATTTTCCTAGATTGAGCAACGTTTGTGTCTTTTTAGTATTGTGCTGATTACATTTAAAGCCAGCTAAATAATTTTCCTGCTCTAATAAACGATGGCGGCAACATGACACCGCCTCATTTAATGCTCATGAATATTTTCTTTACATATACCTGCCGTACCTAAGATAAGTGAATTGAGGACTCCCGTGAGCGGCCATAGTAATTACTTATGTAATGAAACAATAAATGACTCTGACGTCAAACGATAAATACATGTAATATTTAATGAAAGATTCTCCGAATAAAATACCTATGTAGGAATGATTATTACTTCCGGATACTGAGGTATTAAAAAAAGCGAAAATGTTATAATGATTCAGTCTCTTTTAACATTTGTGCTTTATAGAGACGTGCTCTAAGATAAGTGAAATCGAGAAATCATGTGAGCGACCACAACCATTACTTATGCAATGAAACAATAAATGACTCTGACATCAAACGATAAATATCTCGATGCAACATTTACTGAAAATTTCTGCGAATAAAATATCTATGTAGGAATAATTATTACGTCTGGATACTGAGCCCGTCGATGTACAACAGAATTACGAAAAATCGAGAAAATTACTCAAAAATTGTTACCACAATACTTCTTCCGTTATAATATTTCCTAGATAGGGAAACATTTGGGTCTTTTTAGCAGTGCACCGATTACATTTCAGATCCAGCTGAATAATTTTCCTGCTCTAATAAACCATGGCGGCAACATAACACCGTCTCATTTAATGCTCATGGATGTTTTTTTATATAGACGTGTCGTACCTAAGATAAGTGAATTA
Source organism: Maratus speciosus (assembly GCA_963932465.1). Classification (NCBI taxonomy): domain Eukaryota; kingdom Metazoa; phylum Arthropoda; class Arachnida; order Araneae; family Salticidae; genus Maratus; species Maratus speciosus. Next base: position 544,075,502 of record OZ010794.1, read on the forward strand.
AAAATTCCCGGGAGCAACCATAATCATTACTTGTGTAATGAAACAATAAATGATTCTGACGTCAAACGATAAATACCTCCATGTGACATTTACTGAAAACTTTTTCAGATAAAATATCTATGTAGGAATAATCATTACTTCCGGATACTGAGGTATTAAATAAAAGCGAAAGTGTTATAACTATACAGTCTCATTTAACACTCAATAAAGTTTTAACATTTGTGCTTTACATAAACGTGCTCTAAGATAAGTGAATTAAGAATTCCCGTGAGCAACCACAATCATTACTTATGCAATGAATCAATAAATGACTCTGACGGCAAACGATAAATACTTCCATGTAATATTTACTGAAAGTTTCTCCGAATAAAATATCTATGTAGGAATAATTATTACTTTCGGATACTGAAAAAAGGTGAAAGTGTTATAAAGATTCAGTCTCTTTTAACACCCAATAAAGTTTTAACATTTGTGCTTTATAGAGACGTGCTCTAAGAAAAGTGAATTAAGAATTCCCGCGAGCCACCATAATAATTACTTATAGACCGGGAGCCGGCAGCTCAATCACCTCATCGAGTTCACGTATGAAATTCCAGAATTAGTTAAAACTCGATTCGCATTTTAAAACGCATTCGATCTGCCAAGTCATATCTTGGTGGAAAACACCTGAAAACCCGATTTTAGCGGTTGACTCGTAGGTTTACCATTGTGCTTTCCTGAACCCAAAAGTATGAAAACATGGACGACTGGGAGCAGGAAAATACAATGCTAAACCTAAGAGTCAACCGCTAAAATCGGCTTTTTAGGTGTTTTCCCCCAAGATATGACTTGGCAGACCGATTGATTTTTAATATGTGAATCAAGTTTTAACTAATTCTGGAATTTCAGCCGTGAACTCGATGAGGTGCAGCCGGCTCCCAGTTTATTGTGTAATCAAACAATAAATGACTCTAACGTCAAACGATAAATACCTTCATGTAACATTTACTGAAAATTTTTTTCGAATAAAATATCTATGTAGGAATAATTATTACTTATGGATACTGAGGCCGTCGATGTACAACAGAATTACGAAAAATCGAGAAAATTACTCAAAAATTTTTATCACAATGCCCCCTTCCGTTATAATATTTCCAAATTCAAGGAGTACCTGCTTGGAATAGCCAAAAACATATACAAGAAATTTGGTTCAATTCTATTCATAACTTCATACACTTTTCGATGATACAATAATGAAAATGGCACAAAAATCGCGATTACAGCGCCCCTTCCGGTGGAATATCCATAAATTGAATTGTGACCTGCTGGCCATAACCAAAAACATATACAAAAAATTTAGTTCAATACTTTGCATAACTTTATACACTTTTCGATGATACAATGATGAAAATGGCACAAAAATCGCAATTACAGCGCCTCTTCCGGTGCAATATTCTGAAATTGAATTGCAACCAGCTGGTATAACCAAAAACGTATACAAGAAATACGGTTCAATTCTATGCATAACTTCATACACTTTTCGATGATACAATAATGAAAATGGCACAAAAATCGCTATTACAGCGCCCCTTCCGGTGGAATATCATGAAATTGAATTGTGACCTGCTGGCCATAACCAAAAACATATACAAGAAATTCGGTTCAATTCTATGCATAACTTCATACACTTTTCGATGAAACAATAATGAAAATGGCACAAAAATCGCTATTACAGCGCCCCTTCCGGTGTAATATCATGAAATTGAATTGTGACCTGCTGGCCATAACCAAAAACATATACAAGAAATTCGGTTCAATTCTATGCATAACTTCATACACTTTTCGATGAAACAATAATGAAAATGGCACAAAAATCGCTATTACAGCGCCCCTTCCGGTGGAATATCATGAAATTGAATTGTGACCTGCTGGCCATAACCAAAAACATATACAAGAAATTCGGTTCAATTCTATGCATAACTTCATACACTTTTCGATGAAACAATAATGAAAATGGCACAAAAATCACTATTACAGCATCCCTTCCAATGGAATATCTAGAAATTGAATTGTGACCTGCTGGCCATAACCAAAAACGTATACAAGAAATTTGGTTCAATTCTATGCATAACTTCATACACTTTTCTTAATAAAATGGCACAAAAATCGCTATTACAGCGCCCCTTCCGGTGGAATATCCAGAATTGTGACCTGCTGGTCATAACCAAAAACTTACACAAGAAACTTGATTCAATTCTATGCATAACTGCAAACTTTTTTGATGATACAATAATGAAAATCGCACAAAAATCGCTATTTACAGTGCCCCCTTCTGGCGGAATATTTCCAAATTCAAGGAGGATCTGTTTGCTGTAGCCAAAAACACATACAAAAAATTTCGTTCAATTCTATGCATAACTTCATTCACTTTTCGGTTATACAAAGCTATCATACATACATACTGGCAGACAGACATTTTGTATAAACACTAGGGGGCTCTGCCCACTACGAGCTACGCTCGTCAACCCCCGTTCAGACACCGCAGACTCTAACAGCACGCTAATTTGATCGCCTTTAAAAAGATTTCGGAAGATTGAATTATAATTTGAATCTGACAATTATAATCTGACGTAATTTTCACCAAACTTTTCTTTCTCTTTTTAATATTCACGTCAAAATACTTTTGTTAGAAATGAAATATTATGATCATCTTAAAATGTCAAGTAAATGTCTCGCGCAATTTTTAAATTAAAACTGTTTTGCACTATTATTTTTTGTTCATTTTACGTAATAAGTGTAATATGACGTAAATTCTCCTATTTAGGACTTCTAACGCATGTTGCTGAATTTATTATTTCACAATATTCTTTCTCATTTAAAATTCACGTGTAACTATAGTTTTTATGACGTAATTTTCAATGAGTTCCTGCTTTTTATATTTTTTGTTTATAATAGTCACGTGTAAAATAAATTTTTAATTTGAAGCAATCATTACGGTTTGCGCTGTTTATACTGTTGGCAACAGTTTAAATTAATACAATTTTCTAAAATTTGTAAAAAATATCTCTCGAAATGCTGAAAATTTGAATTTAAAATAGAAATAAAACCTCGAAAAATTATTCAAATTAAAAAACTAACTGCAATCTGCACACCGGGAAATTCTGACGCATAAAATGATCTAAAAATGATTAAATTCCTATGTACAGTTTTTGCTCCTATAAAACTTTTTTAATGGAACGATTTTGTCCAACTTTGGCATTAAATATCTCTTAAAATAATTCTTCGATTTGAAAACTGTCTGCATCAGCGTGTTTATCAAACATTTCTCTATAATACTACTGATTTTCATATTTTTGTATGCAACAGTTTTTTTAATATTAACGAAGGAAGACCTCCGGTCACAAAAAATTCAAAACCGGCGGCGGCGGCGGTGACAGCGGTAGTTACTTTTTTTTAGAATAGAGAGATATTTTGCGGAATCTCTGACCCCTAAAAAGTGTGACTTCGTCGAAAACCATAAGTTGAAATAATCTCGATTACAATACTTTCTTCTTTGGAAAGAAGAAAGTAACAAGCAGGGATGAGATTTCTGCTTTTTTGCACACCAGTATTATATTAGAGAAAATGTTGTTCTTTTAAATCGCAAAAATGTTCCGATTAAATGAAATAACATTTTCTCTAGCAAAATACTGGTATGCAAAAACGCGGAAATCTCATCCCTGGTAACAAGTACGAAAATAAAAATAAAAACATTGTACATACTTGAAAAACGGAATAATTATATATTTTTTAATGAACACGAAATGTTATTTTTTAATTTTTTAAGTAACAAAAAATACTATGCTACGATCCAGCAGCAGTACGCAAATATGTCGCATTAATTTATCTTGTTCAAAATTTATCTGTTTATAATATCAGTAAATTAACCAGTCTTTTACCGTTTTGTTATGCAAGCACATACGGAGATATCTATCTAGAAATAGTCATTACTTCCGGACGTTGAGCGAAAAAACGAGGGCGGTAGAATGATGCCGCCTCATTTAATACTCATAAATGTTCTAACGTTTGTGCTTTATATAGACGTGACTTAACTAAGATAAATGCATTTGAGAATTCCCGTGAGTGGCCGCATTCTGTACTTGTCCAGTGACTCAAAGAATGACTTTGACGTCAAACGATAAATACACACTGATATAATATTCATACCTAGAAAAAAGGTTATTTTATCTGAGTGATTCACTTTACAATTATGAAGAAGAACGAAAAATCGTACATCAAATATAGATTATGAAACACTTTCCAACACATTCAGAATACTCTAACAAAACTCCACCGTTTAACCCTTTATGAACTGAATTATGAATTCATGAAAATTCGCTCTCTGGGTCTTAAAATACCTTGATCAAGAAGAGAGCTCTCTCGATTGTTGAAAATTAATTAATTAAATGAAATTAACGAATTAATATTTGAAAAAACTGGATTAACATCAAGTGTCATCCACTACAAGTTTAAAAAAAATTATTTGAGCATGATTGGATGAATAATAAGTATTTTATTAACGATTGAAAATTTGAACAAGATATATATTGCGAGAGTGTGAGCTAATAGTAGAAATTGAAAAAAAAAAATAGTTTCACATTGATGAGAAATAATTAATTAGTTCGCTTTTTACGCAGTCGGGTTTTTTGATTTTTTAAATTTAATTTTTTATTCAATATTCAATTTCTAAAATAATTCAACGATCAATAAAGGCTCCGATGCTAATCTTTAGAATTAAGGGGTCTCAAGACTCTTAAAATTGGAAAAAAATGAAAAAAAAAGACCATTTTTAACATTTAATATCTTAAAATGTATATGATTTTGAAACACTATTTTATATTGGGATGAAAGATATAAGTATGTTCTTTCATTTCATTCAGTATTTAAAAAATTGCAAGATGCAGAATTAGCATTTACAGGGCGCTCCAAACTGTCAGACATTTGTCGAGCAGAAAATTGGTATAACAGCTTACGCGCAGGATTACAAAATGAATATTGCAACTAGAATGAAAATTTTGGTGCCTATTTATACTTCAGACTGCAATAATTATCCTGAACCTAAATAAATTTGTATTTAAAGCATTTTTATATTTTTAATACAAAGTTGTAGTTAGCGAATACAAAATTTTGAAATTTTCGTCAGTATAATTATTTAAAAAAATATTTTTTTGAACAATAAGAGAAAATTTAGGTTCAGTTTATACAGACTAACATGAAAGATATGTTTCGAAAATTTCATGAAAAAATATTCATAAGTTTTTGAGATATTCTGCGCGTTATGCCCAAAAACGACATTTGGAGAAAAATGACTTCAAAGTTTCGGAAACGCCGCTTCAGCTATTGAGCGGGTATAATTCTAAAAGCCATAACTTCTGTTCTAATGGGAATTTCAAGTAAACAATTGCATCAAAATGGTCAGAAAAGATAGGAGTTTAACACACACACACACACAAAAAAAAAAAAAAAAAAAAAAATACTTTCGAAAGTTTTGAAGCTTTAAGAGTCCTGAGACCGATTAAAAGATGAAAAATCAGTGAAAATTAGTCATGTTGGCACAATCATATAAATTTTTCTCCTTAGTTTTATTAATGTAAAAAGGCATTTCAAGCTACGCATAACGTCACCGGCACAATCTTTTCAAGCATACTGTTTATACGTACTTTGTGCTTAACCACAGTATGTTCAAATAAAAATATATTTTCTATTTAATTGTAATAAAACTAATAATGTCATGATGCATAAAGATAAAATAAATCCAATAGACAATATTGTCGTGACGTCGCAATAAATATATGAATTTTTATTCCCTTGTAAAAATAAAGTACACGCGTATTTTTATTTATTTATTTATTTATTTTTATTTTTATTTTTTTTTTTTTTTACCGAAAATAACTTGCAAATAAAAAAAAAAACGTCCCAAAAGCCACGTGTGTAATTTTTTCCTTTTATCTGAAACAATAGAAGTAATGCAATTGCAACCAATTTGAAAAAAATTCACAAAAAGTTTTCAAAAGTAAAACAATTCGGTAAGTGTGATCACAGATCGCACCGAGGGTTTCGTTTAATATTCCTTTCAAAACACTTTATCCTTTTGAAAAATCTGTTAGTTCCACATTTCGCAACCAGGGGCGCACTCTATTCTAAACAAACCTCTATCCGAACGAAACTCCGTTTTATAGACTATCCGTAGATATATTAGTCGAGGGGATTGGACCCATAGCACCCGAGATAAGTAGGCACCCCAGGCGGTAAAAAGTGGAACTAAAATGTGTAAGGCTATGGTGCATAATATGAAAGAATGGTCAAAGGGGTGTCGGCAAAAGTTGGAAAAGTGCTCCCCGGGTGAAAAGGGCGGAGGTTAGAAAAATTGCTTAAAATACACAAGTTAGAGCCCGGAGGAGCAAATAATATAAGACTTTTGAAAATTTTATGATTTGTCGTATGGTCTGAGGTATTCAGCTAACGTATGCAAAAATTCATGTCTCCAACTTAATTAGGGGCTCTCTTAGAAAGAATTGCTTAAAATACATATGTGGTAGCTCAAAGGATTAAACGTAAGACTTTTTCAAGATTTTATGATTTGTCGCCTGGCCTCAGGTGTTCTGCTATAAGTATGCAAAATTTCAAATCTCCAATTTAATAAGGGGCTCAGTTAGAAAGAATTGCTCAAAATACGCATGTGGGAGAGCAAAGGGTTAAATGTATGACTTTTTCAAATTTTTATGATTTGTCGCATGATGGTGTTAAGCTATAAGTGTGAAAAATTTCACGCCTCCAACCTAAACAGGGTGTCATTTGGAAAGAATTGTTTAAAATACACATGTACAAGCCCAAAAGGTTAAATGTACGACTTTTTCAAAATGTTATGGTTTGTCATTTGATGTGCGGTGTTCAGCTATAAGTATGCAAAATTTCACGCCTCCAACCCAATTAGGGTTCACTTAGAAAGAATTGTTTAAAAGACACATGTGGGAGCCCAAAGGGTTAAATGTACGACTTTTTCAAAATTTTATGATTTGTCGTTTGATGTGTGGTATTCAGCTATAAGTATGCAAAATTTCATGCCTCCAACCTAATTAGAGGCTCACATAGAAAGAACTGTTTAAAATATACATGTGGGAGCCCAAAGGGTTAAATGTACGACTTTTTCAAAATTTTATGATTTGTCGTTTGATGTGAGGTATTCAGCTATATGTGTGCGAAATTTCACTCCTCCAACCTAATTAGGGTTCACTTAGAAATAATTGTTTTAAATACACATGTGGGAGCCCAAAGGGTTAAATGTACGACTTTTTCAAAATTTTATGATTTGTCGTATGATGTGTGGTGTTCATCTATATGTATTCAAAATTTCAAGTCTCCAACATTTATAGTTTCTGAGAACGGGCTCTGTGACAGACAGACGGACAGACGTACGGACAGACAGAGGAGCGATACGAATAGGGTTTCGTCAGATGAACGAAACCCTAATAAAAGTATAAACAAGAAAGGAAAAATCATGCGTCAAGCATAGATTTTGATACACTTTCCAACACATTCAGAATAATGTAACAAAATTGCACAGTTAAAAAAAATTAAAATATTACGTCTAATTCAACCATATGGAAACGCATAACACATTTTAAACCCAATTTCAGCTGCCCCCATCTACAACCGGAAAATTATCCGAATTTTTTCGGCAGACCTGTATAGGATATATAGATTTGTATTTACTAACTGCATGCATACCAAAATTTAGTTCACTTAAGAAATACATATACTTCAGTTGAGAATTCTCCTTCAACAATTTCCTCTAATAAGGAGAATTGTTTGTAAATACTTTTGTGCAGCCCTGTATATGAGGTATAGAATTTATATATTGTAAGTAACGTGTAAAAAATTAATTAGATTTAAAAGCGCATACCGAATTTTATACTGTACACTCCAGCAATTATTACTCAAAGACAGTATTGTAGCGGATTTCTTTTAGTATTTAATGGATTTCTTTTCTGTGTCCTTCTAAATGAATAAAAAATGCTTTGAATGCGCTGTTCTAACGTGATCGTAGTGAAATTCAGTGATTTATATTAGTTTCGGTACATTTGAAATAGCGTAATATTATTAAACTACTCTGCAAACTATTTTTCGCCATATATCATAATGTAATGGAATACTTTTGAGTGCCCCTGTAAATGAACTATTAATCCTACATACTTCGTATACAATACCAAACCTGCTTTGTTGACCCTAAATAACCTATATCAATTGCATGAAAAAAACCGGATTAAAATACGGAAATATTACTGGCAATCTAGACGCCAGTGCTATTTCTGTATGTTAACGGAACTTTTTCCCGGTAAATTACAGAAAAATTTCCGTTAAATTCCAAAAAAACGGGAATTTTTCTGTAATTTACCGGGAAAAATTTCCGTTAAAATAGTGAAATAGTACTGGCGTCTAGATTGCCAGTAGTATTTCCGTATTTTATTCCGTTTTTTTTTTTTTTTTTTTTTTTTTTTTTTTACAGCGTATATTTACGGGAGTTAGAGCGTGGACATACGGACAGATAAACCGAATGCATAAACACTTTTCAACTTTGTTGGAAAGTGTTAAAAACGGGAATATTTTTAAAAATAGCTAGTGCTTGCATATCTACGCGTGAACAGCTTTCATTTAAAAAAATAATTAGCAAAATCTGTTCAGTAGAAAGTTCAAGGAATTGAAAAAAAAAGCTTTGTGATTTAAATATATTGGCACGGTTTGCCCCGGAATGGTTACCTACATTTTCCTACACTTTGGATTTTTTATATATAAGTAGATACACAGTATGCTAAAATTTATTTCAGTTAGGAAACGCATAGCACAGTTGAAAATTCCAGTTCAGCAATTTCCGCCACTAAACGGAAATGTACTCCAAAATCATTTATGCAGGTCTGTGCATGATGTATAACATTTTTAGCTTCGAGTGACATGAAAAAAAAAGTTAATTTTAAAAATGTGTACCACATCTGAAAACGCATTTCGAGCAATTATTTTTCACAGTACACTGTCGGGAAATCTCCTCAATATACGCTAAATTATTCCTCATTTTTTAACAAATAATTTCCGTACTCCTAGAAAATATTTTTTTTATCCGTGAATTCTCCCCGAACTTCTAAAAAAGAGGGAGAAATTCCGTTCATTCTTAGCGCGCATGCGTATTCGAATGTCTATTAATAATAAATCATTTTATTTTAAAAAAGGAAAAACCAAAAATTCTTTAAATTAAAATTTCTAATTTAATTAAAAAAGACAAAAATGTTTTCGAATTTGGAAATAAATAACAATTACTTTTCTCATTCATTCAAAAGTACTCGCAATTTATTTTTTAAAGTTGAATAAAGTTAAATAAAGTAGAATTTATAAAATTGTTTATAAATAAATATTCGCATTTAAAATATACTTTAAATGAACGCAATCAAAAGATATTTTAATTAAGAAAAATTAAATGGAAAATTTTTTTATCGAATAAAAATATAACACTGGTCAACAAATTTAAACTTTTGCTTTGTCCTAAAACAGAAATTAGTTGTTTTTATGCGGTTTTTTTGTGCTGATTCCGAATCTAGTTTTAGATTTACTCCAGCACGTGAAGTTTGAGAGATATTTGCATATTTCAATTTATGCAAATTTAGTAAATTTTATACAATTATCTGCAAATTTAAGGTATAAAGCAATATCAGACAGAGTTTTTTGTTTTATATTATGATTACTACCTAATTTACTTCACAAAAACGTTGTTTTTGAGATTATACTGACATGCGACTGTGAAATATTGTACCTAATAATAATGTTTCTTGGCGTTCAAATATTTCTGCCGAACGAGTACGCTATACTCCCTGTAGGAAAAATTGGATTTTCAAGGACAAACGTCCTCTTTTCATTTTCCCTCCGTTACCATAGTTACTAACCTAAGGCTGATTTCAAATCTTCTATTTGTTTTCTTCTATCACGTCTAGTTTTTGAAAAAAGTGAAATTTTAGTTTTTGGTCGAAAAAGCTAGAAATAGCTTTTTACGATACTTTGTCTGATACACTTCAACTAGTTAGGACAGATTCTACTACTTATTTTTTTTCGATTATATAAATTATTGTTTATATCTCTGATATGAATCTGATTCTGTTCACCTTCTTGTCAATGAATTACACACCCCTAAAAAGCATCTTATATCAAACCTGTGTTAATGCCGTGCAAAAGTAGAAACTCATCTTACTCAAAAACTAGACATGACATAAGACAACAGACTGCAGATTTGAAATCAGCATAAAAATCTAGTCTAGAAAAATATTACGTCAATTCTGTGACAACTATTTTAAAGTTGATAGTGATGCAAATATTACACCATTGAAAAATATGCAAATTAGGCTTAATAATTGATAAATAAATGTTAAGAATATGCAAATCGTGACATTTATCTGAAGCAAATAGTCAAGTAGTCATTATCTAGAAAACGTAATTAGATGTGACATATATTGTATCTAAAATTTGCATAAAATAGCACAAAAAAGCTTAAATTTGCATAAATTTAAATATGCAAATTTCTCAAAACCTGGTTCACCTAGAGATAAACGGAAAGTATATTCGGAATCAGCGCCAAAAACTGATCTAGAATCAACTAATTTTAATTCTAGAACAAAACCACTGTTGTCCAGTGTAATATTCTTATTTTACCTCTAGCAATCTACATAAAAATATAAATTAATATTTCTATCCTATATTAATACTAAAATATAAAAATCCCAGTCATAATCAGACGAAATCTTCCCGAAATTAACTTCAAAATTAAAAACTTTTTAAAGAAAATGATCAAGCCATACCCATGTGAAGCAACATATTTACTTCAAAGCGAGCTGCTGTATATGTATAGCTCAGTGCTAGCGTGCTCGTCTCGTGAAGGTAAGATGGCTGGTTTGAAACCAACGTCTGACGCTTTTGCTTTTCCCCAACTTTCTTCAATTGACGGATATTTTACCTCCTGTAACGGATAAAAAAAAAAAAAAAAAAGAATATTCGTCAGTTTACGGAAATATGGCAGCAGTACTGCTGCCAGTACAATTTCCGTGAATTGAAGAAAAATGTTTTGAGAGTGTGGCACGGTTCGCCTACATATTCCTACACTTGGATTTTATATATAAATAGATACATTGTATGCTAAAATTTATTTCAGTTAGGAAACGCAGAGCGCGGTTGAAAATTCCAGTTCAGAAATTTCCTCCACTAAACGGAAACGTACTCGAAATCATTTGTGCAGCACTGTGTATGATCTATAACATTTTTATGCACCAAGTAACATGGAAAAAAAAGTTAAATTTAAAAATGCGTATCACATCTGAAAACGCACTTCGAGCAATTATTTTTCACAGTACACTGCCGGGAAAACTCGTCAATATACACTAAATTATTCCTCATTTTTAGGGTTTCGTTCATCTGACGAAACCCTATTCGTCTCACTCCTTTGTCTGTCTGTCTGTCCATCACAGAGCCCGTACTCAGAAACTATACATGTTAGAGACTTGAAATTTTGGGCACTTATAGCTGAACACCTCACATCAAACAACAAATCATGAAATTTTGAAAAAGTTGGTAATTAACCTAATTACGGGCTAATTAAATTCTAAAATTAACCAATCAACCTTTTGAATGCAGGTGCAAATGCACGTTATCGAAATCCTCCCCAGTTTCTCCTAAGGGTTGCCAGTAAATTCGGCGGATTCTAAGTCAAATCAGCCGGTGCAGGGTTACCACAGAGTACTTTAAGCAATAAATGAAGTAGACCTTTAAAAAGCAAAATCGGATCTGCCGAAATATCGGTCGTACATATTCGTAACAGGTGTAGAAATACGCGGAAAAAATTCTACTTTATTTTAGTATAAATTTCAAATTTCTGCGTAGGATAGAACGCAAAAAATCCACTAAAAATCGATCGATAAAAATTTAATTTCTGTGTTTTTAAAGACAATGAAAACAGATTTCCATTCACCGGAAGGCAGCTATCGTTATCTCTCGCCATATCGGCGCGGGAGAAATTTAAGGGGAGGAAAGTCTAATACGAAACTTAAACTTTTTAAATATTAAATTTTTCGATTAAATTTTTTGACATCCGGGCTGGAAATTTCTCGCAGATTTCATACATACCCGGTTCAAAGAGATTGCTTCATTACGAGCTGAGATATTAATTATTATTTTATTAATTCCTTTTATTTCCATCAAATGCCAGATTAAGATGGAGGCACGTGCTTTTTTAACGGAGATTTCATTTAAATTAGGAAATCTAACAATTTGCGTGGGGTGTTTCGACGGCGCGCTATGAGATAAGTATTAATTATTCAATATGAAAATGTTTATAGGTTTATAAGTGTTTATCCCACTATTTCCGAATAGCAATTTCAGGAAATATCTTATATTATTGTTTAAGACCGCCACTCGATGTGTTCGAAACTTTAAGATACTTTATAACACATAAGAAAAAGTGTAAAAAAGAATGGAGTGTGATATTTCGAGGAGTGGAGGGGGGGGGACTAGATTTATTTATTAAATCTTAGCGTTTGTTATCGCAGAAAATGTTTTAAATTGTTGGTTAAGACTGCACCGCCACCCTCCCGACCATGTATCTACGGAGAGATTGCGCAAAGGAGTTTCATTCAGATATGCTTTTGTTAAGAATAGAGGCGCTCCCTGGTGGTGGAATGCGGAACTAACGTAACGCGATTTTGTTAAAATTAGGAAATATAACAAGGCGATCCGTTTGCATTTTTAAGATACTTCATGACACATAATAAAAAGCTTATAAAATAATGGTGCATGCAATTTCCTGTGAAGGGAGGGCGGGGGAGGGGCGCTGGATTTCTTTTTTAAAAATTAGCGTTTACGACCTTTTTAGATGTCGTTTTTTGAGCACTATGATATACTCAGAGACGTGCTGCTTATGAAATATAAAAATGTCAAAATTTAAGTTACCACTAGTTCCGAATAGTATTTTCAGCAAATTTCTTAATTTCTCGCTTAAGGCCGCCACCAACTCGAGTAACACATCCACTGATAGGTTGTTTAACAGAGTTTCGATCTGATACACTTTTGTTATGAATAGTGTGCACTCCCTGGTGGTGGAATTTGCAACAAACATAACGCAGTTTTGTTAAAATTATGAAATCTAACAAGTCGATCTGCTGGAAACTTTGACATAGTTCATAACACATAATAAAAAGCTTATAAAAGAATGTTCCGTGCAATTTCCTGGGGCGCCTACCTATCTCGGGTGCTATAGACCCGATCCCCTCGACTAATATACCTACGGATAGGTTGTAAAACGGAGTTTCCTTTGGATAGAGGTTTGTGTAGAATAGAGTGCGCCCCCTGGTTGCGAAATGTGGAACTAACAGATTTCGCAAAAGGATAAAGTGTTTTAAAGGAATATTAAACGAAACCCTCTGTGCGATCTGTGATCACACTTACCCACTTGTTTAGCAAATAATTTCCGTACTCTTAGAAAATATGTTTTATCCATGATTTCTCCCCGGACATCTAAAAAAGAGGGAGAAATTCCGTTCATTCCTAGCACGCATGCGCATTGGAATGTCTATTAATAATAAATCTGATTTTATTTTAAAAAAGGAAAACCAAAAATTCTATAAATTAAGATTTCTAATTTAATTCAAAAAGACAAAAAAGTTTTCGAATTTAAAAATAAATAACAATTACTTTTCTCATTCATTGAAAAGCACTCACAATATATTTTTTAAAGTTGAATAAAGTTAAATAAAGTAGAATTTATAAAGTTGTTTATAAATAAATATTCGCATTTAAAATATACATACTTTAAATGAACACGTTTAAAGGATATTTTAATTAAGAAAATTAAATGGAAAAAAAATCGATATTACTAAAAAAAAAAAATCTTACCGGAAAAAATATAATATTCGTATTTTACCTCTAGCAATCTACGTAAAAATATTCAAAATTTATATTTTTATACTATATTAATACTAAAGTATAAAAACCCCAGCCGCAATCTCATTAACCCCTTGAGGGGCGGTGGGATATATTTTATCGCATCTACGATAAATAAAGATTTTCACCGGAAAAATTTTATTAATTTTACTTTTCTAACTTTAGTGGAAAAAAGCGTCGTAAAATTGCTTTTTCTTATTTTGCAATAAATCTTTTTGCAGATTCCGGTGTGAATTCGACATTACAGAAACGCAATTACTTGCCCCTCAAGGTGTTAAAGACGAAATCTTCCCGAAATGAACTTCAATATTAAAAGCTTTTTAAAGAAATTGATGAAGACATACCCAACTGAAGCGAACGTATCGCTCACCCGCAAGAAAAGTGATACATCTCGGCAAAATTAAATTTCACAGGAGAGGCAAAAGAAAATTTGCATAATTTTAATATAAAATGAAATTATAGCACTTAGGGGCTGTGCAAATATAACGTTATCATTTTAGGAGGGGGGGGGGTCTGGCACATGATATCGTAAGATATCTCTAGGTGGAGGGGGGTTATCTTTTGATATCGTTATTCTTTTTTATTCAACCATTTTTTTTCTTTTTATTTGTAACCTGCTCTTTACATCAAAATAGTATGTTATCTATTTTTATGAAATGCAAAGTTATTATTAAAATCATTATAAAATCTTTAATTCCAAAATATGGAATACCCCAACATTGGGCATTCCTATTCTTCTGTCATACATATATGTATATATAGTCCGCTGTTTGACAAACCATATGCAAAGTATGCTTGAAATAATGCTTGCATTTACTAGTAAATAAAAGAGAAAGAATGTTGTCCGCCTATTTTGTTGATAAAAAGTTCTGTCTGCCCCTCCCCGTGTGGAGGCAAGTGCAAAAATACATTATTACTGTTGAATGCATTATGTAACAAAAGGCTATTATTAAATACATTTAAATAGTAACTATTTCTTTTAAGTGTTATTTAATGTAAAGTTATTTCATATATAAACTGATATTTTATTGACTTTTCTTCATTTGAATCAATAAAGTATGCGAAAAATAAATGTAACCATATTTGTACATCACTTCCAACAAAAGAAAAAAAATTCCAAAAATCTAAAGAATTTTTATACATTGATAACGATATCGTTACTGGGGGGGGGGGACACAAGGGATGATAATGTATGATATCGTAAGGGGGGGGAGGGGGTCGAAAATTACCAGAAAGTTGATAACGTTATACATGCACAGCCCCTTAGCTCTGTAAGCAGGGATAAAAAAAACCCCGTTAAGAATGAAAACGTTGGATGAGGTTGGAGGGTTGGGTAATTTTACCTCCTCACTCAATCCACTCCCTTTCTATGGACAGAAAAGGATAAATAGCGTAATAAAAGGATTTTATGTATAACTACACTTATGAAACTGTTTGTGTAGCAAAACACACCTATGACTAGCCTGTTGATGGGATAAAACTCAAAATAATTTTTTGAAGGATGCGTCACTTTTCTTCTGGGTGAGCGACATTTACTTCAAAGCTTTTCGCTGCTGTACATCTACAGCTCAGTGCTAGCGTGCTTGTCTCGTAACGCTGAGATGGCTGGTTCGAATCCAACGTCAGCCGTTGTTGCTTTTTACAAACTTTCTTCGATTGACGGATATTTTACGTTCTGTAACAGAGGGGAAAAAACGGATATTCGTCAATTCATGGGGAAATGCCGGCTGCCAGTAGAATTTCCGTGAATTGAAGAAAGTTTTTTTGAGAGTTTACGGAATTCTTTTGTATGTCACTTTAAATGAACAATAAAGGCTATGTACAGTCGTGGAAGAAAAAGTAAACATTCCCAACTAACTCCTGAACAAATTATCATAGAAGAAAGTTACTGGTACCGAGCGATTGAAAATAAAGTCTATTTTTAAATGATGCATATAAAATTTGCTTAGGGGACTATTTACATATTAAAACGAACCCAAACTTCATTTTTTTCAATAGCAATACCCGATTTTGACAGCATAAATGAACTCTACACCCTTCAATTAGCCCCAAAACAAATTTTTATGCAATTCGTAGCATAAGTTTCCGAGAAATTAATTATTTTAAAACGAGCGTATTTTAAGGGCTGTATCCAAATTGAAATTCGGTACTCGATTGTTAACCGAGAGAGCCCCCTTCTTGATCAAGGCACCTTAAGCACCACTCAAGCAGCCAATGAAGCCTGCTAGATTACAGGAAAGCATAAGTAATTTCAAAATATCTAGTCACTCCTATAATAGACGGCCCCTTAAACCATCATTTTGCCGTTTTTTAAGCATAATTTGAAAACTACTTGGAAGAAAAATTTGAAATTGTGGATTTCCATAAAGCAGGACTAAATCCATAAAAAATATTGTAGGTTGCAATTCATAATTTTTTCGAATATTAATTTCATAATTCATAATTCATATCATAAAATTATAAAAATTGCAAATTCAGCGTATTTATGTTTGGGTATATTAGTATTATTGCTACGCAAAATATTAGCGCATTAGGAGCATAATTTCAGGAGATATAAATAAAAATATGAAAATGTAATTTAACATTAGAAGCACTAAATTTTGATTGTTTATAATTCAAACACGTATCATTCAAATGTCTTGAAATTTGGTGTCTAGGCATAGTTTGAACAGAAGTTTTGAAATATCTCGCTAAAATTGGGTATTGCTATTGAAAAAAAATGAAGTTTGGATTCATTTTAATATGTAGTTGGCGCCCCCTAAACAAATTTTATATACATCATTTAAAAGTAGACTTTATTTCCAATCGTTCGTACCAGTAACTTTCGTCTATACGATAACTTGTTGTGGAGTTAGTAGGGGGTGTTTGCTTTTTTTTTTCCACGACTGTACACCATATTCTATAGTAAACATTTTGTAATGGACCTCACTGATGTATATCAATTTCAGTGTGTTTTAAATAGTGTAATATGATTAAAATAAACTGCATACGACTTTTCCCCATAGACCGTACGCTGTTAGAAAAATTCGTCTTTATACACTAAATTATCCGTCATTTAAAAAAAAATAATTTCCGTAGTCCTAGAAAACATGCGTTTTCCGTTAATTCTTCCCGGAAGTCTGAAGTAGAGGGGAAAAATTCCGTTTATTCCTTGTATGCATGCGTATTGGATGCATTAATACCAAAGTTCGAATTTATTATTAAAATGAAAAACCGAAAATTCAACAAATTAAAATTTCTAATTTATTTAAAAACAACAAACAAAATGTCTTCAAATTTAATAAAGTAGCAATTTTCTCATTCATTTAAATGTATACGCAATTTCTTTTTTAGAGTATTAATAAAATATTCGCGTGTAAAATATATTCTAAACGAACACAATAAAGAAATATATAGTAGTTTAATCAAGTTTAAAAAATCGATTTTGATCAAAAAAGCCAATATTTCTTCTCGAATTTAATTACAAATATAATATTTACATTTCACATATAATAATCAAATTATGTCTTATTAAAAAAATGTCTAATATGTAATAATTTTTATTTTCTATTATTCTATAAGCGTTAAAACAGTAACCATTAATTCATAACGACGAAATGTTCCTGCAATTAAATTTAAATTTCCGAGCTTTTTGAACAAGAAATTCAACAAACCTTACCAATCCCCTATTTGAAGAAACCGATAACTTCATTTTATAATCGCCTTCTGCTGAGTGCGCGCTGGCACGAGTGGTTAAGGTTCTCGATTCGGGACGCGCGAACACGAGTTCAAATCCAAGCGGATCCACGGAAGAACGAGAGAATCCTTACCAATCCCCTATTTGAAGAAACCGATAACTTCATTTTATAATCGCCTTCTGCTGAGTGCGCGCTGGTACAAGTGGTTAAGGTTCTCGATTCGGGAAGCGCGGACACGAGTTCAAATCCAAGCGGATCCACGGAAGAACGAGAGACGTTATAATGGAATTTTTATTATACATATTGTTTTTATGTCCAAAAACCGGTGTCATTTTTATAAAAATTGTATTTAATTTAATTTTTTAATTTAAATTTATAAATTCATTGCGCCCTGTTCCCAAATTACATAATGCTTCCCTTTTCTATTATTTATGATAACGCTTGTATTAAATGTTTACTCATACACTAGATTTCTCTGCAGATGTACTTTGAAAGTAAATAAATTAAAGAAAAACAAGTCATTCTCAATCTGCGTTTCTACATTACTTATATATAACCGTTGCCGTTATTTAACAATCAACATAAATCTAATAATATTCAACACCCGTAAATTCCCTTTTCTTTAACGCAGAAATATGTAATAAAACATTAAATAGATTTAAATAATTTTTGTTGCGATACTATTTATTTAACTGAGGCCCGCAAGTTACTTACAAGGAAGGTCTCCATACGGGCATACTCTGAAAAATCTGAAAAAATTATAGAATGTTCTACTTATGAGGATAGATATCTTTATTAAAAAAATTTCGGCGAAAAAAAAAATAAAAATTTCGATATTTGGCGATTTATCACCTGTTGGCGATGTAATAAAATTTCAAAAAATACTTTTTTATGTCAAATACTCTTTAAGATAAGCGTGTTTCATATTGAACTTGTTTAAATAAATTTAATGTAAATAACTTTAGTTTTGTCAGTTTTAGTTTGATTTAACTATAGTTTTGTCATATAAATGTATTTATAATGAAAGTTAACTATCAAATTTTATGAATTAAAACAAAATTAAAATTAAAATTGTTTCAATCTCAAAATTAAGTCCAATTGAACACTGTCAATTCAATTTTGTTGCTATGGAAACGACTTATTTGATATTGAAATAAATAACTGCAGTATTCTTCATGTTGCCTTTATTTTGGAATACGCTTAAATACATGAAAATATTTTTTATATATGAAATTGTTTTTAAAGTAATAAAATGAAATAACAAGCAACATAAATATGTAATACAAAAAAATGTATTTATTAAACTTTCTCATTGTTTAAGTTTAAAATCATCAAATACTGTTTACACTCATTCTAAAAATCAATTAACAAGCAATTTTCAGGTGCATTAAAATCGTTTGCTTTTGGCGAGGAAAAGTACTGCTCACCAAATCGCGTGACGCTTTCGTCTTTTCACGGCAAATAATCGAAAGTATTTTATTTTTTACAGACTTTCTGCTGTAATTCCACCATTAAATTTGACTGATCCTTTATTACATACATAAATAGTTTAATTAGTACATATATTTTTTAAATATTCTGAGTATGCCTGGTAAGACCTCCCTAGTTAGCTATAACAAGATTTATGATATAATTACCGTCTTATTCTAATATTTTCCCATGCTATTCATTTGTTATATTTAACCGGGCAGATGTATTTATTTCATGTTTATGTAAACATTTTGTAGATTTCTGTCTGACAGTTTTGGGGGTTACTGGATGATAAACTGGAAATGGTAAACATGTCCCAGTTTCTAGCCAGTAATTTAAAATAATCCCATAGTCTTGCATTTAAAGGTTTCGTTGGAATCTGTCTCTCTCTGCATAATTATCACCAAAGCTGAAAATATACGAAGTGCATTGGCGAAACTATGCAAAGGATAGTGTAACATCTACACTGTTTTTTATATTCAATTGGATTCTGATTACGGTTCCGTACGGACCAGAAAAAAATGTAACTTCTACGTATACGGTGTTCCAGGGGTCACTACCTGGGAATTCATCCTGTTTGTTTTCCTGAATTAAGGGGGTCCGAGACACAAAAATCTTAAAATTTTCAAATTTATTTTTATTGGATTAAACATTTCTCTGCCTTTTTCTGCTTAAAATGACGTTTAAATCATGTTTCTATCGTAATTAGAACAGGAAATATTAATTTTTTCGTTTTGGTTTGGTTTCAAAATCTACCTTTCAAGCTATGGTTGTCAAGGAAACGACTTCTTGTGAAATTGCGTTTTTCTTCATGATGGGTTTTTTCACCATTACTCATATTTAAATTGTTATAAATCAAGAACCGTTACAGATAAAGAGTTCAAACTTTGAATATGACTTTTTCAATAGTTTTACTTTAATTTAGATTCAGCAAATTAAAAAATATATATTACTTTTGAAAATATGATTTTTTTTTTTAAAGTTACATCAATTTTTTTTTCTAATTTTTTCTTTAAATATTTTTTTTTAAATTAATATTTTTTAAAATGCTGAATCTAAATTAAAACTTATATATTTCTGTTTATTTAAATGATAAAAAATTGAAATTCTATAAATAATATTTCGAGTTATAACGATTTTAAACCACCCCACTTTTTTAACAAAATTTAAGTTAAAAATTTTTTTTTTAATTATGAGAAGTTTTATCATGCGATTTTGTTTACAAATGATATGGTTAAACATCACAAAAAATTTCAAAATTTTAACTCTATAAATAAAAATTTTTTGAAAATGTGTCCCGGACCCCCTTAAACAACTTAAAAATATAGTTCTGCACTGTTGGATCAGTCTCTGCTACTTACCTGCATTATTGCGTGCGACGCTGGTTTACCGTCAATATGAAGGCAATTTCTTTTTTTGAGATAGTTACGTTCAACGGCCGAAGTCCAACAATATATAATTTGGCCATAATTAAGCTGACAGTACTCAGAGTATTCTGTAGCACGATCTAATTGAGAGAATGACGCCATATTTTTTAAGAAGATTAAACAAGAAGGGAGACGAAGGATTCCGCGAAAAAATTTGTTCCAAAAGTCACCGCTAGGGGAATATGTGGCGCTGTGTAACAGAAAAGAGAGTTTTAAGAAATGCAGAATCACACAATACTAAAATAAAATTGCCGTTCATTTAGCACATTTAACGATTTTAGTTTTGGTTTCTGCATTTTTTTAAACTCTCTTTTCTGTTACACAGCGCCACATATTCCCCTAGCGGTGACTTTTAGAGCTATTTTTTTTTTCGCGGAATCCTTCGTCCCCCGTTTTGCTTACTGTCCTTACAATATTTGGCGTCATTCTCCTAATTAGATCGCACTACAGAACACTCTGAGTACTGTCAGTTTAATTATGGCCATCTTGTACTTCTTTATAGACGTATTTAAAAAAAAGTCCTTTCGGCCATTTCCGGGAGGAAGAGGTAGCTTTTATAGTTTTTGGTTTTAAAATTTTGCAAGTTTTACTCAAAGCTAATTTTACTCACCTTTTAAGAAGCTAAAATAGGACGAACTCGATAAGAGAATATTCGTCAATACTGAATTTGAATGAGAATTGCGCCAAATTAGTAAGCTAATAGCCGCCCTTGACGACCAGTTTGGTTTCCCTTAAAATTTATGTTTGGGAAAGCATGCTAAGCATTGTATCATATTAGTACTTTTATTCATAATTTAATTTAATTGGACTACCTTAAATATAATTAATATAATCCTATAAGTTAATATTAGTTTTTGATGCATTAAAATATCTCAATTTGTTGAATTTCTGTAAGCAAGTAAACCCTATTGGTTTACAATGGAAGTCTATGGGGGGATATGGCGAAATATTAGAGATATCGCCAAGCTGGCGTCACTTTTGGCGACTCATTTTGGTCGCCAACGATCTCGGTCGAGTCATTGGTATGTACTATGCATGCAATTGACCACAAGCATTACTGATGTCATACGACGTCACGATGGACTATAGCTAATCAGCTTGTTGATTTTTCCCACAAACGCTCACCAAAAGCCAATCAAATACCCCAATGCTTGTGGGAAACATTGCAAGCTCTGCCCAGTGCGCGTGGTCAGTTAACTTCATCCAAATCTGTTTATAAATATGAAAGTTATCGCATGACAAAAATCATATATATATATATATATGCGAGGTTCGATCCAGAAATAAGGTTCCCATAGAATTTAGAGCTAGACAAAATTGTTTATTCTCATAGAAATTTACATTGTTGGAAAGACGAAAGTTTGCTCTATTTTTCTACATAATCGCTATTTTTTTCTACGTATTTTTGTAGACGGTGCTCCAATTTCTTTATCCCAATGTCGTAGAACTCCGCCGCCAACTTGTTGAGGAAGCGTTTCACATCTTCTTTGAAGCCATCGTCTCTGCGGAAGCGTTGGCTACCCACGTGTTTCTTTGACTTGAGGAACAAGTGATAATTACTAGGTGCGAGGTCCGATAACCGCCTCCGTAACTGACGGTCTTCCACTCCGTTCTTCATCGTGGACTTCCTTTCGACTGTCACCACTTTCGGACGTGTTGAACGGACATACACTTCTCGCCATACACCTCTCTCAACTGACGACGAATATCTACGGGTGGAGTCGCTTTGGCGTGCAAAAAGCGAATTACGGGACGAGTCTCACACTTGGCGGTATCAACAAATGGGAACCTCCATCTCAGACGGCTGCTGAGCTAGGAATGAGCGGCGCAGCGTGGCGCGACCGGGGAAATCGCGATTGCGGGTACAGCCGCGCACAGTGCAGTTGCCATATTTCGCTTCGCACCTTTTTGTGGGGCTGGAGCTCTTTGGGAACCTTACTTCTGGGTCGACCCTCGCATATATATCTAATAATAAAAATTTTCGCCCTTTTATGTTAGAAAAACTATTCCAAATTCTTAATATCTACCCCATTTTTACCCATGTTTAATAATATTTTAAATATCTTTTGTCTTTTATTTCATGCCTTTAAAATTGCGTATTCTTTAATTATTATTCTAAAAACCTTTATCCGTCCGTAACTTACTTCTTATAAAACCACTAAATTACTTTCTTTCATTTCATTCTGAGACTATTCTTTTTCTTTCAAGGTTTTTAATATTTTTGTTCTATGATGTTCTATATCCCATAATTTCTTGCCAGCTCCCGCCAACATTTTGTTTACGTTATAAATCTGACATTGTGAAAATGAAGTTCATTCATCTACGTCACGCATTCTCCTCCTTCTCTTGGAGCTCGTCGTATCGTAGCCTGCATCCCGCCCCGTCCTTCCGGCTCTTTTAACGGGGTTGGTTTTTTTACTTGTAATGTATCCGTACGCGATCTGTTTCTTTGAGTATTTATAGTGTTGCATTGGCTAGGGGCTCAAATTTTATACGCTTTCCGTTTGTCTAATAAAACCCCGTCACTTGGTGGAATTTTTGATTTGTGTAGATTATAATACTATTTAACGTCATATTGTTTATTATGAAGTGATACAGCTATATTTCGAGAGCAGATAGCTAAACTACTGGAATTGGTATGATGTTTGTCTGCCAAATAAATGATGTTTAAGTTACGATGCCTCTGTTTATTGAATGGGAAATTCTTCCAATGTTTTCTTGAGTCTGCCTTCTATTCGCCACCACGACTGCGTCCAGTTGTCTCGTGATAACGGCGGGTTGGCAAAGCTTTTGGCATTGATTACTATACTACATTTCCGTCGATATATTAGAGTGTCGCCGGAATGTCACACATATATATGTCACATTTGAATGGAGGGTGGTTTTGGGGTCTGGTAGTCATAATCGACGAAAATATACCAAAATTTTCCGGAAGTGCTTTCAACCGGACGGCTGCAATAGGTAGCTTTTTACTTTTTGTAATGAAAGCTACCTAAAAATCCTTATTTCGACCTACTGAAACTTTCTGTCTTAGAACAGAAAAAAAGAACGGAAATTTCTTCAATTCTCTGATATGTACCTGTAGCAGTGCTGCCAGGAATAGTTCCACGAATTGAAGTAATAGGGTAAGGTGCCCTATTATCGTTCCCCAGTCACTTTTAGGCCCTTGGAAGTTGTAATTTTCAGTGAAAATCTACGAATTTCGGAATTTACATAGACTAACTATCCACGCACATAGAAACATAGGCAAATATCGTACAAAAAATTTTAATAATGCGAAAAATCGTTTTTTCAAAAGTATCTGAAAAATGCAAAAGAAAAAAATGGTCCCAATTTCGTCCCCCCAAAAAAGCCAATACGCCGAGGCTTAACTTATAACTAAATCAAAATTTATTTCTAAATGTGTAAGAAATTTAATTTACATTAAAGTTAGGCACAAAGAAATGTACTAATTATCAGTGGAAGAATAACATAACGAAACATTAGCCATCCAAACATGAGTAAAAAATTGAAAAAAAAAATGTCATGAAAAGGCATTCCTAATTTCGTCCACGGGACGAAAATAAGAACTGCAAGGGGGGACGAAATTGGGACTTCGCTACTTCCCAATATGACGGAGCTTCAGTTCCCGTAAGATGAACTGAGCGTCCTAAAACTCACTGTATATTACTGTCAGCATCTTGCCAACGTAGAATACATGCAATGAATACGAAATAAATACTTACAGTACAGTAAATAACGTTCTACAAACGACGTAATAAGAACTCGGGTCTTCTAAAATAGGAAATTCGCCATCTTATTTTATGCATGCGTCTTGGCGAACGAAACTTTCAACACTGACCCCTTTTACCTCCCGTTCCCTGTGCCTTGCGTCATAAGTGGCGCCACTTTCGCAGAAGCGGAGAAATTAATTTGGACGAAATTAGGAGAGGGGGCAAATATGGGCACTTTACCCTATTTCTGAGAGTGTATAATGTAACGGAATTCTTTCAAGCGAATGAACTATAAATGCTATACACACTTCCTTTTCAATACCGAACATGCCATAACAAACCTCAATAACATTTATGAATTACATGGAAATCCGAGTTACATGGAAATATTTTTGAAGCTTTGGTTTTTATAGTTTAAATTAATGCACAGCTTCACGTACATAAATATGTTGCTTAAATTACACCAGTTATGAGGCTTCACTGTGTATAATGTGTCTAAATTTACCCATCTTTTATCGCTTTGATAAACAATGACACTGCCATATATCCATCTAAAAATAATCATTACTTCCGGATATTGAGGAAGTAAAAGTAAACAGTAGAATTGTATCTTTTCTTTTAATACTCATAAATGTTCCAACATCTGTGCTTTATATATACGTGACTTAACTAAGATGAATGAAATCGTAGAATCCCACGAGATGACCACAATTATTACAGTCATTCAGGGTAACTTTGATCCGCATTTTCTCTATTTTCATATGCCACACTCTTATTTTAAGAACATTGTTACAACTGGGGGCAGAAAAGAGAATAAATGATCCTAAATTATTGTATGACTATCAAAAATTAAGGAATAATAATGATAAAAGCAAGATAATATGAATTTTTAACCTTGTTCAAAGTTACCCAGCCATTTAGGGTAACTTTGCACCATATGATAAATATTATCTAAAATAATTCATCATGAAAAAAAGTATTATAGTTAGGACAACTTTGAACCCCAAAAAATGTTTTCAGATATGTAAAGACTCCGAATTTACATTTCCCAACATCACAAGATTTGTATAATTTATGATATTACAGCAAATATTATGCTTGAGAAAAGTGGAAGAAGAGAACCATGAATATTTAGATATAAAAAAAAAAACCTGTTTATTGTTCATATAAAACATAAAAATGCGGGGAAAAACAATTTTCAATGTTTTAACTTAATAATATATCCATAGTTACAGTAATACTTACTAGTACTTGTATTATTCAACCAAGAATAAAAAATGTCGAGTGTATGAAATATTAAATTTGAGTAGCTCCTCCCCGAATAACGCCTTTAAATGAATTTTATGTATTTTACATATGTTTGTGAAAATATTTACATGTTATATCTTATGCACACTTTCGGCATTTATATAAAATATACGTGCAAATATGGGAAATTTTTGACAATAGCACCTATAATCAGTAAATTATAAACATCAGTATAATCATAGATGATGCAATTAATTGCGCGTAATGTTGCTAATTTATTTTCTAAAATAAAGAGTAGAAATATCAGTTTAGAACCGTGCCAACAGAGCACAGTTCTGGAGTTTATTTAGTCTTTTGGAGTAAAAAATATTGAAAAATAGGAGGTGGTACAAAGTTACACTGGTTCAAAGTTACCTGAATGACTGTACTTGAAAAGTGCAATGATCAAACGATAAATACCCGACATAATATTAATGTGAAGAAAAAGGATAATGTTTTATAAATGATCATTGATTTACTTTGTAATTATGAAGGAATAATATTGTTGAAAATATCAACACATAAAGATATTTGAGAGAACTTGTTTCTTTATTTTTGTGGCAAGGATAAAACGATATCTAAAAAATGACAGATGTCAAGTCATTATCATTTGACCGATAGCAAATGAAGGTATTTCGATTCGAACCAGAAAATGTCCCCAAAAATAAATAGAATACATATATCAGGGTAATAAGTTAAATGGGAAGATAAATGACCTTAAAAAAGAAAAAAATCTGGTGTGAAATATTTTATAAAACTTGAGTAAAATTACCGGTCTGAAAAATATGACGGTGTGCTTCATACATTTTTTTCATCTAAATGTACGGATAGAAGTTAATTAACACAGGTAAAAAGAAATTATAATGAACCTGCACTTTGAACTTGTATAATGAACTTATACTACTTACTTTTCAATTCGCTTAAAAAAAATAAAGACGATATCTGAAAAAATGACAGTTGTCAAGTATATTACATTTGTCACTTGACCGACAGCAAATGAAAATATTTCGATTCGAACCATAAATTTTTTTCTGAAATAAATATAATATAAATCATATGGAAATAAGTTACTTTAAATAACTTTAAAACAAAATCTGGTAAGAAATATTTTTATAAAACTTGCGTAAAATTCCGGATATGTTGGTATGTTTAGCACCTTCGGCACGAGTGTCACGTATGCGTGCCGCATAAGGTGCTCAGATTCCTTGATTATTCCCACCAGTTATTTTTTATTGTAAATTTTGTCTTATCTAATCAGAGCATTTTCCAGATTCAATTAGGTAAATATTTATGGTTTAAAAAACCGGTGATAAAAGATTAAAAATTCTGTAAAAGACGCTCGTCGCGAAAGCGATAGTGTTAAACGATAACTACAACACTGTACTTTATACGTATTCTCCTTTAACTGTACCGGTAAACGTTAATTAACACAGGTAAAAGCAAATCACAATGAACCTGTACTTTTCTATACTGCTTGTTTTCCCATTCACTTTTTAAACGAAAAAACGACGATGTCTGTAAAATGATAGATGTCAAATATATTACTTTTGTCATTTGACCGGTTGTATATGAAAATATTTTGAATCGATATATGAATTTTTCTCTTAAATAAATAAAATATAAATCGCACGAAATAAGTTAAAATTTTAAATTCAAATTCTGGTCTGAGATATTTTTTATAAAACTGGAGTAAAGTTCGCGGTATGTTTTAGTGTTAAATAGGACGCTGTGCTGTGTTTTATACGTTTTCTCATCTAAATGTTCCCGGAGAAGTTAATTTACTCAGGTAAAAGGAAATCGTGATGAACCTGCACTTTTCTATACCACTTACTTTCCCATTCACTTTCTTTTTTTTTTTTCTAACATGGTATTTAAAAAATGTCAGATGCCAAGTATATTACATTTGTTATTTGACCAGTAGCAAATGAAAATATTTCGATTCGAACCAGAAATTTTTCTCTAAAATAAATAAAATACACTTCACACGAAAATAATTTAAATTCAAGAGTTGAATAACTTTTCAAAAAATTCTGGTGTGAAGTATTTTCTATAAAACTTGAATAATATTACCGGTGTGTGTAGTGTTAACCCATATTAGACCACACCGATTAAATATTTTTGAAAAATTTTAAAACTTCGATTACATCATTAATATGGTGTAATTAAGTAGATACTAGCAAAATTTTGAAAAAACGTTTTTAAATTTTTAAGTAACTAGCTGTTCTATAAACAGGACATATTAATAGGACACATAGTAAGGAGATATAAAATGCATACATAAACTAATTTTATGAGCAAATATTTTATTTTACTTTAAAAATACTGTTTTTGTTGTACAAAAATACTCTATGATTTCTCCAATAAAAAGATAATAATAATGGTAAAATTCTAGATTATAAGATCACAATTTATAAAGAATTTTTTAAATAGATTTTTTTCAATTAAATTTTAATTGGTTACTTGTTTTTTTTGTTTATATGTTATACTTTTATGTATTTTAAAGACTTCATAACAAAATGCATCCAGAAAATCCTTACCAATTTTATTTTAAAAAATGTTTTATTAGCTGTCCTATTTATAGGACAGCGGGCCAATATGGATTAAATAACAAATGTGACACTGTACTTTATACGTATTCTCCTTTAACGGTACCGGTAGAAGTTAATTGATACAGGTAAAAGCAAATCATAAATGAACCTGTACTTTTCTATACAACTTACTTTCCCATTCACTTTTTAAACGAATTAACGACGATATCTAAAAAATGACTGATGTCAAGTATATTATATTCCAGATGATGAATATGTTCATTTATTTTCATTTGCTATTCAGTTTCCCACTGTATTCATAAATGCCAAATTCTACGCCGTGCTTTATGCGTTTTCTCACCTAAATATACCCACGCGAACGAGTTCTGTCAGATGCCGCTGGATACGTGGGCATGGTTTCCAGATTTCAACGCGTCATCCCTTCGCCGTCATCAAAACCTCTTCCTGTCATGAATTGCTCGTAGGCAGTACTAAAACAATGAGAGACCCTTCAGTTGCTACTGGGAAGTTTCAACAAACAAGTTTTTCAGAAGATGCTGCACTAACTGTCGTTAAACCCGCCTAATGGTGTTATTAATCTATTTTGTATTTTCTTACTGTGGGATAGAAGTGTTTAACTTTTTTCTGATGGAAGTAAACGTTTAAAGTTTTATGTTCCTCTCCAAGTTAAAATGTTTTCGTTGTCAGGGCAAGTTTCTGCAGTAAAAGCATCGTTTTAAGTGCGTTCGTCATTATATAAATACGTAGCACCTACAGGGCCGTAGCTAGGGGGGAGCCAGGGGAGGCTCAGCCCCCTAAAAATTTTTGACCCCCACCCCCCCTGAGAGATATTCCAAGGTCAAAAAATGAAACTCTGCTCAGAAATTGAACTTAGTTTTGGGGTCCTTTTACAGTTTTGCTCAAATACTAAATTGTAGTATTTGCATAAAAAGTGTAGTTTTTGACATATAATTTATTATTTATCAGCATTAGTTATATATACTAAAAATTTTCATTCTGCAGTGTTTCCCATTACTAGCATAAAACAAAGTTACTGTAATGAGTTTGATAGTAAATATGATGCTTGTGATGAACAATTTGCTTCGTATTTGAGTCACTCTAGTTAAAATAATATATGTATATATATAAGGTTAGTTTGGGTAACTGGACCATAGGCTATTTTGTAAAAAACTGTTGGTGTTTTTTAAGTTTTAGCTTTTGTGAACAATGCCCCTTAATCTCCACTTCCTAAAACAACGTGTATCAATTCAATCATAACTCTCACTTTGCTGTGATAGGTTGTCAAAAATTTACGTTTCTTTTTTTAAAAACAACTTCAATATGGTTGAACTTCCTCGGCTTTTTATTAAAATACTGTAAGTACTTTTATTAAACAATCTTTTTTTTAAAGATTAGGCATATAACTACATTAATATTATTAGGTATCTATACATATTTACTTCATGTTTCAAATGTAGTCCCAGTGTCCCAGTTACCCCATAAATTTTTCAAGAATGGGGTAACTGGGACATGTATCCGGGGTAACTGGACCATGCTGGATCCAGCTATCCCAATAGTTATAAATAATTTTTTTGTGTTCTCTTACTACGGGAAGTAAATTTCTCCATTGTTTTTTGCTCACAATAAAGAAAATGATGGAATACCTTATTAAAATTACGGAATGAAATTTAATAAAAGCATATTAAGTGGTATCAAACCAAATTTCTTGACTCCTTGAGAGGCGGTGATGCCGTTATGGCATCACTTAATTTTAATTCCTAATTGCCACATTGGCACCTGAATTTTATAATGAAAATTTCACCTTTATTATGTACGCGAAAATATACTTTTACTTCTTTTCAGATAAATTCTCTTGTAAATATTGGTGTCATTAAATTATTTCAACATTTTACGAATGCAAGTACCTTGCCCCTGAAAGTAAGATAGTCAGACCTTGAAATTGTACTATAACCAGGGGATGCATTCTATAGAGGAACTTTTATCGTTCCTATCACTATTTTGAAAAAAAATTCTTTATAGCACCTTTCTTTAAGGGTTCTGGTAGGAACAGTAAAATTTTCCCTATATAATGCGACCCCTGGATAAAGATAAAGTACTTACGTAGCCGTTTGTTCATAGATTTATTTTGCTATTTTTTTCCTTAAAATACCCGTGTGACTTTTATACTTATTATCTATACTAAAGTACTTAAATACTTACTTAAGTTTTATGTTTTTGGTATAAATAAATCTAATATTTTCACTTTTAGTGCTTTTTTTAGACATATTGGCAGCAAAGGTTTCCCTTAAAACGCTGTTTATTGACATATAATTTACATAATCTGCCTGGTTGAAATTTTTTTAAGTTGTTTACACTTTTTCAAACAGGACCCGATATCCGATGTGAAAAAATATAAACGCGTGTGGAACATAGACCCCCCCCCCCCTGGTCCAGTTATCCCATTTTTGGGGGCAACTGGACCCATGAGGAAAGAAAGATAAAATATGCATATTTTTATATTTTTAAATATTAAAATGTAATTTTGAGCATTTCTGTCTGATAGAGGGAACCTAACTGAACACATTTACAGAAGTTCAGACTTTAATTCAAATGAACATTAGCTTTTTGAAGCTGAATTGTCAGAAGCTCCAGAATCACATTGTAAAATCATGGCCCGGTTACCCCAACTAACCTTATATATATATATATATATATATATATATATATGTAGAATAGGTGGGATTTACTGTGGTCGAACTTTGGTGATAAAGGCTTCTGATTGAACACTCGTAGTATAGAAATAATCACGTTTTAATGTCTTGATTAACGCATAGATTATATTTACAGAGCACATTAACTATATACAGGGCTTAGGGGGATGAGGGGGAATTTCTTACGGCAGTTTACCGGCATTCAATATATTTCGGAAGCTTGACCGGGTACGTCTTACAGGTCAGTCCGCAGAACAACTCTGACGTTACATCGAACCTTAGCCCTCCGGCTGCGGTTCAGAATTACGCGCTCATCAGGTTTATTGTCTTATAGAATTTGTCTACTCTGTCAGTTCTCATGGGATTTTAGCTGCACCTCTTACTGTGGTCAGGATGTGGTTTAGATTGTTTTGGGAACCGCAAGCCACATCCATATATATATATATATATATATATATATATATATTAGGATCATTGATTTATAAATGATACTAATGAAAAATGCTAATAGACAGTTTAAATGCAAATATTTTTAGCAATCGAATGGACACGATAATAATTTTTAAATGCAAAATACATCCTTTATTTTATTAATGTTTTTATCATATAAAAACACAACTTTAGAATCTTTAAGGGCAGGGAATATTCAGAAAAAAATTAAAGGTTGCAATTCATTTGAAACAGATGAACTGTAAGCTCTTTATTTACTTGTTGACATCACCACTTATTATTTCGCCATTATAATTA
Organism: Maratus speciosus; assembly: GCA_963932465.1. Lineage (NCBI taxonomy): Eukaryota > Metazoa > Arthropoda > Arachnida > Araneae > Salticidae > Maratus > Maratus speciosus. The sequence goes on from OZ010794.1 coordinate 544,107,045, forward strand.
TACACTATGTATATGAGTACACTAGAAATTTTCATTATGCAGCGTTTCCTTTTCTTAGCATAAAATGGATTTATCATAAACAGTTTAATAAGAAACATAGTGCCTACAATGAATATGCACTAATTTATCTTTCTATATAATACTTTGATCGTATATGTGCGCGTGCATGTGTCAATATGATCCTCCCCTGCATTTTCTTGAGCCCCCTCTATTATCCACTTCCAGCTACAGCCCTGAGCACCTATAGTCGTCGTGTGGTCCGTCCTGTCTGTGTGTCCGTCTGTCCGCATATAGTAGGGCAAAAACTACCCAACTGAATGGTTTGAAATTTAATATATATAGTCGTTGCAGAATTTTGTCGAGTCATTTAAAATTTTATGAAAATCGAATCAAAACTTAGAGAGATTGAAGAAATAATATAGAAATAAAAGTTTTCTTCATTACATTAAATTGTATCATACCTAATTAATTCAATGATATCAAATGATAGGTAATGATTCTATGTTGTATTGGTGATGACGTCCTATTTAAGATGGATTCCTTTTATTTCCGTTTTACAGAATTTAATATGTATAATCGTAATAAATTTTGCATTCATGCATTTTTTCATAAGAGTGCAACAGCTATTGCACCAAGATCTGTAAATTTATCAAACTAGTTATTGTACGAACGAACCTCATTTTCCACGTTTGACATACAATTTCCGACTTGTTAAATCTACATTTTGCAATAATTGCATTTACAAAAATAGGATACCTATTTTAAGCTCAAGATAGTCATCTATTATGTATGATTGTTACTGGGTAGAAAACGGACACTTGTTATACAATTGGCAACATATGTAATAGTTACTGAAACAATCAGTTAATCATTTAAATTTTATTCAACTGATATCCTAAAGATCCTATAGTTAAGTCTCCACAATTATTAAATAACATTACGAAAGTTGTGTTTTTATAAGGCTGACTTTAAGGGGGTCCGGGACACATTTTAAAATAATTTTTATTTATTGAGTTAAAATTTTGAATTTTTTTGTGATGGTTAACCTTATCATTTGTAAACAAAATCACATAATAAAACTTCTCAGAATTAAAAAAAAATTAAATTTATTAAAAAAAGTGGAGTAATTTAAAAACGTTATAACTCAAAACATTATTTATAGAATTTCATTTTTTTTTTCACTTAAAATAAACAGAAATATATAAGTTTTAATTCTGATTCAGCCTTTTAAAGAATGTTAATTTATAAAAAAAAATTAAATATTTAACGAAAAAATTTAGAAAAAAGTGGTGCACACCACTAATTTTTAACTATAATTTTTTATATATAAATTAGTGGGCATTTTCGACTTTACAAGACAGATATTTTAGTCCATAAAAGTGTTGTTTAATCCCTATTTTTAGTTTATTATGTTAAAAGAAAGAAACTATTAAGGCTTTAATTTATTTTGTATTTTCCTACAGCGGAGAAGAATCGTTTAACATTCTTCTGGTGGAAGTAAACATCTAAAACTTTACGTTCCTCTCCAAGCTAAAAAATCTTTGGTGTCTGGGCAAGTTTCTTTCGTTAAGAGCATGGTGTTTAAATCTAAATTTTGCAATAATTACAATAATAATGAAGTTTAGAATACATACGGTTTGTAAATTTGTTATTATGACAAATTTATAGAACTATAGATATACTAGGGAGTATGAAATTAATCTGTCCACTATATTTACAAGGTAGTAAATATACTACAGTAATACCCCGACTTACGTCAGCAGTTCGTTCCAAGACTAGCGACGTAAGTCGAGGCAGATTTAGATGAACAAAAAAGAAAAGCAATAAAAATTCCCCAAAAACTAATGAACATATTCTATTGTATTTAGGGATTATGTTACATGTATTTAATATTAGCAAAAAATGCGTTGCAATACAAGAATTTGGAATAAATCAATAAGTTGTTAACTTACAATTTATTGTTCTTCTAGTCGCCCCGTACAAGCCTTTGATCATGTGAAAAAATCTTGCAATGAAGTGTGAATCGACATTTTTACCTGTTTTTCTCTTAAAAGCTCTTTGTAGCAGCAGGGTGAGTATTCTAAGCTTTCTCTTGTCGTTGCTACACTTTGCTCATCTAAATAATTTGTCTGAATACTTTGCTCGTCAGTACTTTGTTTCTTTAATTCGATAACTTCGTCGATGGTTAATTCCGGATCAAGGGAATTTATGAGCTCAACATCATCTTCAGCATCCATCTCTAAGTTGAGTTCTTCCATTTTCGACGATTTCATCAATTAAGAGAGATACAGAATCACAATTTTCAGACGTTTTATTAGTCTCTGCGAAGGAATAGGGGCACAGTCTTTTCCTGGTATCTCTCATTGTTTTTTGCTGAACTTCCCCCCATGAACCCCATATGACCGTGACTGCATCTGAGATGTTAAATTTCTTCAAAAGTCTTCAAAAATGTTCAAAATGAGTCTTAATTAAGAGTTTTTTTCCAGGCCAGACAACGTAAATGCGGTGTGACGTGAGTCGAGGGGACGTAAGTCGGGGTACTTCTGTACACAGAATTAAAACAATACTAAGCAGTACTAGGCAGCAGACAGTAATAAGCAACATAAAATTGCACGGTTGTGCTTAATCTGACAATAAACAATACTAAGCAGTACTAGGCAGCAGACAGTAATAAGCAACATAAAATTGCACGGTTGTGCTTAATTTGGCAATAAACATTACTAAGCAGTACTAGGCAGCAGACAGTAATAAGCAACATAAAATTGCACGGTTGTACTTAATTTGGCAATAAAAATAATGATACATAATCCAGTTGCTACAAGGAAGTTTCAACAAAAAAATATTTTAGAAGATGCTGCACTAACAGTTGTTATCCCGTCTGACGGCGTTACTGGTTTATTTTATATTTTCATACTGCAGAAGTGTTTAAATTTTTTCACCCAAATCTTTGCTTTAAAACTTAATTTTCTTTAATTAGTGAAGACAAGTTGTGGGTTTGGACTTGTTTATTCTGCGAAAGTAAAATATATTTTGATTATATTATCAGTCATACCATTTGAAAGACTATTCCGATAGCTTTATTAAGATCGACAAGGTATTGCAGAAAGAAAATATCGTATAAAGAAGAAAAATCATAGCGCTTTTAGAAAACATATTTCCTCTTTTTAAAAATTTTTAAACTCTCTATTTTTGTGGCTACCAGCCACGTCTAAACATTCTTGTATGGCTCCCATTGCATTATAAAACGCTTTTACCTGTATACCGGATGTAAAGTTGCAACGCAGCTAGGGAATCCAAAAACAGAGTTGCCAGATTGGGGATTTTGTTCCCACTTTGGGGGATTTTGAACCTCTAGAGGCATTTTTGGGGACAAGTAGTTCGTGGGGAAATTTTTGGAGAGTACAAAATATTTTGGAGAAAAATTTGGGGATTTTATTTATTTATTTATTTTTACTATTTTTCGTAAAGATTTCTTTTAGTAGTAAATACATTAAAAACAGAAAAAAACAAAACAAAATTGTTCAATGCAGTCGAAAATCAAAAAGGAAAGGGCCAGCAGGGTTTTTTTCAATGGCGACCATAAATTTTTGTATTGTTAGTAGTAACAGTATAGATATAAAAATAAAATATGAAGTATAATAATTTAAAATTTTTATTTATATAATTATAATATATAGTGAATTCTCGATAAGTCGAAGCCTGATAAGTCAAATATCCGTTTAAGTCGAAGTTTACATGAAGTCCCGACCTTTTTATTACAAATCAATGTTAAACTTTCTCGTTTTGTCGAAGTCTACATCTTTTAAGTCGATTTTTTTTTTCAGAAAGAGAAATAACAGTAATTGGACTAATTTCTTAATTTTTCAGCCACAGCTCAAAAATACTGACACTTTCTGCCAGATAAAACTTTCCTGCACTCTTTCGCTGACTTTGAAGGACTCTATTTTTACTTCCCACCTTGGACAGTGAGAAGAGTCTGCCAGCTTGCAAATTCTAATTTGCCAAATTTCTCACGCTTTTATGGAATGATTTTTTTTAAATTTTCGATTCCATTATTGAGCTTTCATTCGGGTTCTTTGTTTTAATGTTGAGTCTTGTCATGTTAGTGTTTATTGCTTTCACATCGTGATACGTTTTTAGTTGGGTCTTTTAAAATGTCAAGCAGAAATTAGAAATTCTTACTTTAGGGCAAAAAGTAAATTTGATAAAAGATATTGAAATCAATCCTAATTAAATGAAAAAGATCTAGCCCTGAAATATGGTATCCCTTCCAATACGCTGTCTACCATACTGAAAGATAAAGAATGCAATTTTCAAAAGACTTAAGTCAAGTGTCTACCCAAAGTGCAAAAGGATGAATACGTGTGCCTTCCCAGATAACGAAACAGACCTCGTAAAATAGTTTACATCTTAAAGGAATTTCACTCTTCTGTGTACTGTAAGTGGTGCGATGTTACATGAGAATGCTTTGGATTTCACAAAATTATTGAATGTGGAAGGATTCCCTCCAAGCACGGCATGACTGGAATAATTTAAAGCTAGGCACAACATTGTGTTTCGGACATTAGACACTGAAGTAAAAGATGTGTCTGATACGCTGTGTGATGAATGGAAGACAGTTTCATTACCCAAACTTCTTGCAGGCTTTAGTGCGGACGACGTTTACAATATGGATCAAATGGGAGATTTTTACAAATGTTTTCCTAACAAGTCAATGATGTTTAAGGGGTAATCATGTTCCGGTGGAAAGTTAAGTAAAGGACGTTTAAATGTGCTTGTCGGAGCAAATTCTTATTGAACAGAAAAATTACCTTTACTGGTCACCGCTAAATAGAAAAATCCTCGCTGTTTCAAACATAAAATGTCACTTCCGGTAGAGTATAGATCCAATAACAAGGCTTGGATGACACTGATATTGTTCGAGGAGTACTTCAGAAATTTGGATGTAGTGTTTCATTCAAAAAAGTGTTAAATGTTGTTTCTCCCTTTTAACACAACTTCTAAACTACAGCCAGCAGACCAGGAAATAATTAAATGTTTAAAACATTCCTACAGAAAAAGGTGGAAGGCAACCAAGGATGACGAAAAGGGAATAAATCAAAAGTGTGATGTGTTCGAATCAATTAGACATATTTCAAACCCTGGAACAACGATTTGAAACAAATCACTATCAAAAATTGCTTCGGTAGATGTGGCCACTCATGTGTTGTGAATGAAAATCTACAAATCATAAGAATCTACAAATCAAGTTATTTCTGAAGATGACGATAATGAGTTTTTGAATATTGACGAAAATGTCGCAATTTACGGAGAAATTAGTGCTTCAGATATAGTTGAAGCAATAAAAAAGATGGAGAACGATCTTGAGTCTGATGATGAGGAGGAAGTAAATTGCGTTTCACCTCCAAAGAATCAAGAAGCACATGCGGCAATGACGACACTACAGTAATATCTCGAAAGTAGAGACGGGTGGACGATTCTCTTTTCCCTTTTTTACATACATTCTGACTCGTGAAAGACAAAAAAGTTTCTTCAAACAGTCATCATTAACAAGTTTTTTCAGAAAACTTGAGTTTGTAAGTACCTTATATGTAGCATTAAATTACATATCTCTTTAGCGCTCATTTTTTCAGACTCCGTTATTACAATATAATTGCAATTCCTATGTATATGATTGAATTGTTTTTCATATATTTTCTGTATGTATTTAAAGATTTTTGATAAGTCGAACTTACGATAGCTCGAATATTTTTGCCGGTCCCTTCGAATTCGACTTATCGAGAATTCACTGTATATATGTAAGAAGTTTAAAATAAATGTATGCTAAACTAAAAAAAAAAAAAAAAAAAAAGAAATAAAGAAAAGAAAAGAAACAAAAATCAGTAATAAAAAAGAAAAGGAAATTCGAGAGTTCCATATATTTGTATTTTATTAATATGAAGAGCTTAACTTTTTCTGGTGGGAATAAACGTTTAAAACTTTCTAAGTTAAAACGCTTTTGGGCGAGCTTCTTCCGTAACGAAATTTACGTTACGCATACACTGCATATTTACGCAGAAGACGAGTCTTACAATTTCACTTTATTTAACACCAAGAAAAACTCATAGAATCGGCGATTGCAACACTTGGACAATAAATTTCTTTTTATTGCTATTTTTTTAACTTCTAAAAATAGACGAATATCAAATTTCATATTAGGTAAATTTCAAATGTATATAATACAGTCTTGGTTGTTTTTCCCCCAAGCATCTAGAGTCTTTCGAAGTTTAACGAACCTCAAAATTTAGAAAATAAGAGAGCAACCCGGGGTCTTCTTGTTTAGCTGTTATGACAACAGTTAAAGTATCACTAGAGGAAAAAAGGGCCCTTTTCTCTCTTTCTTGACTACTTTTTATTATTTAGTCATATTACTCAAATTCAGATTCAGATTCAGAAAAACTAAACTATACTTTAGATTATTCGCAACTCTATTTCCGGTTTTTCCTAGCTTTTATGACGTAGATATGCCTCATCACAGCCAATTCTCCTACAAGGAGAGCTAACGCATATCTATCTTGTTGCCCAAAACAACCGCCATATTGTGGTCCGTCTACCGCTAGAGCAGGTGTTGCCATATTTAAAATGCCCTTTCGCTATTCCCATTTGGTTAACGGTAACAAGTTTAAACTTCTTTTTGGGCCTAGGGCCCATAAACGGTGGAGATAATTCAGCATGTATTGTAGGAGCTCTAATCATAGCTATTTATAATTTAACAAAGATTAGTTGCTTTGAAATTATTTTAATTTTTGATTAACTCTGAATTTACCATCTTTAAGTACTTTGAATTTTTTTCATTATATCTTGGTTTCAAGTATCTGTATTATGAAACAAAAACATGTCCGTGAGTAATCATCATGTCATATTGCCGGTGGCAACAATTTGACAGTAAATTTCGTTTTTATTACAATTTTTTTAACTTCCGAATTCAGCAGAATTTGAATTTTATTATTCATCATAGGTAAATTTCAAATGCACATAATACAGTCCTCCCCACTTAATCGGGTCACGGATAATCCAATATCCCGCTTATTCGAATAGAATAATCCGGAACCGAATTTATTCCTATTGTTTCTATGTTATTTTCCCCTGCTATTTTTTAACTTCTAAATATAGAAGAATTTCAAATTTCATATTAGGTAAATTTCAAATGCACATAATACAATCATGGTTGTTTTTCTCCCAAGCATCCGGAGTCATTCGAAGTTTAACGAACCTCAAAATTTAGCAAATAAGAGAGCAACCCGGTGTCTTGTTGTTTAGCTGTTATGACAACAGTTGAAGTATCACTAGAGGAAAAACAGACCCTTTTCTTTCTCTCACGATTCCATTTTGTTCTTTACTCACTGCCACACATGCTTCTTTACTTTGAAAGTTAGTTATATCCCGCCATTTCTACTTTGCCTCCAGTTTGACGAAACTTGTCAGAAGAAGGTTTAAAAATAATTACATTCTCTCGGTCTAACAGCTTCGGAAAGGAAAAAAAGAACGAGGAGGGGGTGAATGAAGGCCAAGAAAGAAAAAGACCTAACAAATCTTTTTTCCGAAAGAAAAAGAACATTTTTTCGTTTTGTCTTCGTTTATTTCATTCTGCTCTTTCTTGTTTCTTCCGAAGTTCCAAACGTAATTCTGGAGCTCGTATTTTCCTCTCCCGTGACACCTGAAAAAAAAAAAAAAGGTGACGAAAAATGTTTAATTGAATTCGTGACACTAGATTTGTTATCTTACCACTGTGCGTTTTAAAAACTTATTCAACTTTCAGTAATGAAAACTGAGTTCTAAATTTAAACAAAACCTGATCATTTTATCTTTTATTACACCTTTGTAACACTTTCCAACAAAGTTTAAAAGTGTTTATGCATTCGGTTTGTCCGCCCTCCTGTCCGTCTGGCTGCGCTCTAACTCCCGTAAATATACTCAGATTATCATGTGATTGATAAAGCTTATTTAGCGTTACTAAAGCATGTTTTTTATTGTATATAAAGCATATTTATTTGCTGAAGCACATATCTACTTTTTGTTACCTTTTATATTTTTATTGGACATATGTGCAAATGTCTATAATTTTGTACAGTTCTTTTATCATTTGCTGTTGCTGGTGTAACATTGTTTTAGGTATTTATTTTCAATTATATGGTGTTGTCTAACCGGATCGTTTGCCCTGGATAGGGCTTTGCTGAAGGTGGAAGGAATGTTCACCTGGTTATTCGGCCTTTGCCATTTTTGGTTGGCTACCAGGTGCAGTGATCCTGTATCCTGTATATGAAGTATGTGGAATTACTAGTTCATTTACAGGGGCACTCAAAAGAATTCCATTACATTATGGTATACGGGGTAAAATCGTTTGCAGAGTATTTTAATGAGTTTACGCTATTTCAAAAGCATATAAACTAATATAAATGATAAATCCCTGAATATCACTGCAAGAGGATTACGGTAGAATACCGCATTCACAGCATGTATCGTTCATTTACAGGGACACACAAAAGAAATCGGTTACAGTACTTTGAGTAATAATGGATTGAAGTGCGTTTTAAAATTCGGTATGAGCTTTGAAGTTTAAAGACTTTTCTGCATGTTACTCGTTGTATATAAATTCTATACCTGATATACAGGGCTGCGCAAAATAATTCACGTACCATTCTCCATATTAGCGGAAATTGCTGAAGTGGAATTTTCAACTGAGGAATATGTATTTCTTAACTGAACTAAATTTTGGCATGCATGTAGTTAATAGATACAAATCTATGTATCATATACAGGGCTACTCTATGAAATCGGATACTTTTTCCGTTTGCTGATGGAGACAGCTGAAATTGGGTTGTCAGATGTGTATGTGTTATGCCTTTCCATAGGGTTCAATTAGACATAATATTTTAACTTATTAAACAGTGCAGTTTTGTTACATTATTCTGAATGTGTTGGAAAGTATTTGATAATCTATGCTTGACGCATGATTTTTTCTTTCTTGCTATTTAACTTATCTTTGTTTTCGTATGTAAAGATGCAATTGCGTTGTCATTCTTTAACTCGTTTCTTGATATGCAGCAATTATAAAAATTATGTACAATGATGTGTATCTGATGATAATACAACAATTTAATATTTTTAGAACTAAATTATAATTTAACCAATTAATTTTAAGACATTTTTCGGTTAGCCGGCCGTAGATCATAAATCGCCAAATATTCTATATGATTACAACTGTATAGGAGTTAAAAAACCAATGGAATTAATGATGCGCCAAAACTGGCCAAATGGCGACGAAGCTAGAACAAAAATATTTGAAACATTAAAAAATAAAAGATACAAATTGAAAATAAATTGTGTAATATAATGAGTCGTAAATTTTCAAGTGGATGAAAAATGTCCGGGGCCAGGATTCGAACCAATATAGAATTAAAATACCAATGGAGTTAGTGATGCGCCAAAACAGGTCAACTGGCTATGAAACTACAACAAAAATATTTGAAACATTAAAAAATAGAGACAGAAATAAAAAAATAAATGGTGTAATATATTGAGCTGTAAATATAGAATTAAAATACCAATGGAGTTAATGATGTGCCAAAACAGGCCAACTGGCTATGAAACTAGAACAAAAATATTTGAAACATTACAAAATAGAATATACAAATAAAAAATAAATTGTGTACTATATTGAGTTGTAAATTTCCAAGTGGATGAAAAATGTCCGGGCCAGGATTCGAACCAATAAGGAATTAAAATGCCAATGGAGTTAATGATGCGCCAAAACAGGCCAACTGGCTATGAAACTAGAACAAAAATATTTGAAACATTAAAAATTAGAAGATACAAAATAAATAAATAAATAAATAAATGGTATAATATACTGGGTTGTAAATTTCCAAGTGGATGAAAAATGTCCGGCCAAGATTCGAACCAATATAGAATTAAAATATCAATGGAATTAATGATGCGACAAAACAGGCCAACTGGTATGAAACTAGAACAAAAATATTTGAAACATTAAAAAATAGAATTTTTTTACTTGTAAATTTATTTTTAATTGATAAACATTGAATGTGCTATACTCCGAAAATTTATATTTCATAGATTAACAATGTGCCTACTTCTTACTCACATTAAGGGAAATAAAAACGCCAAAAATTTAAAGAACTCTTTTTTATCTAGGTCATTTCCGTTCTCTGTATTCCATATTTTTGTTTGAATAGTTCTGGTATACATAAGCAGTCTGACCTTTTTCTACGACAAATTTTCCAGAATTTTCAGAAAATATATTAACTTCTTTTATGTACCTTTTTTCTTTTATTGAATGCGGGATAAAAGCTTTATTGGAGATTTAAAGGTATTTCAGTTTTTATTTTTCATTAAACATTTTCCGATTATTTGTATATCAAAGAATAAAATCACGAATCTATACTTTATAAGTTAAATATTAATCTCAAACCGTACAAAGTTTATGAGGGAATATGGAATTGAGTAACACTTTATATTGAAAGATTTAAAGTCGTATTTTATGTACCGACAAACTTAAATTTTAAACAAGAATGAAAAATCATGCTTCAAGCATAGATTATGAAACTCTTTCCCATAGACCGGGAGATGACAGCACAGCAATCACCTCATCGAGTTCGCGGCTGAAATTCCAGAATTACTTACAATTCGATTCGCATATTAAAACGCAATCGGTCTGCCAAGTCATATCTTGGTAGAAAACACCTAAAAACCCAATTTTAGCGGTCGACTCGTAGGATTACCATTGTGTTTTCCTGCACCGTAGGAAAACTAGTAACCGTAGGAAAAGTAGGAAAACATGGAGGACAGGGAGTAGGAAAACACAATGGTAAGACTGGTAACTACGAGTCAACCGCTAAAATCGAGTTTTTTTGTGTTTTCCCCCAAGATATGACAGACCGGTTGCGTTCTAACATGCGAATCCAGTTTTAGCTAATTCTGGAATTTCCGCCATGAACTCGATGAGGTGATTGTCTGTGCTGCCGCCGATCTAAAACATATTCAGAATGATGTAAGAAAACCTCGTGGTCATAAACCCTTTGAGCTCTGATGGGGGAATTTCTTCCCACTTAATTTTAATCTCCAAATGTCCCATTGGCACCAGAATATTCGAACTAATTTATTTGAAAATAAATTAATGCATTTTTTCGTGTATATTATAAACAGAATCTTCTGTTTGCAAAATACAATGTGGCATTTGGGTATTTTGAAGAAATTCACCCACCAGAGATCAAAGGATTAATAAGTTGAAAGATTTGAACATGATGTATAAGTAAACGTATGATAGATTTGGACACTCAATTTAGCAATTACCACCAACAGTCGAGAAAATACCCCCTTTTGTGCAACCCTGTATAGTTCCTGTACATTTGCATGCATATTCGATAATATGCTAAAATGTAGTTTAGGAAACGCATAGCACAGCTTAAAAATTCCCTTTCAACTACATCCGTTAATAAAAGGAAATATATCAGATATATTTTTGCAGCCCAGTATAGGATCAGTAGAACTTAAACACGAAAAGTAATTTGAAAAAAAAATTAGTTATATTTAAAAATTTTAACGACAACTGAAAACACCTCCCAGCAGTTATTGTTCATCGACGATACTGTAACTGAATTATTTTGTGTGTCCCTGTAAATAAACGATGAATTCTACACAAAATGCACCCTACTGTGTAATTTTACCTCAGTGATATAAATAGATTTCAACCTGTCAGAAATAGAGTAAAACCATTAAGATACACCTCAAATAATTTTACCTTTAGACTGTAATGTAACGTAATTCTTTTGAGTGTCACTGTAAAAGAACTATAAATGCTAAATACTTCATTTTAAATACCGAACATACCGTAGTAAACTTCAGTAACATATATCAATTATATATAAATCCAAGTATATTTATATGAGAGTGCATGAACAGATGGCAGAGAGACGGATAGACAAACAAATCGAATTCACAAACACTTTTCAATTATGTTGGAAAATGTAAAAATATCACACCCATGAAAAATTAAGTAAAGCAAATATTTGATCATATAAAACAATTGCTTCTATAATTTATTTTTCCGTACTAGACAATATTCCGCCTTAGATAAATTTTACTCTATATCTATGGATTTGCAGGGGCTTGAAAATCTTTCCGAGTTAGTTAGATTTCCGTCTTACACAGTATCGGCCTTACAGAGAGTTTACTGTACTTTGTTCTATAAAGAAACAAATAACGATAAACACAAAGAACCAAAGGGCTGGGAAATACCATTTGCACCAGGATGCACGTTTTAGTTTCACACACATACACACACTATAAAAATATTATGTAGCTTTACTCCATAAAATTGGTGGTAGTATGCTACCTCCAATTTTATGGAGTAATTTAACTTTTATAATGGTGTAATTTAGACTGCTTTAACTGATGTAATATTACACATTAGTCTGGGATGTAGTATAGGGTATACGGGGATATACGTCGTAACGCTACGCCGTATTACCTTCTGGATTTTTTAAGGAACACCGTATACCCTCTGTTTCTCAAGAAAGCTATAGTATATATACTAGGGTATACCCTCAGTCTTGAGCGTATACCCTCTGCTGAGAACGTCTACCTTCCGTTTTTTTTACGACAACACCAGTGAGATTAGTGTAACGTTACACCAGGTTAAATTACTCAATAAAATAGAGGCAATAAAATCAAGGCTGCCACTATTTTTATGGGGTAACGTTACATACATTTTTTGCTATGCACACACACACACACACACACACACAGAAAGAAAATAAACGGTCAAATGCGAGTAGTACTCGCGCTCAGAGGGTTCCGTACCATAAATGTATGAATTATTAACTCTATTATTAAAAAAAAATCATTGCTAGGAGAATAATAAGACTTTGTAAAAAACTATACAACGTAGGGTTCGGTATAGCTGTATATAATAGAAAAATGCGAATGGGTATACCATAAAAGTTCAAAGAGATATGAAGACTACATAATACCAAACATTGCCATTCTGCATAACTCTTTTTTTAATCTTATCCGAATCTGTTGATGATGAACTTAATTCGGTACTGACAATAAAAGTAGTGCATATTTAAACTTCATTTGACATTTCATAAAATTAAATTCAGCGTAGTAATAATCTTTTATTTTTACAGTGTAGCTAAAACAAAACCCTTGTTCCAAGTTTAAACTTGGCATTGTGCTAAGCGCGCTTCGAAAAGAGGTCGCAAAGTTGCAAGGCTCCCTTGGTCCGTACCGCGTACTTCCAGATAGGTTTTTACTTAACTTTTAAAGACATGGGAGGCGTATTGAGAGATCCACTCAATGCAAACTAGTCGCGAATCCAATAGTATTTATGTGATTAATTCTAGTTAAACGGTCTTGTACCTTTTAAACGCGATGAAAATTAGCAAAAAATTCAAAGTTTTAATTAGTTTATTTTCAAAACCTTTTTATGTATAAACAGGAAATTTTTACTATTAATTAAACAGATTGTGCTTTGTAATATGCTACCATTAGAAATTTATTAGACTTTTACAGAATTTGTGTATTGTTGAAATCAAAATAACTCTTTTTTTTTACTCCACAAGTCATTGCACACATAATATTTTAAGAAAGTATTCATGGATTGTCATGAAATTTGGTAAATATATTAAACAAATATGTGTGTTTAAAATGATCTACTCTAAGGCCAAAATTATTCTATTAACTATATATAAAAAAAGAATTGAAAAAAAAATAAAATTTTACACTTAAAAAAAATAAAAATGGTCATAACCAAAATATTACCATTGTAAATACTTAAGAGTAGATCATTTTAAACACGCATATTTGTTTAGTAGCTTTACCAAATTTTATGACAATCCATACATACTTTCTCAGGATACGCGCGCAATGAGTCATGGAGTAAAAAAAGAGAAATTTGAGTTTCAACAATACACAAATTCTGTAATAGGCTAATAAATTTCTAATGCCAGCATATTACAAAGCACAATCTGTTTCATCAATATCCAAAAATTCATGTTTATACATAAAAAGGTTTTGTAGATAGACTAATTCAAACTTTGAAGTTTTCCGTTAATTTTCGACGCATTTAAAAGGCACAACACCCCTTAAATTAGTCTGTTTTTAAGAAATTGACGTTTATTGCTTTTATATTGCTACTTGACATTGCATTGCACAAATATCTCATTAAAAGTTGTTATCTGGGCTTTAAAAGTCGATGGTAGATAGAGTACGCCGCCTCTGTCATTACGTATGTCCAAACCGTCCGTATCTTTAAGGGTTAATATCTCGGCTAATTAGTGACGATTTTTTTAAAAATCATTATCAACAATGCTTTTATACTTCTGCTGCGATAAATATCAATAGCGTTCCTCAACACCTTTGCTGAATGCCTGCAAATCGAAATTTGGTGTAACGGAAAAATGCGCTTTTTTGAAAAACTACGTGACTTAGGTTAATCGCTATAATTTTCCTGCAACTTTTACGTTAACGTCTACTACCTCTAATTTTTTCATAATTTTAGTTTCAATAGATTCGGAAATAGAAGGGAGGGGAGACATATTCTTACACTACATTTTCGACAATATCTCTGAAAATATAATACCTACAATTAAAAGAAATGTGTTTTTGAGTTCAGCCTTACGAAAACTTTCACACGATAAACAAAGAAAATAGTTTTATTTTCAAGTTACTTAATTAGCCCCTATAGATTTTTTCTAAATATATTTGTGAATGTTTAACAATATGTAAATATGTGGGTCAGCTGCCTTTATTACTTCCCCCAATTTGAACTTTCTATGATCCATAGTTTACGAGTAAAGTAGCTGTGATAGACAGACAGACACAAGAGTGATTTTATAATAGTTCCGTTTTTACATTTTAAGTACAGAACCCTAAGAAACGGCGACAAACACGGCAAGTGGAATGCTTTATTTATAAACTGACAAAATTCTGTACGCTCAATGGGAATGCTGCATCTAAAGTAATACACTGAAAGCAAGTCTCGATTGGACGCGAATCTGCGTTCTCCGCACACCACTAATGAACGACTAGACGTAGATCCGCGTCTTATGCAGTCAACGTGTTAATAAATTCACTTATTTTAAAGTTTTCAATAATGTGCAGAAATTTTAGTAAAGCGCTTACCTTTCGATTTCAACTTAAAAGTTACTAAAAGTTCCTCCTTGTGAAATCCGTAGATTTGGACATCTTGGATAACCAACGGAAATTGAATATTCTCTATTACACTGCTCTGAGAAACCAGCTGGTCGGTTGGGAATGCTTGGTTCGTTGAAAACCTTTGCAAAAATTTTCCTAGACTTTTCAGACACTCGTCTTTTAACGAAAATGAAACTAGTCGGATGTGCCAATCAGAAAACTTTCTTCTTTCTCATACATGTTACTATTTCAAAAAGCTATTACACATGTTAATACTTCACTGTTATTACTTCAATACTACACTAACTTTGATTTGCATTTCATGTTTCTGCATCATTTTACTAATCGGAGTAAAAACGAGTTAATCATAATATTTAATAAAATCAATATTTTTCGTTATCCTGCTGTACATTAGTTGTTTGAGAAGCTGGATGGGAATTGCCTGTCGCTGCATGAACAACCGATGTACAATAGAACTATGAAAAGACGAGAAAAATCGCTATTATATCGCCCTCTTCCAACGGACTGTTAGTAAATTCATGTGGGACCTGCTGGCCATAGCCAAAAACATGCACATAAAATTTTGTTCAATTCTATGTATAACTTCACACACTTTTCGATTGTACAATAACGAAAATCACTCAAATATCGCTATTACAGTGCCCCCACCCTTCTGGAGAATATTTTCAAATTCAAGGAGGATCTGCTGGCCATAGCCAAAAACATACAGAAAAAAATTGTTCAATTCTATGCATAACTTCATAAACTTTTCGTTGATACAAAGAGGACAAACGAACATGCGGACAGACATACAGACATTTTGTATAAACATATTTTTTGGGATCTCTGACCTCTAAAACACATAAATCCGTCGAAAACTGGAAGTAGAAAATTTTTCGATTACAATACTTTCTTCTTTAGAAAGAAGAAAATAAAAAGCGTCCTTTTAAAATAAATAGTGGTGATGTAATCATTGCAATAACTCTAATATGTTTAATTTGCATTACATTTTTAATATTTTTCGTAAAAGTATTCCATATATTTCTCGTCATATTTTATTATCACATTTTAGTGCGTTCCTAAACATTTGTGATAGCCTATACAAACCTGGAAAGTAAACGCACCATCCCCTACTGACTCTGCAATGCAAATCATAACTTACAAATGTGAGTGGTACCAATCTATTTGTAATGGCGTCTACTAATTAATATTGCACTTAAATTTTACTGGAAAATATGCATTTACATAACATACATAAACATTTTTATTTTCTACCCGCATGTTTGGTAGATAAATATGCTAAATTAACAGCGTTTAGGGATACATTGCAGTGATATATTTACTGAATAATTCTTCCTTGCAAGTAATATGATAGATTGCTAACCAAAGAAGGACGAATTGCTATTGTTTTTACTCGTCTTCGTGGAATGACGTATGAACAGGTGCGGCAGACTTCGTCCGTAGAATTTAGGAAACCTGGCACCACCTATGTTAATATTTCAAATGCAGGCTAGCTATAAAGAGCCTAGTCAATAAATTTCAGCGTAATGATATTGTTGCAGATGAAGAACGCCCAGGGAGGCCGAGAATAACACCAGACACCGTGCAAAATGGGCAAGATACGCCCTTCTGTATCCACCAGGATATTTAGTAGGGACCTTAGTATTTGTCAAACCACTGAGTGGTTTGTGCATATCACATCCAGGTCGTACATAAGCTTGACGCTGAGGACTATGCAACCAGACAAGATATGTGTCATGACCTGCTGGAAGCAGTGGAAACTGATTAATTTGCAGCAGAATGTCTTGTTCAGTGATGTATCATCTTCAGTCTTGTATCATCTGGGCAGACGAATAACCAAGTGTGATGCAGGAGTGGCAACGAGACACAGCCAAGGTGAATGTGTGGTTAGGGATAACGAGGTCAACAGTTTACGAGTCCTTCATGTTCTCAGAACAAAACGTTACTGGAAACACATACCTCGATATGTTGAAACCGTTTTTGGGGCCCTAGTTGATTTCTGAGGGGATTATGGATACCGTCATCCGGGGCTATTTTGGGCCCCTTTTTCCTGGTTCCACTCACATTTCCATTATTAAAAAATATTATATATGATTTTTCAACGTCGAAATGGAGTTATAAACAATTCACATGAAACAATGAAACAAATTGTATGGTTTTAAAGAAGACATTTTTTTTAAACTATTTTTAAAGTTTTGTAATAAAATAGCCCTTGATGGGGACTTCTTTGGCCCATTCACTTAGTTTCATATAAAATTAATACATTTCATATGTAAATGAATACATTTTTATTAATATCCCCTTGAAATAGCATTTCCTAATAAATTAACACTTCAAACTCGATAAACAAATTGTTTTTTTGTTTTTTTTACATTTAAACACAATAAACCAACTGTTAATATTAAAGGATCGAGAAAGGGTTTTCGTCATGTTATCCTCAGCAACTGTAACAAAAACAATTAATGTAACATTTTGCTACAATAACATTTGAAAAAAATGTTATACTTAAAACATGTTTTAAGAAATTTGGTTATATAAAAGGCATTTCTAAGTAATTGGGGCTATTTTCGGACCAAACATGGCCTGGCACAAAGTAGCCCCGAAATACTAGTTTCCATGTTAGCTTTATGAAAACGTAACCATTTCCTGTCAAAATAAAAAGTTAAAGGAAAAACTATGATCACACATGGGTTACAGGTTACTAAAGGTAATATTTTGACACTTGCCTTATTTGTATCTCTTATCCAGATTGTTTCACTATAGAAAGTTTGGAGAGTTAAAATTTACACACGAAAACAGTTGTTTACAAACACATCCAGTGTTGCCCCTAAAAAATTTTTAATTACCTCCAAACTATTCAAATACCCTATAGTAGGGTATAAAATATTTTTCAAGTGCAAAAACTCCAAATTATCTTGTATTGTTTGATCAATACAAAGAATAGAAACTTTTTTTATGGGATGGACCAAAGTAGCCCCGCAAGAACCAAAGTAGGCCCCGGTTGACGGTACTGTTGTTATTCAACAGGATGAGGCACCACCCCAATTTGCTCTTATTGTTCGGAATTACCTGAATCAAGCTTTCCCCAGCAGATGGCAGATGAATTGGTCGTGCCTCGCTATGAATGTGGTCCACCGCTCTCCCGACCAGACGCCCTTCGACTTATTTTGCTTGGTGGTTAATCAGGCCTAAGATTTACCAGGTGAAGATCAGCTGCATTGAACACTTAACACAGCGGATTCTAGCCCCAGCTGCTGAGATTACACCAGCTTTGCTTGAGGAAGTTTTTCGATCTACAGTGGAGCGTTGGTGGTTGTGTCTAGACATGCAAGGTGACCACACTGAAATGTATTAAAACTATGTCATGTTATCAATATTGTAACGTAAGTTTCAGTACCATTGCATATTGTGTAATAAGATATGTTTAATCACAAAATGTATAATGACTTTAGAACCACCCTGCTTTAAATGAACATTTTTTTTCTTACAATAAATTAAAATAAGAACGTCTAATCAGTGTATACAATATATTAAAAAATCTTCAATTAAAATAACATACTACTCACAGTCATAAAATACAAATATATTCCAACAGTTTTGAACAATAAAAAACCCTTTAATCATCAGGGAAATATCCAGGAGGAACCAACACGTTATAATATCTACATTACACAATTTTCAAAAACGAATACTGACTTTCTTTAGCGGGAGTTTCCCAAGGTTCATTTTTAAACACGGTAGTAGTACCATCTGTTGAATAAAGTCCGATTTAATGTTTATTGAAAAGTAATTACAGTTTTCAGAAATTCGATTCAAGCGCTTGGCATAATATAGGATACATTATTGTTGCAGACTTGGTTTTTTCTTGTTAATATTTCCAGTGATTCACGAATCTTGGCTTTATGGGGGTTCGTTTGTCGAACAATAATTCCTGCATTGGCAAAATCGATTGATTTTATTTAACTATTGGAACAAAGTCTTAATAGGGTTGTGCTCAGTTTACTGTATTTAATATCTCTTTTATGTTCTTTAAGTCTTTCGCTGAATTTACGTTTAGTCATTCCTATATAATATTTGAGTTCTTTGTTATTTAACTGAAATGGTATTTCATATACTCTAGCGTGATTTGCGGGGGGGGGGGGTATGGGGTCCATTTTCCTGCTGATTAATTCACAATATTAGGTGGGGACGATGCTATGAGTTAGATATTGTATTATTTTTTTACTCTTGGGTGTATAAACTCTGTTATTAAGTGCCATATTTCGTGTTGAGAAAACTGAGTAATATTAAGTTCCTTAAATTGTTTACTTAAATTTTATGTATATTCCTACAAAATTTTAAAACTAAACACAAAATTTATGGAAAGAACTTTTGAAAATAAATTCCAAATAGCTCTGTCATGAGAAGGAATTGTTTGTATTGTTATATTTATTATTGCGCTTCTGATTTTTATCACTTGGGTTTATGTTATAATGTAGAAAAATAGGGCTATAAAAATAGTTTTCCATGCTATTTATTCTTTGAAAAGTGGTTATATTTATTTTTTGAGATCCTTATTGACTAGTACTAGTAGACATGTAAAGTATTTGTCTGGATGATAAGAAGAAAACTTTATTTTTAGAGATTGCTTTGTATCACTCAATGTTTGTTTCTGGTATTTATAAAAACATCTGGAGATATTTTCCGTAAGTTGATTTGCTAATCGAACCAACATTTAAATGGTAAACATTTATCTTTTTAAGTTAGAAACTAAGATAATTAAACCTTTAAAGATTTTCTCCCAAATTGTTTACCCTCATCATTGCCATTATTATTATTATTATTATTATTATTATTAGTTGTAGTAGTAGTAATAATAATAATTGCCGAAACGTCAGTGAAGGCTTACTGTGGAGACACGAAAAGTTTTGGTTTCCGTTAGTCTGTCTGTCTGTTAGTCTGTCTGTCTGTTCCGCGATAACTGCCGCAAAAAGCATCCGATCGGCTTGAAATTCCCTGGGCATGTTGATGAGCTCCCCGGATTTAGCTGTATAGTTTTGGGTTAAATTTGGTTCATTCGTTCGGAATATACAGAACATTTTATTTTGTGATATAATGCTTTTCTATGGGAAGTCAGACGATTTTCAAATTTTCATTTGTTGAAAGAAATCGCTCATATGAATAATAGATTTAAATGGTAAATTTTGGATGCTGAAATTTTTAAATAAGAGTATTAAATTATTCTTATTAGTTTGCAATTTTGTCAAAACATTTGTCAGAGCTTTTAAATTAGGTGTATAACTTATGATAGAATTTTATACATGTGTTCGAATAATATAAAACATTCTATTTTATGAATTTACTTATATTTCATTTTTTCTTTTAACCGTTGCGTAGCAACAGCATCTCATCTAAAAATATCATAAATGTGAAAGTATGTATGGTTTTTTGAAGTCAAATCAAAGCAAAAGGAATGAATTAATGAATGCCTTTGTATAGATATTTGCATATAGATTTATTTAAACGCAGAAATGAAAATAGTATTTATATACTATATAGAATAATATTTTCATTTATTTATTCAACTATTTGATTATAAATGAAAAAGTTCGTTATTTTCATACAGAATAAACTGACATTATTCTGTTAAATTTTATAAACTTTATTGTTGCCAAAAAAAAAATGAATAACAATTTCTCCCAAAGAGTTAATTTTAATTTGTAAGATTTTCACGTGCAAAAGAAAAATGGAATAAGCAAATAATAAAAAAAAAAGGATATATAGGACAGGAATGAATACATATAAACATTTCACACCAAATACCACATAAAATAGTTTTTGTAGCAGTATTTTCCCAGCACTACGAAGAAAGATTCCTCGATTTACACGATTTTACTTGGCCTTCCTTTTCTAATTCTTTGCGATTTCATTTTCGCAATTGCGTGCATTAATTGGCACAAAATTTTACATTTTTATGACTGAGATATATGTAAGGCCATACAAATAAGAAATTCCGTATTGTCTCCTATAAAATGTGATAAAGTGTTGGTTAATCATATATGTTTTTATTAAGAGGAACAGAGCTGCCAAGCCTCCGGCGTTCTGGATACCAGTATTTTAATACAGAAAATGTTACTTTATTTAATTGAAACATTTTCGCGATTTAAAAGAACATTTTCTCTAAGATAATAGTGATGTGCAAAAAGCTTGAGACTTGGTATGTCTGGTGGGGAGTGAAATGTTTTACTTAATGCATTTATCTCTATTTTAATGCTACGTGAACAACGTCCGTGTAACAGCTTGTAGAGTGTAAAATAAATTAAATTATTAAAATAATCCTTATTACGAAAAATGAAACAGAAAGTCCGGCTAAGGGAAATGAAACGTAGTTAACCTTTCGTAATTTGACCTGAGCATAGGTTTGCGTCAAATTTCAACGGTATTTGTAACATCACGATTTTAAATTAAATGTAGATACTATTAAAAGAAAATCACAAAAAATACTTAAAGGCGCCAAATCATGTTTATCTATTTAACGATGATGAATTATTAACTGTTAGGTTTAGAAGCCCCCCTACTTTAGGGTGATTTTAGTAAGTTAATGCTATCGAGTACATTTTTTGATATTTAGATTAGATCTTAGATATAAATATTGCAGAATGGTAATCAAAATTATTTTTTTATAAACAAAATTTATAAAGGTATTAGATTTCTAAATTAGATGTTTCAGTTTACATTTCCAAAAGTTCTTTATCCATTAGATACAGGTATTTGTGGTTAGCAGGCAAGCAAATACTGCTGTATGAATATTAGGATAACGTAAAATGCTTGACCGAATTATTGCTTATCCTTATAAATCGCAGTGTAAAAATAAATCTAAGATATAGGGTAATCATTAACTCAATCAGTAGAAAATTACAAATGCAAAATAAATTACACAACGGGGGGTTCAGGGGGGCAGAGCCCCCCTGAAGTAATTTGCTTTATTATATAAAAATTACTAGAATAAGTAGCTCGTGAGAATTTCAGAATATCCTTACATAACAACGTGTTTAATTTAACGCTTTTAATGTCTGAAACCATCGAAATATTTTTTTCCTTTTATAAATGTTTGTGTAATTTAAATAGTTTAAATTTTGTTTTTGTAGAAAGATTAATATTACGCAAAGTTTGATAAAATCAATGAGTTGCAGAGATGACGTTGAGGCTCTTGATCTGCAGATTTACTAGTTGCCGAAACGTCAGTGAAGGCTTACTGTGGAGACACGAAAAGTTTTGGTTTCTGTTAGTCTGTCTGTTAGTCTGTCTGTCTGTTCCGCGATAACTGTCGCAAAAAAACATCCGATCGGCTTGAAATTCACTGGGCATGTTGATGAGGTACCCGGACTTAGCTGTATAGTTTTTGGTTAAATTTGGTTGATTCGTTCAGGAAATATGGAACATTTTATTTTGCTCTATAATGCTTTTCTATGGCAAGTCAGACGATTTTCAGATTTTCATTTGTTGAAAGAAATGGCTCATATGAAAAATGGATTTAAATGGTAAATTTTTGATGCTGAAATTTTTAAATAAGATTATTAAATTATTCCAATTAGTTTGAAATTTTGTCAATATATTTGCGAGATTTTTTTAATTAGGTTTATAATATTGGGCTGAATTTTATGCATGTTTTCCAATAATATAAAGGATTTTGTTTTATCAATTTGACATAATGCATATTTCATTTTTTTCCTATTCTTTCATCTGTTGCCTAGCAACGTATTTGGTCCTAATAATATTAGTATAATTGCGTGTATAATGTTTGAGTAAAGCCAACGTCAAAACGGATGAATTAATGCATTTGTATCTTTGCATATAGATGGATTTTAGCCCAGAAATAAAAATAGGCAATATTTCATTTATTTTATTCAAATATTTTGCTTAAAAATACAAAAGTTCATTATTTTTACAGAGAATAACGTAACATTTTTCCATAACATTTACTAATATTTCTTTAATTGTTGCCAAGAAAATCAAAACCCGGAATAATATTTTCTTTTAAACAATTTTCAACTGAAATGATTTGTGGTGAAACAGGAAAATGAAAAATAAAATTAAGAATAGAAAAATTAATATGGCGGCATATTGGAAATAAAAAGAAAACTCTCGAGTATTTCTTAATATAACAAGATGAAAAGTTTTGAGTAAGTACGCATAGCAGGTGAATTAGACGTCATTTATCGAAAACAAAGATGCTGGAATAAAAATATCTTGGGTAAAGTAAAATTAACTATTATTCACGGTGGAAAGAGATAGATGGAGATGGAGTATGCCGTAAAAACAGTTTGCAATACGATCTGCGTTATCGCTCAGATTTAAATGCCCTCATTCGGCCCAAACAAAACAAGCACGTGGAACAGGGAAGGGACCGAATTCTTTGACTTCATCCGTGCATTTTTTCTGTAAAATGAAAATGATCTGCTTATATTTAAGCAATAAGCATTCTAAGGTAGCATTTAATTGTGTTATGAATTAAAAACTGTATTACTAAAAATAGTATTCTGTTTTTTTAAGCACGTCGTTGTGTTGTGCCGAATGTAGCGGATTTTAGGGTTACATTTTTGGCGTCACTTCAAGATTTATTGTCTATGTACGGTTAACATGAATATTTTATTTTAAATTTAAATTTTATTAATTTATAAAAATAACTTATGCTTATCCTTATAAATCACAGCGTAAAAAAATCTAAGATATACTATAACCACCCGCACAATCAATAAAAAATTACGAATGTAAATTTAAATAGACTACGGGGGGTTCAGGGAGGCAGAGCCCCCCTGAAGAAATGCAATTTTTGATTTAAAAAGTTACCACAATAAGTAGCTCATCAGAATTTCCAAACATCAATGTATAACCACTTGTTTAACACTTTTAATTTCTGAAACTTTACGAAGTATCTTGTATGCTCATAAATATTTATGTAATTTGAAAACTTTAAAAAGCGATTTGTAGGAAGTTGAATATTACGCAATGAGTGTTAAAAAACAATGACTTGCAAAGATGACGTTGAGGCTCCTGATCTGGAGATTTACTAGTAGTATTATTATTAGTAGTAATAGTAATATTATTATTAGCAGTAATAGTAGTAGTAGTAGCACACTACTTGAAGTTCGTTTAAATTTGTTTATCCTGCTTGTAAAACTTCATTCAAAAATTGTTTAGGGCTAGAAAATCAATTATTTATCATTTGGAAATCTGAATAATACCATAAAACATTCTATATCTTTCATTAGGGTCTGTTAATATATAACGTTATCACTTTAGAGAAGTGTCTGGAACTGGATATCGTAAGATATCTCTGGGAGGAGAGTGGGTGCTGCTTTTTGATTTCGTTATCATTTTTCCTTTGTTCAGTAACCTTTTCTTTACATCCAAATAGTCTGTTACCTTTTTTATTATTACTATTTTTATATGTTTTTATGAAAATAGAAAGCTATTATTAAAGCCATCAAATATTTATGAAATCATTTTATTCCAAATTTTGGAATAACCCCAACGTTTGGCATTCCTGTTCTTCTGTTTTATGCGCATATAATTCTCTATTAGAGAAATCAGGAACATAATATGTATGAAGTTATACTTGAGTTTACCAGTAAAGAACATAAAGAATGATGTTCACTGTTTTGTTGATAAGTTCTGCTTTTAACCTACTGAGCAGGGGCCAAGTGCGAGAAGACTATATTACTTTTGAAAGCATTATGTAACTATAAGCTATTATTAAATACTTTTAAATAGTAACTAACTCTTTTAGATGCTATTTGATATAAATATATTTCATGTATTGATATTTTATTGACTTCTTGATTCCGTAAAGTATACGACTAATTAATGTATAACTATATGTGTAGAGGAGAAGGTCCAAATACCGGCTAGGGTCCAAATACAGGCTACTAGTTGTTCTGAGAACTGGGCGCAGCGCAGCCTAGCGGCGATTGGTAGAGTTTGTAACTTTAATTGAGAGAAGAAAGTTACGAAAATTACGTCGCTGAAGTATGTCTCATTTACAAACAGTAAGTGAAAAAGTGTTGAAACGACGTAATCTGGTACAACAAAAGTTTTTGAGATATGTGTTTCTCAGTTTTTTAAAATATACTGATCGTATATTGGCTTGAATTGATGATTAAGTTATTTTCCAGACATATTTAGCTCCCAATTGCCACGCGCACATTACTGCTATTTTATTATATGAATGAATAGTACAGGTTTTAACTTAAACATAGCAGTGGTCCGAATACCGGCTACCAAGAGTACCGTCTAGCCGGTATTTGAACCTCTTTCGGTTGCTCTGCTTGAAGGGGAGAAAAATAAATAAATTTAAATAGTTCCATAATGAATAAATTAATTCAAGTGGTTCAGAAATTCTTCCAGTCCGTTTGCAATTGTTTTGCAATATAATTAAAAAAGCATCCGTGGCCGTAATTCTTCAGGAGTGACACTTGGTTACCGGATCACTTCATAAAAAAGCGCAGTTGGACACTCCAAAATTGCCTGCAATAAATGTGAAGAGAAAGAAGAAACATGACGGAGAAAAACAGGTGAAAGGGGCAGAAATTGGATTTTTAAAAAGTGAAAAAGGAAGATATTCAACAGAGGAGGATGATGCACTTTGTGTCTTCTGCTTGGTTGCTTTCTCTGCGGACAAGAATGGGGAAGGGGATTCTGGGTTCAATGTTAAGAATTCGATATGTGGGCCTATAGAGACTGCATCGACGCAGAGAGAGGTATTATGTTCGTGATTTTTTCAGGTAAAATAATTCACATTCAAAGCAAGCTTTTATTTTTCTTTTACACTAAAAAAAAAAAAAAAAAAAAAAAAAAAAAAACTAGAAACGTAATGGAAAGAACACTGTGAGATATAGTCGTTAAAAATTTTATATATTTGACGAAAATGCTTTTTTATTGATAATTACGTATATTTCTGTGCATAAGAAATGTTATTAATCAATAAAATTTATTAAAAGAATGTTCTTATTGCTTAATAATTGTCATTACCTCTATTTGTGTGATCTTTTGGGGAAAAAACTTAGGTAGCCGTTATTTAGACCCCATTTTTAAAACTCAAAATTTGAAGACTTTCAGAATTTTGCTTTTTATAAACAGAAAACGCCTTTTATACTGATCCCCCCCCTCCCCTAAACAGGTGTAAAACATGTAAGGGTAACCTTCTGTCACTTTTTCTTTTACTAATTTTGAAAATTGTATGATCTAGATTTAAAACAAAAGTGGTAGCCGGTATGTGGGCCTTCTTCTCTATATCATTGCAAGCACATAAAAAGAAAGAAAAAGAATTTAAAAATAAAAGAATTGTTAGTCATGGGTGGTTCAACGAATGATAAAATATGATATCGTAAGGGTGGTCCAAAATCAGCAAAATGTTGATTACGTTATATATGCATAGCCCCTTAGAGGAATTTGCAATATTTTAGTCATCATGATGGGAAATGTTATAAATTTTTTTTATATTTATTATTGCCGCCAATACTGAGTATAAAAACATGTGATATTTATACAAATAAATACGTTTTTTCCTAAAACTGTTAAGATTTATTTTAATTTATATATATCTACCCCAGGGGCGGCCGGTCCATTGGGGCCACTGGGGCCAGGCCCCACTAGAATTTTCTGTTCATTTAAAAAATTTTGATTCATATTTTTAATTTAAAACTTTAAAAAAAAAGAACTGTTTACTAAAAATGTATTGCAAAGAAACTCCTTCTTACATCGTGCCCACTCATCCGTTATCGACTCTCAGCATCTATTTCTTTCTCAGAGGCAATAAATCACTTTACTGGCCACTACTTACTTCTGAACACCAAGGTTACTGTATCGGGGCACAAGACATTTGTGCCCATTTGGCGCGATAATGAGTATTTCCCTCCCTCACGTGTCATTCAATTTTGGCGATGTACTGCTCTTTTAGAGCTAAATCTTCCGTATTTTTTTTGCAATGGGGGGCACTGGGCGAGAGTGCCCTTGATCCAAAGTTTGTTATACGGGGATTCTCAAAAATATTCGTCGACATTTGTATTACTATAGCTGCTTATTCGTTGAATTACGCGATCTTTAAGTACTCTGTACTCTCTTTAAACGGAGACACATGTTATTGTTAAGGTGTATTCCAATCCAAACTGCTTATTTTCTGATTTATTTTTAAATTCATTTTTACTCTCAAACGCATCAAACTGGCAAATTCTCTTATTTAGAAACTACATAATGGGACGTGCTTGTCGATTTTTTGAAAAATGCAGAAAATATTGCAAAAAAAAAATGCTATCAAAGTGGGAGTTTTGAACCGAATTTTCTGAAGCGGGAGATCTGGGGATGAAAAAAGGGGTCCTAATGAGAAAATAATTGTTTTAAAATCAAATTCTATTGAATTGAGCGAAAAATGAAACCACACGGCCTCTTAAACATCACTTCAAAAATCATCTCAGCAAGTTTCATGTTTTTACTTTTAAAAATGAGTCTGAAAGTGTCCCAGAAAATTTGGAGCTGTTGAGGGTGGAAAAATATTTTTTCGAACACACCCTTAAATTCTTGAAATAAAAAAATGAATTCTGTAGATGATTTATTATGCCCTTTTCAACAATGAATTTGGAAGAAAAACTTGAAATTAAACGCCTGGGACCTTATCAACCGAAGAATTTTGAAATGCAACGAAAAGATGGGGGAAAACTACGCTATTTCTCTACACAGTGGTATCAAAAATTTCTGTGTATTTCAGCAAGTGAAGAAAAAAAAAAAGCATTGTTCTGTTTTTATTTTTTATTGTTTGGAGGGATGAAATTATGGAGTATGGCCGGCTGTAACGATTTGAAGCATTTTTCTGAAAGAGTAAAAAAAACATGAAATGAATACTACTCATTTAAATAATGCTTTTAACTATAAAACCTTCGGAACTGTCAATATTGTAGTGCAGTTGGATGAAGGTTACAGGATTTCATTACAAAAACATAATGAAATGGTTGAGAAGAACAGGTATGCGCTAAATCGTAAACCGAGGTATGTTTTTAGAATTGGTCACATACGCCTCAAAACTGGACACTATATTGGAAGACCATATAAACAATGCTACAGTATCTAAAAATACTTAAAAAACTATACAATATGAGCTGTTGGATTGTATATATGAAACGTATATGCATGAAGTTAAAAATGAGATTTCTGCTTCTAATTTTGTAGATTTACAAGCTGACGAAACTATATTGATGTAAGCTGCATTTCGCAATTTGTTATCATTTTACGATATATAAAAAACAACAAACCCTTGAAAAGGTTTGTTCAATTTATTGATGTCTATGATAAAACATCAGAGGGACTTGCTATAATCTTAACTCAAAATTTAGAAAAGTTTTATTTAAAAGATAGGCTTGTTGCGCAAGCATATGACGGTGCGCTGTTGTGAGCGGGTGTCATACTGGAGTTCAAGAGCGAATGAGAGAAAATTTTAAAACATTTTTGAAAAACTCTATGGGACAGGAACGATTAAGCACACTCTTGCTGTTCTTTCAGTCCACAAAGATTTTATTAGTACAATATTAGAATTTGATGTAAAAGTAAGTGAAAGATTTGCTAGTCGAAAAAATCGACGTGCCTAATTTCTATTTAAATAATGCATTAAATTTTAATTTGTGAATGGATTAAATCTCTGCAAGAAAATATGTATTTTTTTCTATTAAATTATGAGATAATTACTTTTTGTTTGATTTGTGAATTTGTTTTTTAATTTAATAATGTTTGACCAGAGTAAGTTTAATGTGAATAATGGTAATTAAATTTAAAGTTAGTGAAAGATTTGCGCTTCTAAAAACATACCAAACTTTTATTTAAATAATGTACTAAATTTTAATTTCTGAACAGTTTCAATGTTTGCAAGTAAAGTTTATATTTTTTTTCTGTAACGTTGTGAGATTGTTATTATTATTATTATTATTATTATTATTATTATTATTATTATTATTTTGTATATTTGATTTTTAATTAAATAATGATTGATCAAAGTATGTTCAATGTTAATAATGGCAATTAATGGTATGTTAAAAATTGTAATTAATTTGATAAATTTGAAATTAACGTTGATTACTTGAAAAAATAATAATAATTATTTTTTTTTTTACAAAAGTAAGAAATAAAGTTTTAAATAATAGTTAGTTTTAAATAATTTGTTTTCATGTTTAAACAACAAATATTAATACATAAAAATTTACAATATGTTATGAGGACCGGGCCCCACCAGTGAAGATTGGCACGAGCCGCCACTGATCTACCCTATATATATAAAATCCTAATGAAACGAATTTATGAAACGAATATATGAAACGGTGAAATGTGTATCGATTCTTTGAATTGAGTGATTAAACAACTTATTATGTTTTACGGCGATTTCTCCTAAAATATGGAATACTTTGCGATGAAATTAACACAAAAAATCCGTATTGATCCACAGA
The DNA here is from genome assembly GCA_963932465.1 of Maratus speciosus. Taxonomy (NCBI): domain Eukaryota; kingdom Metazoa; phylum Arthropoda; class Arachnida; order Araneae; family Salticidae; genus Maratus; species Maratus speciosus. The sequence goes on from OZ010794.1 coordinate 544,136,726, forward strand.
TCTCAAAACTGGTATTAGAATTTTTAAATTCGAATTAGTTTTCGAAATATTAATTTTTTTGTAATTTTAAATACATTTTTCTAATGATGGCAACTCAAATTTTAATCATAACAGATATTTTTTTTTTCATAATTTAGAGAAGGTTACTATTTTAAATTAATTTGGCGACCAGTTTGGCCTCCTTTAAATCTATGCTAAGAACAATGCTTTTTTTGTATTTCGTTATCATTTTATTTAATACAAAACTTTCATTTAAAAATGAAACATTTAAATTGATGGCTTTCACTTCTTTCTTTAAAAGAAAAAAAAAAAAAAAAGAAAAATATTAGGCACAGGTGTCATATACGGACTGGAGTATCTAATTGGCACAAAAATGGCATTATTTTCATTGACATGGCTATTGTCGTTTATTTAATAATAAATGTTTATTTACTTTTATTTCTTTTTTTGATTTATATAAATTATTTTCTTCTATAGTTATTAATTATTTTTTTGCTATTTCCTTTTGAAAATAATAGAAAATAATTAAAAAATACGGTACAACGTAGTTATTCCGTCAACCAATTTCTCAAATTATATAAATCGCCAAATTGTACAGATTGACAAAATTTTTATTTTAAATAACGAAAGAACAAATAAATTAATATAACATTAATAAATATAAAAATAAAACGTCGAAATAAAAATCACTTGATGACGTAAACATGTGTAACTTGCTAAAAGTCAAGTGAATGTGACATTTACGATCAAGCATTATTGAGATTTAATCAAATAGTTCGCGATAGATTTTTTTGTCGACGGGATAACCAAGTAGTACCAAAAATACATATGTAACTGGTATTCGAGAACGAGGCTTTCGCCAAATTTTCGTAAAAAAAAAAAAAAAAAAATCATGCCAAACATTATGACATATACGTATATGACATCTGGCGAAATATTAAATTATGTAACAAACCATGACATTTAATTTCAACTTCAAATCAATGTTTTAATTTTCCACTCGAAGAATAAAAAAAATCTAACTGGCGAGTTGCAGAAAAGATATTGGCGAGATTTGCACCCGGCTTTTTTTCTTTCGGCACAGATGTCATATACGGCCCTATATTGGCGCGATTTTTTTCTGACGCCAATGTCATATACGCAACGGGTACTTAACTGGCGCCAAAGTATCGTTATTTTGCTTGATATGGTAAGCCGGATGTTGTTGTTTATGCTGTTGATGCGTTACCCAAATTGGCGTTGGAAAAAAATCGCGCAATATATGACATTTGTGCCAAACCTTCATTTGAAAGGCGAAGGGACCAGACCGTATTTGCTTATGGCATTAGATGACGTGAACTATTATAATATAGATGAAATGATGGGGATAGAATAATATTTGGCGACTTATCACCTGTGCCTGGATAACATTAAAGTATCAAAATGGCACCTAGAGTATAAAAAACGAAGTGTTCCTCCGGGAACTGTTGATGATAGTCACATGATTTAGGCTATTATTATAGAGATTGTTTTAAAATATCGGGAGACAAAGACTCTGAATACTTAATTCATTTTATTTTAGCTTCTTTTCAAATGTTTAACTGATCCTCTTTAATCAAAAACGAAAACAGCCATTGGATGTCTTAACAGCAACTGATTCGCCATTAAATTTTTGCAATCAAAGGCAATTGAATGGAAACCCGTTTACAGGGAGATCTGCAGAGATTTTTCAGTATAATTTAATCGTCTCTAATATTTTTAAAACCCATCAGATTAGCATGTTTTTTGATTTTTAGATTCTTCGGTGTCTGAACGAGGGTTGGCGAGCGTAGCTTGCAGGGGGCAGAGCTCCCTAGTTTGCCTATAAAACTTTTAAATAAAATTAAACGCAACACAGACATTTTTTGAAAATAAATTCCAAATAGCTCTAACATGGGAAGAAACTATTTGTATTGTTACATTTATTAAGTTTCTCGTTTTTATCAGTTAGGGTGCTATAACATAAAAAAAAAAAGCTATAAAAATAATTTTCCATGCTATTTATTATTTGTAAAGTGGTTATATTTATTTTTTTGATATCCTTCTTGACTAGTACCAGTAGACCTACAAAGCATTTATCTGGATGATAAGAAGAAATCTTTATTTCTAGAGAATTCCTTTGTATCTCTCAATGTTTCTTTTAGGATTTATGAAAACATCTGGAGGCATTTATATGATGTTCAGTTTGATTTATGAATTTTTATTTTCTATTTATTGAATTAAAAGGAGAAATTCGTTATTAAATACTTTTGGAAAATTGTATTATGCATTCAACGTGAGTAATTTTCTGATGATATATATGTATATAAATGCCTCCATGTTTATGGTCAATTTTTCATTTCTTAAAATGGTTTATAATCACAAAAAGTTTGAATATTTTTCACATTCCTTTTGTAATTTTTCCTATCACATTTTCAATTATTCCACTTTGATATACAGCCTTTTGGATAATAAATTTTTATGGTATCATAAATGATTCAATTTTTATGGTCAATTTTTCATTTCTTAAAATGGATTATAACTGCAAAAAATTGATTATTTTTTTACATTCCTTTTGTAATTTTTCCTATTACATTTTTAATTATTCCACTTTGATATACAGCATTTTCGATAATTAACTTTTATGGTATCATAAATGATTTCATTTTTATGGTTAATATTTCGTTTTTAGGTGCGTTAGTAATTATATAAATACATAGCACCTATAGTCGTCGTTCAGTCCGTCCGTCCGTCTGTCTGTCCGTCCGCATATAACAGAGCAAAAGCTACCCAACCGAATGGTCTGAAATTTGAAATGTATGATTGTTGAAAAATTTTGTCGAGCCATTTCAAATTTTATGAAAATCGGATGTATAGTTTAATTACAGGGACAGTCAAAAGTTTTTCTTTACATTACGGCCAATGGGAAAAATTATTGCAAGTGCATTTTAATGATGTTACAGCCTTCCGAATGGTCTGAAATTTTAAAGATATAATTGTTGTAAAATTTTGTCGAGCCATTTCAAATTTTAGGAAAATCGGATGCATAGTGTAATTATAGAAACAGTCAAAAGTTTTTCTTTACATTACCGTCAATGGGAAAAATTATTGCAAGTGCATTTTAATGATCTTACAGCCTTCCGAATGGTCTGAAATTTTAAAGATATAATTGTAGCACAATTTTGTCGAGCCATTTTAAATTTTAGGAAAATCGCATGTATAGTTTAATTACGGGGACAGTCAAAAGTGTTCCGTTACATTACGGGGAATGGGAAAAAATTATTGGAAGCACATTTTAATGATGTTACAGACTATGCACTTTATGAAGTGCAAAAAATTATGCATTCAGTACAATATGGGGTGCAAAAAATAATTATAAAACTAGTTATAGTCCGAACGCACCTCATTTGCCACGTTTGACAGGCAAATTCCAACTTGTTTTAAATGGTTTATAATTACAAAAAGTTTGATTCTATATATTATACAGGGTGTTCCAAACTTCACCGTCAATTTAAGGGGGGAAGTGATAGAAGGCATCAAGAGGATGAAAAATTACCATGGAACATTGGATCGTAAACCACGTATTTAGTCACATATACAAGGTGTCTCATCCTAACTGAACTGCTGCTATGCTGGATTTTTCACGATGTTCGCATAAGCTGTATCTCAAAAACTAATGCATACAATTTAATGAAACTGGGTGTGTGTTGAACAACAGGTGTTGATTTTATTATCTTTGGGTTGGAAATTTCGGTAGCGGACATCTAAGACGGTGGGTTCCGAAATTCAATGATTTGTTTGAAACAATGCTATGCTTATATCTCCTTGTTAAATGCATCCTCTCCCCCCGGGATTGCACTTATACTCTAAAGCGAAAGCTGGGTTCCCGGGGCGGTCATCCCTGTCATCCCTGTTAAATGCATCCAATTCAACGAACCTATATACTTTAGAATCATCTGTATGGGCATAGATTGTCATTTAATTTTGGCACTGTGATAGCGAATTTTGAATTACGAGCGTCGATCCAGAAGTAAGGTACCCAAAGAGCTCCACCCCTACGGGAAGGTGCGAGAGGAAATATGACAACAGCACTATGCGTGGCTGTTCCCGCACTCGCGATTCTACTAGCTGCGCTTCGCTGCGCCGCTCATTCTTGGCTCAGCAGCCGTCTGAGATGGAGGCTTCCATTATTGATCCCGCCAAGTGTGAGATTCGTCCCGTAATTAGCTTTTTTCACGCCAAAGGGACTCCACCCGTGGATATTCGTCGTCAGTTGACAGAGGTGTATGGCGTGAAGTGTATGTCCGTTCAACACGTCCGAATATGGTGCAGGGAGTTTAGTGCCGGTCGGAAGGAAGTCCACGATGAAGAACGGAGTGACAGACCGTTAGTTTCGGAGGCGGTTATCGGACCTCGCACCTAGTGATCATCACTTGTTCCCGAAGTTAAAGGAACACTTTGGTGGTCAACGCTTCCGGAGAGATGATCACGTCAAAGAAGAGGTGAAATGCTTCCTCAACGGGTAGGCTCAGAGTTCTACGACATTGGGATACATATTTTGGAGCACCGTCTACAAAAATGTGTAGAAAAAGATGGTTATTATGTAGAGAAATAGAGCAAACTTTCTTCTTTCCAACGATGTAAAGTTCTATGAGAATAAACAATGTTGTCTATCTGTAAATTTGATGGGAACCTTATTTCTGGATGGACCCTTGTAGTATGATGTAAAAGAAAGTTTTGGAATTGGCACATCCGTCGAGTTCTAATTATTATGGAAAGACTTATGAATGTGTTTTTTTAAAATAATAATTACAGTTGAGCTCTAATTCCCGAACTGCTACTAATCAAGCATCCAATTATCTGAACCTGTAATCAACATCTAAAAAAAACACATTACGATAGATTCAAATTTGCTGTATCTTCCTCGTCATGTTTACTGCAAAATTTGTAAAAAATACAGAAAGAAATATTTTAAAATCTAACTTCAAATAGTTTTCAATTTCCTTTTACGTTGATTACATGAAAGTCGTATTATTATATTTATTTTTATAATTTTTTATCCCTTAAATATGACTTCGAATGTCGAAAAAGTAAGACTTATAAAAATAATTTTCCGTTCCTTTAAACAACGGGTATATTTACTTTATTTTATTTTTTGAAGTCATTATTGATTTGTCCCAATGGACAAATTGACCATTTGGCTCCATGACAAGTAAGAAAAAAATGTTCAGGGGTGATTCTGTATTTCTCAGTAGTTTTTATAGATTTATGAAATTACCGCAAGATGTTTATTTGACGTTTATTCCTTCTTTCTTTTAAAAAGAAATTTGTAATAATTTTACGCCCAAGATGTTTTAAATGTTGTACTTAAACGATATCTTTACAAAATCAAGGAATAAGAATTTGCAGATTTTTTTTAATATCAACAAAAAGCATATCTTACATATTCTAAAAAACAATAATAATAATAATAACGCAACGCGTTTCGAAAGAAAATATCTTTGTTCATCAGGCGCAAAAGAACACCCTACCACTACGGAGTCCTAGAAGTGTTCAAGAGAGAAGGGAGTCTTCCTGCTTTTCTTATAGTGGTAGAATGTACTACAGATTGTACGTACGCATCAATTGCAGCAGTATGTAGTGAGCACACAGCGTTTTATTCTAGAGACAGAAAAAGTGCCGAACTTTAGACAACAAGAGAACATTATTCAAGTTTTATTAATTTTATCAGATTTGTCAGTATTAGTTTTTGTTAAACTCATTCATATAAATGTGTCTATCGTGATGAAATGTGATGAAATTTTGTTTTCAAATAAGCAATTAAATTTAAAAAATCAAAAAACCCGACTGCGTAAAAAGCGTACTAATTAATTATTTATCATCAATGTGAAACTATTTTTTTTCAATTCCTACTATTAGCTCACACTCTCGCTATATATATATATCTTTTTCAAATTTTCAATCGTTAATAAAATTCTTATTATTCATCCAATCAAGCTCAAAGAAATTTTTTTTAAACTTGTAGTGGATGACGTTTGATGTTAATGCAGTTTTTTTCAACTATTAATTCATTAATTAAATTAAATTAATTAATTTTCAATAATCGAGAGAGCCCTCTTCTTGATCAAGGTATTTTAAGACCGAGAGAGACCTCTTCTTGATCAAAGCATTTTAAGCCCTACTCAACAGGAAAGAAGAATGCGAGAAAAAAAAAATTCTCTTATTGACCTTAGTAGGAATTGACTTAAAATATTTTTTTTTTTATATTACTTGTTTATATTACTCACCTATTTTTTTTATTTACTTGTATTGATGACTTTTAAGTTGTATTTAATTGTTAGTTTCGATCTATAAACACTGTTTTGATGAGGTCCATAGATGTCTATGATGGTTAGAGTTACAGTAAAGCTAGAGATCCACAATACATACACAACTTCCAGGTTGTATAATATTTTAACGGAGCTTCTGACTGTAAAATAGTCAATGAAACATCGTCTTCATTTTGAAAGACTTATCCAATGATATGCCACTCAATAGGGGGCGTAATTTTTTTTTCGTAACTACCGCCATTTTGTATTTTAGGGCCGCCATTTTGAATTTATGAAAACAAAACCTAGCCCATAACCATTGGGCCGTTAAGACGAATTGATAGAGACCTCATTTATTAAAATCCATCCAGCCGTTGAGATGTTTCGAGGGTATAAAGAAATCCACATACACAGATACGCGTGAAACACATAACCCTTCTTTTCAGTTGCGTAAATAGTACGAATAATATTTCAATATATATATATATATTTGTGCATCAGGCGCAAAATAACATCCTACCACTACGGAGTCCTAGAAGTCTTCAAGAGAGAAGGGAGACTTCCTTCTTTTCTTATAGTGGTAGAATGTACTTCTGATCGTACGTACACATCAATTGTAGCAGTACGTTAAAATTTTCATTCATAATGCGTTCATTTTCAAATTCATAAAATTTTCAGAATGTCTGACACTGTGGACATCTATCTATATTATAAAGGACAAACATATCTGTGCGTAACGCATACGTCATTTTGCGAATGGCAACACTTTGAAATTTGAAATAAAATTTTGGTTTTGCATTTTCTCTACTGCAAATTTTTAAACTTCTATGCATCACACATTTTAACTTTTTACACCATCGTATAAGGAAAAAAAATCTCTTTTAAATGCTATTTGTTTGAAAGCTGTATCTCAATTTGTTTTTGAGATATTAATTTTTTTGTAGTTTTTAATACAAATTTTGTAATTGTGGCAACTGAAGTACTCCATTTATATTGAAAGTAAAGGGAAAATATTCATGGTTTATTATTTTCATTCATTATATCCTTATTGATGCCATTTTCACATTACAAATAAAAGTAACTTTTTTATAATTTTTGAACAGAAAATGATGTCAGACATTAAATAAAACACGCATTCTTCTTCATAAATGCTACATTTTAATATTTTTACATTACGCTGATAAATGAGTTTGAGGCGTTCGGCAAAATGATTCATTGAGTAAAAATGATATATTTAAAACAAAACGATCATTTTTTTTTTTTTTTTTTTTTGATAAAACTAAATATTTGACCAATACTATAAATGGCGAATACTATGACAACTAAAGTCAAATTTCTGAATTTTTTTTTCGCGGGTACTAAGATTAGAACTTAAGGTTTGTGCAAATGTTCACATGAAAAGTTGTATCGGACAAACGTGACTTTAACTTTGGAAATGCATTCATTAATAATCTATTCTTTTGCGCGTTAAAATACTTTCAAATTGTGAATTGAGTGGTGCGTATGTAAATTACGAGAATGTGAAAATAACGTACAGTTTAGATTTTATGGGGGGAAATTTTATGATGTGACAAAGCGAAATCCTTTTTACTGATTTTTCATCCCGTAAAAACAAACATAAGAGTTCCATCGATAACTTCATCATAATTACTCATCTTGATTACGTAATCTAATACAGTTTAATTTTTCAATAATTTAAGCAGTTGAAGTTTGTAGAAATAATATTTTGGTAATTTTGGGTTTAAAATATTATTTGTTTTAAGAGTTAGATAACCAATGTAAGATGATTTTTTTGTTGCAATTATTTTTGTAGGTTTATTATAATTTCGATCTGACAGTTCCTTTCAAACATTTTAGTACGTCGAATTTCGACGGGTTGCAACTCGTTTTTATAAAAGACTAAAGTACGTGGCGACGAAAAAGCGGTTATTTCTCTATGCCGATGGCAACGAATAGTTTGTATAGAAAATCAAACCTGATGAACCTAACTTTAGCCAGCTTCGTTATTTGTTGTGGTATGAAATAGTTTGCCTATTTCTCGCAAAATATGAGTTACTTATGATTACAGTAATTTGATTTGCTGTGGTGTGAAATATTTTGCCAATTTCTCGAAAAAAAAAATGAGTTACTTATGATTGCAGTATTTTGATACGATAAAACGTTAAGGTACGTGTGGCGAAAAAGGGGTTAGTTTTCTTTTGCAGATGGCAATAATTGGTTTGTTTAGAAAATCGAACGTACTACACCTAACTTAAGCCGGCTTCGTTGTTTGTTGTGGTATGAAATACTTCCCTATTTCTCGCTAAAGAGTGAGTTACTTATGATTGCAGTATTTTGATGCGATAAAATGCTAAGGCACGTGGCGCGAAAAAGTGGTTATTTCTCTCTTGCCGAAGTCAACGGCTGATTTGTTTGCACTGAGAAAAAAAATATACCGCCTTCACCTAGAAAGAATAGGTAGTCAATTTCTGAATCCCTGAACTAGAAATATAGATTTCCGAACTATGCGAATAGCGAAATTTGACTTTCCATAAGACTTTTAGCATTAGTGCGAAATCCTGCAATTTCAATGGCTATCGGTGAAGCGATAGCCAATGAAATTGAACGGAACTTCTTCCTCTGAAAGGACAAGTATAAGAGTAAAATACTGTGTAAGGTAGGCACATGGTATTATGGTATCAAAAGCGTATGAATGATCTAGCCCAGTGGTCAAGACTAGGGCTGGTTAAGATTTTGCATTTGTAATCCTAAAGTTGCGTGTTCTATCCTTTCGCTCGCGTTTTCACTTTTTTAGAGTTTTGTTTAATTTTTATTAAGTCAGTTGTCAGTTAGTTATAATAAATTAAAATAAATTAAATAATTAAATTAAAAAAATCATTTAATCTATTTTTTAATAATTAAAGTAAACATTTATTAAAATGCAATAATAAATTTCCTAGGCTTACATTAAAAATATTTTCGTGTTAGAGCTTTATAAAGTTCTGATCATTTTAAATTTGTCTGTTAATATAATACCAGATAAATGCAAAATTATCAGAATTAATATATTAAAGGTTTTTTATTTTAAAATTATCCTCGAGGCATAAAAATCTTTATTAATTTATGACAGGTTACTTTATAATTTTTTATTCTAAATATTACACAAATATTTAAATTAAATTTTAAAATTCATAGGACTTATAGGGTATTTTTCTAATTAAAAATTTCTTTAATAATACAAGTGTAATAATAATATTTTCTTAAGTCAGTTAGTTATAATCAGTTGGTCTTCATTACGAGTTCCGTTGTAATTTTTTTTTTGTCAATTAGATTTTTAAAAATAAATTTAAATAATTAAATTAAAAAATTCATTTAATCTATTTTTTAATAATTAAAGTAAACATTTATTTAGATTATTATTTTTATTATTGTAAATGTTATACAGATAATTGAATTAAATTTTAAAATTCATATGACTTATAGCGTATTTTTCTAATAAAGAAATTTTTTTAATAATTAAAGTGTAATAATAATATTTTCTTAAGGCTGTTCTTAACTGCTCTGCTCAACAAGCGTAAACGTTTTGACACATTTACAAGTTCGTTTTTTGACGGAAAGGTATAAAATTGGAAAGCCTGGCCATGGAAGCGATTTGGAATTGAACTGTTTTCTCCATTTTTTGATCAATCAATTATCTATTGAGTTATAAACGATTTTGATCACGTAACAAACACGTTTTTCGCCCGCTCTTCAATGCTCTTTCTTCCTTCGCGCGGAAATTCGGTTCAAAACGCCCACTTTGACACTATTTTCTGAAAGATCTATTGCGTTTGCAAAAAAATGAAAAAAAACAGCTCAATTACATAGTTTCTGAACAATAACACCAGCTAGTTTCATGCATTTTCGAACAAAAATAAATTAAAACTTATGTCAGAAAGTTGCTTTTTTGTATTTGAGAACACCTTTAAGTCAGTTAGTTAAAATCAGGAGATCTTTATCACCAGTTCCTTTGAAAAAAAAAATTGTCAATTAGATTTTTTTAAATAAATTTAAATAATTAAAATATTCATTTAATCTATTTTTAATAATAATGTAATAATAATATATTCTTACCTTACATTAAAAATATTTTTTGTTGGAACTTTAGTAAGTTTATATATATATATATATATATATATGTATGTATAATTAGCAGAAGTAATTTATTAACGTGTTCATTTCTCAAAATTAAGAATTATCTTTCATATATAAGAGTATTTATCAATTATCAGCTGCTTTCTAATTTTTTTATTGTATATTCAATACTACTAAATTCTTATCATATATAAACTGTATGTTTAAAATGAATATTTATTAAAATTTAATTTTAATATCTTCTACACTTTCATGAAAAGTATTTTTATGCTAGAACTCCAGTAACATATAAATAGTAATTAACAGAATTAAATTATTAAATTATTCATCTTTAAAAATGAATTATTTATCCTTTATCTATAAATTACATTAATAATATATATTTTAATGATAATTTAACCATTGAAGACAGTAAATTATTATACTTTAAATAATTGAATGTATGGTAAAAATGCAACAAAAACAAATATATATATACCGGTGTCCCAAAAAGGACTGACTGATTTTAAAATTCAATAACTTCCAAACGATGACAGATATTAAAAAAATTCTTGCAGGAGGGTGGTTATGCATAAAGTCATAAGTTTTTTACAGTGATTTTCGATTTTAGTTCGAATTACAAACAATAGATGGCGCTGCGATCAATAGAGGCTAAATTCAGGCTCGATTTTTGGTATTTCGTGGCCCGGATAATACATTTCCATCTCCTTTTTCTGCATGGAACAACAGAAAGGATAAAAAATCGAGCCTGTATTTAGCGACTATTGCTTACAGCGCCATCTATTGTTTGTAATTCGAACTAAAACCGAAAATCACTGTAATAAAACTTTTGACTTTATGCATAACCCTCCTGCAAGAATTTTTTTAATATCTGTCACCGTTTGGAAGTTATTGAATTTTAAAATCGGTCAGTCCTTTTTGGGACACCCGATGTTATCTATTGGTGTTTATATATCTGTTATTTAATAATTATTCACAAAAAGGTTTATTATATATATATATATATGTATATATATGTTGCAATAAAAAAGTATACATCAAACATGAACAATGAAAAATATTTTGCTATTAGTTGCAATATATATATTTAAAATAACGATTATTATTATTATTATGGAGATTTTTGTTTTTATCTTTACTTATTAATCTATTATCAGTAGCTTTATAATTTTTATTCGAAATATAATATTGTGATTAAATTTTACTACATAATACCACTTAGGAGCTAATGTTACATAATTAAAATAAAATACCTACTTAAATGCAATAATAATATCTTTTAAACTGACATAGAAAAATATTTTTATATATCTAGATGGAACTTCAATTACTTATTTTTAGTTAAGCTGCCAGAACTTGAATACTGATTGCAAACATCTGAGTAAAAAAAAAAAAGTTCTAAGCAGCTTATTATAACAATCTCATTATTTTATCATAATTTAACTAAGTTAATGAGGTTTTAGAATTGTTGATAATTTTCTTATAGAAAATTAAATCAATTTTAATAATTAATTATATATTATGTTATTAACTTTATAACAATTGATTTTGTGTTCAGTTTGAGAAATATATACGCTTTTTTTTAAAGCATCAAGTTATTGTTATCAAGAAATACAATTGATGAAATGAGTAGCAGCGCTGTTACTTGTAAGCCTAGTTACTTGTAAAATGGATTTTTTACTTTCAGGGAAAGAAGTTCGGTTCACCGATAGCCAATGAAATTGCCAGATTTCGCACTAATGCTAAAAATTTTATGGAAAGTCAAATTACGCATGCGAATAGGGTAAACAACTAAGCTGAATAGACGAAATGATCTAGAATTTCTAATCTCTTGTTTTCTAGGTGATGAAACGATAATGAATCGCTTCAGTAGCGAGAAATTATTGCTTAATTTCTGGAATGGTTGCATTAACTAGAATTATATTTACTAAAACTAACCTCTTGTGTTCGCATCTATTTGCAGAGATTTTTAAATAAGTTTGACCACGAGAATATGGGAAAACGCTCTTGAATTTTAGTAGGAGACTCTAAAATTCTCTAGCAAAAGGAACTAGAATTTATAAGGATGACATGGAACTATTTTTTCTAGAGCCACAATTTAGATTCTAGATGCCAGAACCATATTTTTTCTCAGTGTAGAACAGCCATACTCAACTTTTTTCTCTCGCGGGCCGCAAACATATGTTTGTGATCTTAGGCGGACCGCCGCAGCACACTTACGGAAAGGGTAAAAAAGAAGTGTAATTAAAGTAGTAAGATAACATAAGTAGTATAACAAAGCGATATCATAAAGTTAATATTATCAGTAGGTTTGAACGTTTGTCTCGGAAGAAATATTACCAGAAAATATTAACACTACTATTGCCAAACAATAAACTTTGTGACAGATTTCTGTTGCCAATGTTGTAGAAATATGCCTTGAAGTTTGTTGTTTGGAAATAGTGGTGTTAAAAAAATTGTACCCCTTTTCCTCAGCAAATGTTCAATCTGAAAAAAATGGTATTAGCTATCCAATAAGTATAAAATGTAATAATATAACAATAGAGAATATTCAGGTTTTAACCCCCTCACTGACAAGCCCGTGTTAATACGTTCACTAAGCTCCAGGTTTCACTGCAATACAAGCAATATTTAAAGTAATATAATTCTATTGATTTAATGTATTTTTAATACATTGAACAATGATTCATACATCCAAGGATTGCATTCATATTCGTTATTAAGTTTTTTAATAAAATGTTCAAAGAATAATTTTTTTTAGCATTTAAAACAAAATACAGAGAAAACAACATTACAATTTTGCCCTTTTCCAAGACAGTCGGAGGGTTTTAAAGAAGAAAAAACTCAGGCGATTATTTCTAATAAATCAGTATTTTGCTCAATGGAAAAACTTCTTACTGTTTTAATATATAAAAATATAGTGCAGGTTAATCGTCGCGCCAGATAAGTGTCGAATACTTTTTTTAAATTCAGATTGTTTGATTGCCACCACTTTTTTCAAGTTGAAATATTCTCTTCATTTAATGGCAGATAAAATGTCGAGTGAATAAAGCCAATTGCATTATTTAAAAAAACTGGTGTGAATAAAACAATCTGAATTAAAAAAAGAAGCCTACACTGCCCGTGACAGTTACGGGCGCGACGATTAAGGGGTTAAGAAATGTATATATACTTACTGTAGCATAAATGCAACTGCAATTAAAAAGAACTTTTGACTAAGAAAATGCCATTCAGCATAATAACCGGAGTTTTATCATAATTTAAAATTAATTATGTATGACAGAGCAAATTTTGGCTTCCTGCAAAAATATATAAAGCAACATTTAAGATCTTAATTACTTTTTGTGCACATCTCAAGTAGCTTTTAAAATATGGATTAATGATTATATTGTCTCAGGCTACAAATAAAAGATCGCCGAACAACATGCGGCATGCGGGCCAGAGGTTGAGTATGGCTGGTTTAGAAGATCAAACCTGCTAAACCTAACTTAGCCTGCTTCATTATTTGTTGTGGTTTTTCGCTGAGTGACGAGTTGAGAAAGTGATGAGCTGAAAATGAGTTACTTAGGATTACAATTTTTCATGATTCTTTGATGATGTTACAATGTTTTTTTATGATGCCGTGATGCGACATTTCATTCATTGATCGGAGGAGGGGACACATTGAGAAGCAAAAATCGCTATCTTTTCGTTATTCTTTTTTTAGGTGTGTTCGTAATTATATAAATATGTAGCACCTATAGTCGCCGTTCGGTCCGTCTGTCCGTCTGTCCACAACTACGGACAGCATATATCCGCATATAAGAGAGCAAAAACTACGCAAGCGAACGGTCTGAAATTTTAAATATATAATTGTTGCAAAATTTTATCGAGTCATTTCAAATTTTATGAAAATCGGATGTATAGTTTAATTACTGGAACAGTCAAAAGTTTTCCGTTACATTACGGCCAATGGGAGAAAAATTATTGCAAGTGCATTTTAATGATGTTACAGCCTTCCGAATAGTCTGAAACTTTAAATATATAATTCTTGCAAAATTTTGTTGACTCATTTCCAAGTTTATAAAAATCGGATGTATAGTTTAATGACAGGGACAGTCAAAAGTTTTCTGTTACATTACGGCCAATGGGAAAAAATTATTTCAAGTGCATTTTAATGATGTTATAGCCTTTTGAACAGCATGAAATGGATATGCACTTATGAAGTGCACTAAAATATACATTCAGTACAATATGTGATGCAAAAAACATTTATAAAACTAGTTATAGTGCGAACGCAGCTCATATGCCAAGTTTGACGACAATTTCCATCTTGTTTTTTCAAAAATGAGTTTATAATTTACGCAAAAGAGAACGGCGTGCTGCTGAAGCTGTGGACGAAATTATTGAAAGAAGATCCATTGGAAATGAAGCTGATAGGATTCGGCGAGTCACAGAACTTTTCGATCAACGACAAAATTGACTTATCCAGCGAAACGAATCTTTGCGAATTCACAATTTGAAGTGAACTTCCCGGAGAGCTGTGGAAATATGACTGAGGTGTGCGATTTTTAGCGGAGACACTTTGCGTGGGATCAGCTAGTTACTGATAACAGGGTATCTAACAATTTTTTTATATATACACTGAATGGCCAAAAAATTAGAGACCCCTTTTAATAACGAGTTGGTCCACCTTTAGCTCTGATCACAGCTAATATTCTTTTTGCCATGGATTCAATAAGTTGCTGATATCGTTACTGAGGAATGTTGGTTCATTCTGAGATAATGGCAGGTGTAAGTTGGGTCAGATTGGATGGTGACGTTTCCAAAATTTGAAGTGCTCTTATGATTTCGTCCCACAAATGCTCAATAGGATTGTGTTCAGGGGACTGAGCTGGCCATGGAAACAGGTTGAACTCTGATTGGTGTTCTTCAAACGAATTTAAGACCAATCAACCAAGGTCATTGTCCTGCTGAAAGAGATAATATCTATAAGGGAACATTATAGCCAAAAACGAGGGCACGTGATCGCTAAAGATATTGAAGTAAGCTGTACTGTTCAGAGCTGTGCCCACAGATATCAAGAAATCCAGTGTACTCCAGGAAAAGATTTCCCACACCATAATTTCACTGCCACCAGTTTGAAAAGTTGTCATTTGGCAGGAGGGATCCATGGCTGTTTGCGCCGTACTCTGGTCCTTCCACCAGCATGACGGAGAAGCAAACGAGATTCGTTGGACAAGATTTTTACAGTCCTCAAGTGACCAATTTCTTCGTTCCTTCGCCCACAACAGGTACCTTTTCCTATTTTCTTGTAATACCAAAGGCACGTTTTATGGTCTTCTGCTGCTAAAGTCCATCCTCTGCAAAGTCCGTCTTATTGTACGTTTGGATTTGCTTTATGATGCCCCTGAGTTGATTTAAGCTGTAATTTGGCGTGTTGTTGCCCTTCTGTTTCTGCAAACTAAGCGTGCTACTCGCTTTTAACCTTTCTCGTTCACCAGCCTTTTTAGAACAGAATGGTTCTTATCGCTTGAAACTTTTCTTCTCAGCTGCCACTCTCTAAATACCCGAGACACTGTTGGATGAGAAAATCCTAAAAGAATAATCGTTTAAGGGCTGCTGGCACCAACTGTTCTTGCACCGGCGATCATCCCTTGTTCTAAGTCACTTAAAATCGCTCTTCTTACTTAATTTTTACAATAGTTTGCGAGCTAACTACGTCGTACGAAGCTGAGAGTTCCTTATATAAGCAACTCTACGTTTTTACGTGATTCTAAGTCACTGTCGGACTGGAAAAAGTTTCAAGAGGTGTCTCTAATTTTTTGGCCACTCAGTATAAATAGATATTTTACCTATTTCTAATACATATTTTTAATATTTTTTTCTTAGATTTCCCACTAGCAACGTCAAAATTTTTTTTACATGAACAAGTAAAAATTAGATTTAAAAAAAAAAAAAATCCGAATACGTAAAAATAATTATTTCTTATCAATGTGAAATTATTTTTTATATTACTTACCTATTTTTTTATTTACTTGTATTGATGATTTTTAAGTTGCGTTTAATTGTTAATTCCTCTCTTACACACTTGAGGCCAACACATGTTTATGAAGATTAGAGTTCCAGTAAAGCTAGGGATCCTACCTCCACAACTTCCAGGTTGTGTAATATTTAAACGGAGCTTCTGACTGTAAAACAGTCAATGAAATATCGTCTTCATTTTGAAGGACCTATCCAATAATATGCCACTCAATAGGGTGCGTAATTTTTTTTTCATGTCTACCACCATTTTGTATTTTACGGCCGCCTTTTTGGATTTATAAAAACAAAACCTAGCCTATGACTATCAGACGGTTAAGACGAATCGATAGAGACCTTATTCATTAAAATACAGTCGAACCCCGATTTAACGAATCGTTCGGGACCAGTAACTTTGTTCATTAAATCGAGATTATTCGCAAAATCAGGATAATAAAAAGAATGCTTTTATACAACAGAACAAGTTAAAAAGGGGCAATAAATAAGAAATAAAATGGTCACTCACCTTAATAATGATATTAAACATTTGTTGCTTTAAGAAAATATTCTATATAAAAACTGATTCTTTTTTTTTATGTATTACTATAAATCAAAAAACACTGTAATTCAGAAAAAAATCAAATTTATTCAAATTTCATCGATAAATTATAAGCCATCTTTTATAGATGTTTCTTTCCTTTGTTTCTATTTTGTATCTAAACTTCTTTATCGATTTTTTTCTAAAGCTGTGAAAATAGTGTCACCAACATCATGAGCCATCAACTACCGTTTCAAAATATCGAAACTGCTGACTGCTTTTTTGAGCGTTACATACTTCATTTTTATTTCATCTTCTTCATACGATCCACTACTAACTGCTATTAATGACCTCGGTGTAACGTGCATTTTCGCTTATAGATATTTCTGCATCACAAGATACATATTTAGAAAATTAACAATCAGGGACACTGAAAATTTATAATAAATATTAGAAAATTTCTTCAATTTTCCCTTTTTTTGATAACGAAAATTATTCGTTAAATCGGAATTATAAATTCATTAAATCGAAGTATTTTTGTTCCATTTTCGTCGGGACTATAAAAAAATTCGCTAAATGGAGAAATTATTTAAATCGCGATTCGTTAAATCGGGGCTCGACTGTACATCCAACCGTTGGGATGTTTCGAGTGTATAAAGAAATCCACATACCCAGATACGCGTGAAACACATACTCCTTCTTGGCAGTCGGGTAAAAAATATCAATAACGTATTAAAATAACAATTTGAAATTTATTAAAAGCGACATTTTCGTACATACCAGTAAATAAATACGGGAAAAAATCCTCAAAGGTCACAACTTACAGCAGCTTGTTTGATTCTGGTAATTTTAAATGCTTAAGCGCCTATCTTGATTAAGTGTCTGTTAAATTTTTGTTTTCTTTATACATGTTATTAGTTTATTCATTTATTAATGAAGTTATAATTTCGTTATGGAATATTAACTCGAAACAAATGGTGAACTATTTATATTGTTTTAAGTGCTAACGGTTTAATTTTTCGTTATCGGGAGCACTCGACAGAGATAGATAAAAAAAAAAAAGGTACATGCCTGAAAATCATAAAAAAATCCGTACATTGAGATACAGTTAAAACTAATTGCATTTTAAAGAACATATTTTCTCTATTTGATGGTGTAAAAAACGAAATTGTATAATTTGTTGAAGTTAAAGAAATTGCAGTAAAAGCGAAATTTATCGGTGAGGTCTTATCACTGTCAGTATGATGCCAGTCCAGCTTTACTCACAGACTTGTAAATACAGAAAAGATTTGTAAATATGGACCTTATACTATATATTTCTCAAATTATGCATATTACTTTTCTACAGTTCCTTTTTTCTATAACTGGATATGTACGTTACACTTAGCATGTGATGTATATATAATTTAAGCATGATTTTTACGAAATTATAAACATAATTTATGATACCTTTTAAAAGTTAACTACGAAATGAAATGCAACTAAGTACAGAAAGAAATATTTTGAAAATAAATTTCAAATAGTCCTGTTTTCTTTCATGATATAAATATGAAATACATTATCATTTAAACTTTTCTCCGATTCAGGAAAAAAAAATGAAATCTATAAACATATTTTTCGTGCAGTTTATTTCTTTAAGCTGTGGGATATTTATTTTTTTAGGTCATTATTGGCCGGTACGTTTGAACAAATGGACCATTTAGCCGGTTGATATGTAAAGAAAAATGTCAGAAATGAATCAAAAGATTTTTTTTATTATGGTTTATAGAAATGTTTTATAGGAATTGTGTTTTTATCATTTTTTAGAAACATTTATCTATTATATTAATATCCATCCAGAAAAAAAAATGTTTTCAAATAGAATATAAACATCCAGGGTGTTCCAAAATTTGCTCGATAAATTCACAGGGGTAATACGGTTACTCTGAAATTATTGAGATACGCGCAGACGAGAATTTACAAAATAAAAATAACGGTTTATTTTTAAAATACAAAGTATTTTAACATAGCAGACGATTTTTTACTGACTTACTTCAACTTGTTTAGCGTAGAATAAATTTTAAACAGAAGAGAAAATGGAGTTGACGTGAGAACATTTTCGCGCTATGATTTTCTACGATTTTAAAGCAGGATTAAATCAAGAAGAATGCATTCGACGCTTGAAATTAGCATTTGGTGATAAATCTCCAGCTCGTGCTACTGTATTCAGATGGTTTATACAATTTAGCAGAGGTCGTAATTTTCTTAAGGAGGAAGAACACACAGGAAGGCCGCCGTCGGCAGTAATCCCGGATAATGTGTCTGCCATACGAAAAATGTTAATGGATGATAATAGCTGTACCTATCAAATGGTACAGAAGGAACTTAACATTGGATCCGCAGCCATACACAAAATTATTCATGAAGAATTGCATATGAAAAAAGTAGTTTACCGTTGGATTCCCCATAATCTAACTCAGCACCAAAAAGAGGAGCGTGTCAGAATCAGTAAAGAAACTCTTAAATTTCTAAATGATGGTACCCACCGCATCATTTCTAAAATTGTAACGGTTGATGAAACGTACATACCGTTTTTTGACGTTCCAACACGTCAAGAAAGCAAAGTATGGGTCTTTGAAGGTGATCCCACGCTGACAATGGTGAAAAGACAACGCGCACTGAAAAAAAATGATGTATGCCGTTTTCTTTAGAAGTACGGGATTGGTCAAAGCCATCAAGTTGGAAGGAGAGAAGATAGTAACAGCAAACTGGTGTACCACTAAATGTCTTCCAGAAATTCTACAAGAAGTGAATGTTAGGGGACTAATGCTTCACCATGACAATGCATCTTCACATACAGCCGGATTAACAATTGAGTTTCTTAAACAAAAACGAATTAAAGTGATAGAACATCCGCTGTATTCACCTGATCTAGGTATGTGTGACTTTTGGTTACTCTTTAATCTAAAAAAGATCTTACGTGGACGTCGTTTTCATTCAGAAGAAGAGATTGATGTGGCTATAAATGCATTTTTTTCATCTATTCCAAGAAATGAATGGCTTGAGGCATTTAATCTGTGGGAAATTCGTCTACAAAAGTGCATTGATGCTGGAGGAGACTACTTTGAACACACCTAAAATTTTGTAAGTATAACTTTAAAAAACTAGTTGCATCTCAAAAATTTCAGAGTGACCCTTAGTAGGCATCAAGAGTATGAAAAATTACCATAGAACATGGGGTCGCAAACCACGTATTTAATCAAAAATACAGAGTGTTTCATTCTAACTCAATTTGGATTGATGGTAATAACTGTCCGAAAACTGAAGTATATTGTAATAAAAGATTTAACAGATATTCTCACCTTTGTTGTAAGTGTGGTACCATCAAATAAAAGTGTTAGAATTTTGCATTATGCACGCCAGCAGTATGCATGGGACGCCCCAAATTTTGGATTATTTTGGTTATCAGTTCATGCGGTATCGTTGATTGCTTGAGCAACATGTTTTTTAGATCTTTTCGCGATATTATCATATTTCATTCAAAACAAGATACATATCGTTACATCTTCATTCCAATGTTTTTTTACCCGACTGCCAAGAAGGGTTATGTTTTTCACGCGTATCTGGGTATGTGGATTTCTTTATACACTCGAAACATCCCAACGGCTGGATGGATTTTAATGAATGAGGTCTCTATCGATTCGTCTTAACCGTCCAATGGTTATAGGCAAGGTTTTGTTTTTATAATTTCAAAATGGCGGCCGTAAAATACAAAATGACGGTAGATACGAAATAAAAAATTACGCACCCTATTGAGTGGCATAACATTGGATAGGTCTTTCAAAATGAAGACAATGTTTCATTGGCTATTTTACAGTCAGAAACTCCGTTTAAATATTACACAAGCTGAAAGTTGTGTAAGTAGGATCTCTAGTTTTACTTTAAAATTCATAGACATGTATAGGCCCCAATCAAAACAGTGTTTATAGATAAGAACTAACAATTAAACACAACTTAAAAGTCATCAATACAATTAAATAAAAAAAAAATAGTAAGTAATATAAAAAATAATTTCACATTGATGAGAAATAATTAATTAGTTCGCTTTTTACGCAGTCGGGTTTTTTGATTTTTTTAAATTTAATTTTTACTTGTTTTTCTTGAAATTATTACCGTCAACCCGATTTCACACTGTAAAAAAAAAAATTCCGTTAAAAAACGGAAATAGTACTGGCAATCCAGACGCCAGTACTATTTCCGTTTTATAACGGAAAATTTTTTTTCCGTAAATTCCAGAAAATCTTCCGTTTTTTCACAAAATTTTTCTGTTTTTTTTTTTTTTTCGTATATCCGTATTTAAAATTTTTTGTTTCAAAGACAAAAAAAAAAAAAAAAAAAAAAAAATGATATAGAACTTTTCGTGAAACTTACACCTTTATGAATTTCAGCGGACACGTTTATCAAGGTAGTGTACCTTTAATTTATTCAAATAACAGTAATGAAACAACACTTAGGGTGGAATCAAACTGGGGAACAGGGGTGTACCAGATTAGCGCCCTTATGTACCATGCCATGGGGACTCGAGTTACGTTTCCAAATGTCGTTACTTATTTCAGATGCTTTTTATGAAGTAAAGGCACGGTGTTAAGCAAGGAACGCATTTTCGTTGGAGATATTTTTCAATTGAGTGTACAATTCTGAATATTTCCATAATTTTAAAAATTTAGCTTTTAAATTTCATGCTTTATAAAAAGAAAAAAATTAGTCTTTAAAATATTACGTGCATGAAAGAATGTATTATAAGTAATAATTGCTTCTTTTTTGCAAGATTTTAAAAATTGTATTGTACTATTATTTTTATTTATTTATTTGTATATACATCTATAATTTCGTTATTATGTTTCAGATATGTTTTAAGTTTTATGTGCGAATCCGTTAAAGTGAATAGATTAAAAAATATTAAAATTAAAAATAGAGTTTTTCAATTTTTTTATTAAATAATAATAAGTATTATTTTAAAATCATTATGAAAAATAAACTGTAACATTTCCTTCTCAACTATCTGAAACTTAAAAAGAATTAATAAAATTCATTTAAATATCAGATTATTTTTTTTAAATATTGTAAAAAAAAAATTAAAAAAAAATTTTAAAACATTTTATTTAAAAAGAAAGAAAGAAAGAAAAATACTACAGTGTTAGTTTTAAAAATAAAATTTCAGCTAATTGACAGCCAAATATTGGCATTTTTAAAATTTGAAATTGGGGAGGAGGGGGGGGGCGTAAGTAAACACTAAAGACATAAAATTAGAGATAATAACTAAATATTGATATTTTTGAAATTGTGATATTCAAAAAGGGGGTGGTGTTAACTTAGCGCTCCCTATTTTTAATTAAAATATCTTGATACATAAACATTATCTTTATCAGACAAATAAGATATATTAATTTATTTCTAATTGAATGAGATTGCTCTTTTATTTTTAACTTAATTAGTATTACAATTTAAAAAGAATTATTATTGTAAGAATACGAGTATTTAATGCCCCCCCCACCCCCAAAAAAGTATTACATGCATATAAAATAGGAACAATTATGACTCCTTTTCAAAATTGCATGCATTTAAAAAATAAAATTTATATCATAATTTTAGAAATTAATCGTTTTTTTTTTCAATTAGAAATAATATTTATCGGATTATTTTTTAATTACTATATTAAACGAATAACAGATGAAAACAGTTATTTAATATTTAATAAGTTACTTGATATGTTTAATTTTTTACAAATTTTTTAATACAAATTAAAAAAAACAACTGAATAAATTAAATTGGAATTTATACGGCATTCTATGTTGCATTAAATTCGAAAGATAAAATAAATTACATTAAATTTTAACTGATATATGAAAAGATATTAATTCATATTTACTTAAAATAAAGAAAAAAAGGGGAAAAAAAGAAAAGAAAAGAAAAGAGAAATAGTGACTAACCAAGTCTTAAACGTAAACATATGTTCACACTACAACAATTCATTATTCCGCATTCCAACTAAACACAGCGCCACTCTATACAACACAGACGTCAATTACGGAAATTGTACTGTTTTGAAAGAATGATGAAATATTTTTGTAAAATTTACGGAAAACCTTCTTGATTTTGATCCGAGAACGGAAAAAATTATCCAATTACGGAAATTGTACTGTTTTCAAATGAAGATGAAAGTATTCCGTAAAATTTAACGGAAAATATACCGTATTTTTACGAATTTTTTTTTACAGTGCAGTTTTGATGAAACACCCTGTATTTGTGACTAAATAAGTAGTTTGCGACACCATGTTCTATGGCAATTTTTTATCCTCTTGATGCCTTCTATCACCCCTCTGAATTTGTCGGTCGAATTTTGGAGCACCCTGAATAAAATGTCTTTCATATGCATACATAGTTCATATCAATTTCCTATGAAGGAAAAAATACCTTTCTAATTAGAACCTGTTAGTTGAATTGTATCAGTTTATCGGTTAACTCTAAAATATAAAAAGTTCTTCCGCCTTGTGTTGGGAGGAAACGATACCTTCCCTATTAGTCCAAGAGCCGACAGCACAAAAACCTATCTTTTCAAACATAAGAATAAACCCCCTTATTTTATGGAAGAGTAGAAGTAGGGGAATCTAATGCTCCATGTCTGCCAGAAGTGAAGGGGTCTATAAGCCGAAAATTAATCCCACCAGTGGTTGACTCGTAGGTTTATCATTGTGTTTGTCCTACAAACAAAGGTATGAAAACATGGACGATAGTTGTAGGACGAACACAATGATAAACCTACGAGTCAACCACTGGTGGGAATTTTTTTTTGGCTTATGGGCCACTTCACTTCCTGCAGACAGGGATCATTAGATTCCCCTACTTCTACTCCTCCATAAAATAAAGGTTTTTTTTTTTTTGTGCTTAATAACATAGGTTTTTGTATGCTGTCGGATCTTGGACTTTATTTCTTTTTAAAAATATGTTTGATATTTTTACTCGAAAACACGAAGCTGAAATGCGAAGATTCCGAATAAAGAAGTTTCTTTCCCGTTTTCTTCAGTACTGAATTTGAGTGTGAATTTCGCTAAATTAGTCAGCTATAATTAAGTTGCCTTCATGCATGGCGATTTATTTTGGTTGCTAAATTTAACAATATTTCGCCACATGTCGCCAAGATTGGCGATAATTTGACGCTAGAGGATATGAATATATTGTTTTATGTGGATGGCTGTTGGAAAAAGTGCTACAACAATGAAAGATAATTTGCTAGAAAGAACGTTCACCAAATCTAATAAATTACTACTTATTTTTTAATCTGCTGTTTTGTTTCAAAATGCCAGCTACACTAGACTTTCAAACTACTGTATCTCAGCATTTTTTTTAAGATAAAGGCAAAACAAAAAAATCCACGGAATCCTTCTATCAAAATTTTGTTGTCTATTTTTTAAAAAAAATTAAGTGGCAACCATTTTGATACAAGACCGCGGACCAAGCTGGCCAACAAAGTCATTCGAGATTTTAGTAAGCACAGTGCACATGAATAGTTACATCTAAATCGGTTTATAAATGTGAGTTCTATCGTATGACAAAAATCACACATACATCAAAATTTGAACGGAGGGTAGTTTTTGGGTCTGGGATTCATAATCGATGAAAATATATCAAATTTTCCGGAATCGCCTTTTTCCAGCCGTCTGTAATATAGGTAGCTTCTTACTTTCTGTAATAGAAACTACCTAATACAACTTTAAACAAGTTTTTTCCCTAAAATTTTATTTAGAGATCCTGTTAGTATTAAAAGTTTGAGGGCTATTTCATAATTTCCTATCATGAAAAATATTTCTGAGGGGTTTTAGAATTTCTTAAGTTGAGTTTCAAACATTCCACGCATATTTAAAAAAACCGGAAGATAATTCTATAGGATTTTATGTAATTAGAATTTTTTTTTACCCTTCACCTATTTAGATACAGTTAATTTAACTCTTTGGTAACTTCTAAAAAATAATTCCTATCACAGTTTTGATGTTTTGATAGTTATTTTTTTCTTTTAAACTATAATTAAAACAGTTTAACTTAACTGTTACTTTACTCAAATAACGGTTGATACTAACTGTCGTTTATTATTGATAATTTTGTCCTGCATTAAGCCTTTACGCGGCAAAAAGATTCCTTTTTTGCACAAAAGCCGATTTTTATATTTTTTCTTAGCAAATACAAATCTTATCATTCTTTTTTTCTGATATTAATGCGCTCTAAATCTTTTTACTTAAGCAAAATATGTTTTATTTTTCTTTCTTGTTCTTTTTCGTATGAACACAAAAAGTGATCGACATACTTTTTTTAATGTGCATTTTTTGCATATTAATGATGTGCGGCGATGTAAAATATGCATCCTTGAATATTTGATATACATTTAAATTTTCCGGAAGTATTTAATATAAATAATATCATAAGACCAAACGCAATATTTCACCTTGAATCAATTTATATTATATGAACTTTCAAAAGTTCACTGTTTTATTTAAAAGGTGAATAAAATAATAAAAGAGGATGTTACAAGTTAAAAATATGCATTTTATTTAAAACTTCTTAGTACTTTGAAGCTTTACCAAGCTCTTCAACAGAGAATATTTTAATAACTAATTTTACTTTATTTATACAAATACATCAGTTTGAACTTAATTAGAGAATGGAACTGCAGTTGATAATAGTATATATTTTCTCTAATTAAGTTCAATCCAAGCAACTGTTACTTCTACTTTCAACTTTAATAATTATTGGCTCTCTCATTTTCAAAACGAAGTGACGTATTTTTATAAATAATCAGCAATTAGTTATTAAAATATTCTCTGATTAAGAGCTTGGAAAATTTTGAAGTGCTAAGAAGTTTTAAATAAAATGCATATTTTTTTACTTGTAACATTATGGCGTAATGGTTTTGGTAGGAGTTCGTGAGGAGGCTTATCTGGTTTAAATATAGAGCTTTTATTCAACAACGGGCAAAGGTTTAGGAGACAAGATCTTATAAATTTCGCCCTCACTCCGTGATAGCAATAAAACAATCTTAATTAAATATAAACTCAAAAATCAACTCTCGTAACTTCATTTCTCCGGAGCGTGCTTAAGCTGCGATGGCGGGATTCACTTCAAATCCACATCTAGTTTTCATCTCACTCTAAATCTGTTATTGTTCCCAGGCTAAGCTCTAGCCACACATTTCTTCAACACCAAAACTACTCACGCCAACTAACTGCTAACTCCCTGAACTTCAACTAGTGACTAACTAACCGCTAAACATATTTTCGCTCCCCTATTTATACTCTGGCAGACTGAGCAAAATAAATTTGCATACGGTTACCGCTAACTCGCGGAACAGTGAACTCTTAATTAAAAATGCACCACAGACAGTGCCTCTAAACTAGAGTTATGTCTTAACATCTCTTTTGTTATTTTAGTCACCTTTAAAGTAAAACAGTGAACTTTTTAAAGTTCATAAAATATATTTTATGTATATAATATATTTTCTGCCTTTTTACATTTCTTCTATACATATAAGAAGTGTGTATTTTAATCACGAAAATTTTCGATACCCGTTATTTTTTTAGGAATTTATAGGTTTTGGTATGTCTTTAACTCAATTTGAGTGTGTTTGGAAAATGTATGTCTGTCTGTTAGTCTGTGTGCACAAATTTTGTGGCCGCTCTATCCCAAGAACTAATGCACGTGAATAAATAAAACTTCAGATTCAGTTAGACTTTGTCACAAATTGGTCATGAACCTCACCTGGTGGTTTTAAGTGAGGCATTTTGTGGTTGTTTATTAGGTGATTGCGTGTACATCGCCTAACAGGTCTGATCTCAAGATCTAAAGCGCAGAATTTTATCAAACTGCGTATTTTGTTAGACCATGACATAAATATAAGGCTATTTCAATTTTCACTTTGATCACTAACAGGGCATAGTGTTATTCTACACTATAAAAAAAATTCCGCTAAAATACGGAAATAGTACTGGCGTCTCGATTGCCAGTATAATTGCTTTTTTTCCGTAAATTCCAGAAAAAAATCCGTTTTTTCACAAAGTTTACGGAAAAAATTCCGTTAAAATAAGGAAATAGTACTGGCGTCTCGAATGCCAGTACAATTTCTGTATTTTAACGGAATGCTTTTTTACAGCATATGCTTGAAGAAAGATTCCTAATTGGGGCCACATTCAGTTGATGCAATTTAGTGGGCGTGGTCTGAAGCATTATTAACTCCATGGTTGTAATTCTCCTACATTTTAAGGTACATTATTGCCAGAATTGCCCCCCCCCCTTTTTTTTGAAAATTTTGGCTCTGCAATTATTACGAAATATTAAGCCGTTGTTGGTGGACATTACAGCTGTATCTTATTATACAGTGTACCCCCAAAAGTCCGTTGTCACCCGAGTAATTCCTGCACGGCAAGAGCCATAGTCATAAAAGTGGGTTCCTGGTGTAGTAAAGTTGCCATGCGCTACTGAATGAAACCGACTACGGCACCACCTGGTGGGAAACTGCGGAGTTAACATTCCTATCTCGAAAACGGATAGAGATAGGGGGGGGGGGAAATGATTTACAAGGTTGTAGAGCATCATCGATTTAGTACGAAAAGACACCTTGTAGACATTAATGCGAAGAATAGAACAGTTAAAACGCGCATTTGTTTTTTCGTGATTTCTTACACTGTGACGTCACGAAACTTGAACGGAAAGCGAAATTATATTTCGGACAAATGTGCATTGCAGCTGACGGTGAAAAGTTTGAACATCTCAAACAAAGGTACGTTGTTATAACGAGTAGTTTTTTTCTTTCTAAGATCGTTTTGTCACATCGCAGTGTAGAAAATCACGAAAAAACATGCGCGTATTAACCGTTCTATTCTTCGCATTAATGTCCACAAGATGTCTTTTAGTACTAAATCAATGATGCTCTACAACTTTGTGTCACTTTTTTCCACTATCTGTTTCCGTTTTCGAGATAGGAATACTAGCTCTGCAGTACTCTACCAGGTGGTGCCGTAGGCAGTTTCATTCAGTAGCGCATGGCTTACTTTACTATACCTAAACCCCACTTTTACGACTATTGCTCTTGCCGTTCAGAAATTATTAAAGTGACAACGAGCTTTAGCGGGCACACTGTATATTGAGTAAAAATGCACCGAATTTTATATTTGAGTTTAATGATTAAAAATGCAAATGTTGATCTGATTTAAAATTTTAATATCCAACAAGAGGCGCTATTTTCCTGTTCCTCATTTAATTCGCTGACAACAGTAACCCTGTGTTCGATTCGAAAAAACTCAATGTGCTTTATATTCACAACTGTTAATACTATAATAACAAAGTTTTGTGATGGCCACAGCATACTAGTTTGTCATGTTTTTGAATGTGAACTTTATGTTAATTTGGAATTTCCGATAATTATTTTATTAATGGTTTGAATAATACCTATCAACACAATTGGTTTCTCGCACAACGAAAAAAAAATATATATATGACTTAGACTGTTGACTTATGTCTGTGGAATTGGTCATTTTTTAACTTAAAATGTGCTTTCAAAGCCACGATATTTAAATGCTTTTTATCCTCTGGCGATCATTTTCCTTATTGAAATTGCATTTGCATTTTTGTGCAGTTCATTGCCAAAACAAAACATGCAAATACATTACCTTCTGTGTTATTTCATAAATAATATTCTTTCCGCGCCATCCAACAACAAAACCTCCGGGATAACAATGTTTTGTAAATAAATATCCGAAAAGAACAACCAATAAAATATTTTTTCCGTGCCATTTCCTGTTTTGGGAGGCAAGGATATTTGTTTCCGACATCATTACAGTGCTTTAATAGTGGACGAACTGATCATTTGACTGGTGCAATGGCTTCTGGAGATTTCACAGACATTCCCGGTTATTTTTCACGATTTATGAAAACCAATAAGCACTAGTTTCATACTTTTAAAGTAAGGTATTTTACACAAAATGGTTTTACCTGCTTATTATAATAGATTTAATTTATTTTAGATTTTTTTCTGCAAGTAATTCTGACAAGTTGAAAGACAAACTTTTAATTAGAAGCTTTAACATATATTCAATCTTACAGAAAAGAACGCGATATAAGAAGCAAGTTCAACATAGTTCAACTTCGTTAAACGTCTTAGTTAAACTTAGTTAAACGTCTACCTAATGAAGTCATATGCAATTCTTTATTTTAAAAAAATATGTACTATGCTTATTTTTTAAAAAATCGGTATTTATCTTTAACGTTAATTCATATCTTGACCATTAATATTCCTGGATAAATTTATTCTGGAAATGTCCGAAAAGAACAACCAGTCAGGGCTTAATTTGCACCGGAGCCCTGCTCCGGTACTTACCTGTTTTTAGTAAATTGTTATTTTTAAATATTTTAAATATTGGTTATACCTATATTTAAATATTGGTCGGAATTCACAGGTGCTCATAAATACAGGGCTCCGGAGCGCAGTACAATAGCGATCCGACAAAACCAAAGACTAAATTACCCTTTCCTATCCCTCTCAACTTCAAGTTTCGGCATTTTTTCCCATCAAAACACTTATATGTGACGTAGGGTGTCACACACGTAGGAGATTGAGATGAAACGGCTCGTAAAAATTTCTGAAATTTTTTCTTATAAATGTTTTTTGCTACTTCTTCATTCATTATATATGCATAGCTGCGAAAAATTCCTTTTTTGTGTTAGCACTATTTCCGAATAATAATCCTTACCTTATTTAATTGCAGAATTCTGGTTTTAATTAAGATTAAAATTGGGTAAAGTTTTCTATTCAGAAGGAGTGATAAATTAAAAAGTCCTTCCGGCCAGTGCCGGGAGGAAGAGGTAGCTTTCACAATCCTTATTTAAAAAAAGCCAACTTATATCATGCAAACACACGAAGCTCAATTTAGTGGAAACCGAATATAGGAGATTCAATACTAATTTTTATCAATATAATGAATGAGAATTTCGCGAAATTAGTCAGCTTTATCCAAGCTGCTTTTCTTTAAAGAAACTTATATTTGGCTGCCAAATTCGGCAATTTCTTAAAGTGCCTGTCATTTTAAGACAACATGGTGGATGAGGCTAAGCAGTGAACTTGGTCGAGACCTTAGTAATTGCTGTGCACATGCTCACTCACATCGGAATCGGTTAATATATAGGAGTGCTGTCGCATGCAAAAAATCAGATTTTTCAAAATGTCACCCACAATAGAAATTGAAACTGCTATAGCTGAGCCATTTTTTAAAGTAAAGACAAACAAAAAATGCTCCTGAATCCTTATATCAAGATCAAATACTTAAGAAAGAACCTTTTTCAATTTCTAATTTTTTTGCACCTCACTTTAAATATATATATATATTTTAATTTAATGGCCGCCATTTTGAAACAAGATGGCTGATGAATCTGGCCAGCGAACTTGGTCGATGTGTTGATGTATACTATCCACATGCCTTCTTACATCGAAATAGGCGAATACGTGTGTTATCGCGTGACAAATACAAGATCGTTTCAAAATGTTAGCCATGCTAGAAATTCAAAGTGCTATAAATCAACCATTTTTTAAGATATAAACAAAAGAACAAATTTTCAGAAACAAAAACTGCTCCGGAATCTTTGTATCAAGGCCATACACATAAAAAAATCTTTTTCATTTTC
Source organism: Maratus speciosus (assembly GCA_963932465.1). Lineage (NCBI taxonomy): Eukaryota > Metazoa > Arthropoda > Arachnida > Araneae > Salticidae > Maratus > Maratus speciosus. Next base: position 544,167,383 of record OZ010794.1, read on the forward strand.
CAATTTTTTAATACCTCATTTTGAATTTTAAATTTAATTTTTTTAAATGGCAACCCTTTTGAAACAAGATGGCGAATGAAGCTGGCCAACGAACTCGGTCGAGACATTGGTATGTACTATGTACAGACCAAGTTACATCTAAATAGGTTCATAAATACGCCTGTTATCGCGTGACAAAAATCAGGTCGTTTTAAAATGTCAGCCACAAGAGAAATTCAAAATGCTATTACACAGCCATTTTTTTTTAGATATAGACGAAAGAAAAACTGTTCCGGAATCTTTGTATTAAGGTCAAACACATACAAAAAAAAATCTTTTTCATTTTCCAATTTTTTGGTATCTCATTTAAATTTTTTTATTATTTAATTTTTTTAAATGGCCGCCATTTTGAAACAAGATGGCGGATGAAGCTGGCCAACGAACTCGGTCGAGATATTTGTATGTACTATGTACACACCAAGGTACATCCAAGTCGGTTCATAAATACGCCTGTTATTACGTGAGAAAAATCAGGACGTTTCAAAATGTCAGCCACGCTAGAAATTCAAAATGCTATAACTCAGCCATTTCTTAAGATATAGACGAAACAAAAACTGCTCCCGAATCTTTTTATCAAGGTCAAACACATAAGAAGAGAATATTTTTTCAATTTTCAATTTTTGGTACCACAATTCAAATTTAAATTTTTCTTAAAAATTTAAATGGCCGCCATTTTTAAACAAGATGGCGGGTGAAGCTGGCCAACGAACCCGGTCGAGACATTGGTATGTACTATGCATAAACGAAGTTACATCCAAATCGGTTCATAAATACGCCTGTTATCGCGTGACAAAATTCAGGACGTTTCAAAATGTCAGCCAAGCTAGAAATTCAAAATGCTATAACTCAGCCATTTTTTAAGATATAGACGAAACAAAAACTGCTACGGAATCTTTGTATAAAGGTCAAATACATAAGAAAAAAATATTTTTCCATTTTTAATTTTTTGGTACCACATTTCAAGTTTTAAATTTTTTTAAAAATTTTAAATGGCCGCCATTTTGAAACAAAACGGCGGATGAAGCTGGCCAACGAACTCGGTCGAGACATTGGTATGTACTATGTACACACCGAATTACATCGAAATCGGTTCATAATTACGGGAGTTACAGTGTGACATAGGTCAGATATATATATATATATATATATATATACCAATTTTGAACGGAGGGTGGTTTCGGTGTCTGGGGGTCATGATCGATGAAAATATACCAAAATTTTTTGAAATGGCTTTCCTCCGAACGGCTGCAATAGGTAGCTTTTTTGTAAAGAAAGCTACCTAAAAGTGGAGTAGTTGACAGTTAAGTATATGCAGGTAGATATATTTAAATTTTTTTTTTTTCTAAAAAAAAAAAGATGCTTTAAATTTGGCAAATAATTTATGAAATATATATATGCGGATTGGATTGATGGTGTGTGTGTATGGGGGGGGGGGGCGCTACGGTTTTAGTACTGTAGAATATTAAGGCTCCGGAACTTTTTTCGTTAGAATATAAGCCCTGCAACCAGTAAAAGATTATTCCGTGCCATTATTTTATGTTTTGAGGAACCAGAACATTTGTTTCCGACGGCATTACTGTGCTGTAATAGTAGACAAACTGACCATTTGGTGCAACGGCTCCTGGAGATTTTACAGATATTCCCAGTTGTTTTTCACGATTTATGAAAACCAATAAGCACTGGTTTGTTACTTTTAAAGTAAGTTGTTTTAAACAAAAGGATTTTAACATTATTTGAATATTTTAGTTTGAACAATAGACCATAGGAATTTTAAAAAATCTACTTCAATAATGATTTTTTATTTTTTTAACTTTAAGTAAAAAAAAGCTAAAAATTAGAGTTTAATTTAAATTGTTTTTTCAAGTAGATCTGTCAAGTTGAACTACAAACTATGTATTAATTAGAAACTTTTAAATATATTCAAACTTTCAGAAAAGAACATCATATAAGAAACTAGTTCAAGATCGAAAATTTTTAAATATTTAACGAAGGAGTCTGCAATTCTTCATTTTTAAAATTTGCATACTATGCTTATTTTTTTAATTTTCGTAATTATCTTAAACCGTTAATTCATATCTTGAACAATATTCTTTCACCTGTGTATCTAACAATTGAAATTCTTAGATAACATTGTTCTGGAAAAAGACAACCATTATTTCTTGTTTTGAGATTTGTTTCAGGTGGCCTGTGTCGTTCGAAGATAACTAAAAAGGTCCTGTCTATTTAGTAAACTTCGGAAATAAATATATTTTTTAATAGTTCATAAAAATACTAATTATAGTGTATCATATACAATTTAAAAGCTTAATTTATATAAATTTAGACAAAACATACAATTATGCATTTTTTCACATATGGATATTCGTATATTTAGTGCATTTACATTTTATCAAATAAATACAATAATATTTTAGCGTAAATTTTTTAAATATTTTTCCAGTTCATTTTGCAACATTTTAAAGTGATTTGAACAATAAATTTGAGAAAACAAAAATTCAGGCATAAATGGGTTAAAAAACACATAACCCAATAAAATTCTATTTTAAGCAATTGCTGTCCATATACGGTAAAGTGTGCGAAGTTTCTCAATTAGCCCTATATGCAATTTATACACACCATCAATACACTTCATGTTAGATAGCTTTAAAAATGCATACTGCTGAAGAAATCGCTCTTCCGGCAATTATCGAATTAAGACAGTCCTGTAACCGGATACTTCTGTGTGTCTCTGTAAATGACCCTTAAATGCCATTCATTCTATAATTTATAACAAAAAACAATCAGTGCACTTCAGTGATTTCGTTATGTTTGAAGTATCATGAGATCATTAAGATGTTTCGTACATAATTTTTCCTTATAGATCATAGTGTAATGGAATCCTTTTGCGCGTCCCATCAAACGAACTATAAATGTTACTTATTCTATACTCCCCAGGAAGCATGTTGTAGACCATCTCAATCAACTATATCAATGTCATCAGGTTTTTAATATCGTAACATCAATAAAATGCTTAATGATTTCCCCTTATAGATAGTAATGTAACGGAGTTCTTTTGTGTGTCCTTGTAAAGGAACTGTAAATACTACACCCTTCATCTTAAACATAGCAGGGCTGTCCAACGTGGCGCCCTTTGAACATTTTCTTAGCGCCTATTTAAAGGTATCCTTTTATTAGTCTTTTTAGAAGTAAAATTCCGTTATAAAGAATGCTTTATTTAAAACCATTGTTATTTGCATTAAAGATATTTTCAAAACCTCTGAAAACGCATTAAAAACCACAATAATACTTTGAAAAGATATTCATGCATAATTTTCACGATTTGTAGTTATTGTTTATAAAGTGTAATTATGATCGTTAAATTTAGTAATAATTGGATATAGCTCTTTTTAATATTTAAGAAGTAACAGAAAAATAAAAATATTTCATGTTATAGCAAATGTCAGTGATATATTAAAAATACAGAGCATTCCGATAATACATACGAGAGTTAGAGCAGGGACGGACGGAGTAACGGACAAAGGGAGAGACAAACCGATACCATAAACTCTTTTCTACTACGTTGGAAAAGTCACAAAATTTGTTAGATTACAAATAAGGAAATTTATTAGCCCCAGGTACAATATGCTATTTCTTTCTCCCAGCTTATTTTGTGCCGTCTCTAAAAAATAACGTTACCTTACAGAAGCCAGCCATAAAATAAAGCTGTACAATTAAATACTCTATAGCAATTTTTTTTAACATCTAAGCATCGCACATTTTCGATTTTTATACCGTCGTATTGAAAAAAAAAGTACTTTTAAATACAATTTGTTTGAAAACAGCATCTCCATTTATTTTTGAAATATTAATTTTTTTTGTAAATTTTGAGCCATTTGCATAATATTGGCAACGTAAGTACTCCATTTCTGTAGAAAGTAAAGGAAAAATAGTTGTAAAATATTAATTATATATTTTTATTGCCATTTTTTCATAACAACCGAAAGAAAATGTAATTAAAATACGTGCTATTTTGAAAAAAGATAAACGAATGATTTCTCTTAAAATATGGAGCTATTATAAACTATATTTAATTTTAAGTATCGAATATTAATGTTACAAACAAATGAAGGCCTATGAATCATTAGACAGCTTTTTTTTTTTTTTTTTTTTTTTTGGTCGAGTTTCTTTAATGACGGCATCTTTCTGCTGCATTTGTGTATTATTTCGCGATAGTGACGTCCTATGTCTACTCTAGGTGTTTAAGAGTGGATCGTAAATGTGGAATTCTTAAGCTGCGAATGACGTCATTTTGCATAAAATAAAAGCGTGTGCTGCAAGTCGTAAAACTGACATATGCTTTGTACTATTTATATATACATATATTTTATTTTTAATCGGGGCGGCGCTATATTCTGAAAAAACAGAATTCCTGTTTTCTAGTGATTATTTTTTGTTTGTTTGCTCGTTTTTAAAAGTAAATATTGTACTTCCTTAAACGATTTTCTTGTATATATCTGGTTATCGTTAAGTTTTTCATATCTTGTCCAACATTCTTTCCACAGCATCTAACAATAACCTTGTTCTGGGAATGTCAGAAAAGAACAGCCGCAATAAAAGATTTTTCCTTGCCATTTCCTGCTTTGAGCGGCACGGATATTTGTTTCTGATGTCATTACTCTGTCGTACTAGTGGACAAAATGACCATTTGGTGCGTCGGATTTTGAAGATTTCGTAGATATTCTCAGTTGTTCTCCAAGATTTATGAAAACCAATAGACACTTGTTTGATTCTTTTGACATAAAATTTTTTTTACAGAAAATTATTGTGTTTGTTTAGTATTCGGGTTTTTCAGTATGCGCAATAAACCTCAGGTTTAACTCCTAGATGTATGAGTTATTTGAAAATGGACGAAAAGAGTGTTTTGAATAGATTTAAATATATAAATTATTTAAATATATAAATTATTTAAATATTTAAATAGATTTAAATATTTAAAATATATTTGAATGGATTTAAATATTTAAAATATATTTGAATGGATTTAAATATTTAAAATATTTAAATTATTTTGAATAGAGTACTTTAAATAGATTTAAAATTAATTAATAAGAGAAAATAAATTTGAATTACATAAAAGTCCTTACAATTATTACAAAAATACAAAACTTACTCCATACGAGATTTAGAAACAATGTAAAATTGCTAGTAATAATTATGAAATAGTTTTTTTTTGTTGTTATACAGTAGAGCGTCGATTATCCGAACTCCAATTAACCGAATTTCCAAATATCAAAACAGCCAATTTCTCTCAAAAAATACTTTTTAACCGAAATTTAAATTATCCAAACAGCTTATTTCTCTCCATTTTTTTTTTTTTTTAATGAACTACCAATTAATTATCCAAATACCTTATTACACCTGGATATCAGATTTTAAATGATGATGAGATTGTAGATGAGATTCAAGACGAAAAAGAAATTGAAAACGAATGCTCTGAAAATAATCAAGGTCCATCACATAACGAAGCTTTTGAATGTTTGGAAACAGCTATGAAACAGCTATGAAATGGCTCGAGCGGCATAAGAATGCTGTTCCTATTCAACTAACGTATTTAAGAAGAGTTCGAAATATGGCAGCATTGAAAAGAATGTCTTCTTTGAAGCAAGCAACAATCGAAAGTTCTTTAGCTTAAATTATAATCTCTGGAGTTCAGAAAATGATAATAAAAAGTAAACAAAAAAAAAATAAATAAATAAAAAGACAAAAAACAATTTTTAAACATGCCAGCATTAACTCTAAAGCGTGGATAAAGTGTGAAGATTTCTGTATAGTCAGGAACATCCGTCAAATTGTCTGTCCATTTATCCGAAATTTTGCTTATCCGAACTATGGTCGGCACCGACTTGTTCGGATAATCGGCGCTCTACTGTATATTAAATTTTGGTTGCATTAACAAAAAGTAAACAAGAACGAGAAATCATGCATCAAGTATAGATTATGAAACAATCCCCAATACTATCAGAAAATTTTTAAGAAATGCCATTTTTTCCTAGAGTGAAATGAGATATCTATATAAGGGGGAAAAAAACCCCATAATTCACAAGGAAGGTCTCCATACTGCCATATTCTGAAAAATCTGAAAAGATTATTGAATGTTCTACTCATGAGGATAGATATGTTCATAAAAAATTTTTGGCGGAAACTCAATAAAGCGTCTGTAAAAAAATAATGCGAATTTCTATATTTGACGATTTGTCACCGGTTGGCGATCGAATAAAATTACAAAAAATACTTTTTATGTCAAATACTCTTTAGGACAAAAATGTTTCACATTGAACTTGTTTAAATAAATTTAATGTAAATAACTTTAGTTTTGTCAATTTTAGTTTGATTTAACTATAGTTTTGTCATATATATATATGTATTTATAATGAAAGGTAACTATCAAATTTTATGAATTAAAACAAAATTTTAATTAATTAAAATTGTTTCAATCTCAAAATTAAGTCCAATTGAGCACTGCCGATTCAACTTTCTTGCTATGGGAACAACGGCTTCTTTGATATTGAAATGAATAACTGCAGCATTTTTATCTTACCTTTATTTTGGAATACGCTCAAATGTATGAAAATGCTTTTTATATATAAAATTGTTTTAAAAGTAATAAAATTAAATAACAAGCAACATAAATATGCAATACAAAAAAATGTATTTATTAAACTCTCTCATTGTTTAAGTTTGAATTCATTAAATACTACTTACATGCATTCTAAAAATCAATTAACAAGCAATTTTCAGGAGCATTAAAATCGTTTGCTTTTGGCAAGGAAAAGTACTGCTCGCCAAATCGCATGACGCTTTTGTCTTTTTCGAGCTGAATATTCGAAAGTGTTTTATTATTTTAGACTTTCCACTGTAATGCCGCTGCCACCGCAATATTTGACTGATCCTTTATTACATACATAAATAGTTAATTAGTATTTTTTTTTCAAAGTATTCTGAGTATACCCGGTAAGGGGACATTCCTTGTCAATAAAAATCTATTTTCAGAAATTGCTGTCCATTTCTGGTAATGTGGGCGAATTCTTTTGCTCATGCCTATATGCGATCTGAAGAATTTAAACACACCTCCAAACACACACAAAATGAGATAAATTTTAAAATGAATATCACAGAAGAAAATGCTCTTCTAGCAATAATCGATCTTACAAGGCGAGGTTAAGTCGCGAGCACAGAATAAATGTCTATGAGAAAACTTATCTGCCTAAATATAAATTAGAGATCTGCACGGGCCGGCCCGTGGCCCGAAGCCCGAGCCCGGCCCGGCTCGCGGGCCGATTTTCATTCACAGCACTCGGGCCGGGCAGGGCCCAACTTAATTTTTCTGTACAGAGCCGGGCCTGGTTTCATTCCTAGTCTTCACGGCCCAAAATTTTCAGTCCTAGTTTTGAGCCAGCCCGTATGAAAATCATTGTCTCAGCGTGGCCTGATTCCATTTAAAGGTCAGTTAAATTAAGCCTGGCCCAAAAGTTTTTGCAAAAAAAGCATACATTTTTGAATCGCCATTATTCTACACTTAAACATTAAAATTTATTATTTTTAAAGAATAGTAGATTTCTACGCATATTAAAATATAACTAAATTAAAATACAGTAAAATGTGTGAAAAGGAACCTGCCTATGACGGAAACCTGTTTTGAACTGAAAACGTGTTGATCCATGCAAAATTAATATACTAATAAGTCAGAAAAGAATATATAATACATTTACACTTGCTAAGAAGGGAACTTGTCTATATCGCATTATTTTTTCTTTTCTATGCAATTCCATCTTAGAAGATTTTACTGTATACCATTTTTCCGATTTTTAATACTTCTATACATGGAATATGGATTAACAATATTAATGATAACTGAAACATTTACATACAAGAAATAGAGATTCATCAAAAATATAAATATCGCAGCCTGCTGCACTTCTATAAAAATAAAGATTATAAGCATGAAAATAAAGTTAAGATAAATATTTTTGGTCAGAACTCCTCGTAAGAGACAAATTTTTAACCAATTCGACGTAAAAATCAATGTTTTGTAGAAGTTCACTCGGCCCGGGCCCGGCCCGAGATTTTAACTTTTTCCCAGGCTGGGCCGGGCTCGGGCCGAACATTTAATATTTTTATCGGGCCAATATTATTTTTTCTACGAGCCGGGTCCAGGCCTGAAAATGTCGGCCCGTGCAGACCTCTAATATAAATCTCTCACATCTCAAACACCTCAGTTCAGCAAATTTTTCTATAAACATCCAAAACTAACAAAAATTCAATGGATTTGTGGAATCGATAAACCATTTCAGAAATCGTGTTTAACACCTTAACCTAAAACTACGTGTGAGACACGTGATTTTGTATTCGGGCCAAAACTGATTACCACGGGCCTGGCCCGTAGTACACTGCTAAAAAAAAATTGGGAGAGCAGTATAACTTTTTTAAAAAAAAACTTCAGATCCATATTCATCCATTATTGGATGTGTAAGATGCAAATTATAAAACCTAACAAGAAACAAATGTTGCATATTTTGCAACAACACTTTTTATTATATTTTTCATATTACTTATCAATGGTAAATGACAATATATAATAAACAGTGTACAGTACATTTAAAAAAAAATTGTTTATATCCTGATGGACACTATTCGTGAAACAATACAAAAAACAGCATCATTATTTTACCATATTATTCAAATAATTACGTAAATCAGCCGTTATAATTTATATTTACCATGGATTTTTAATAGTTGCATAATATATAATTCATCACAAATCCAATTAACAAATGAAAATATATATTTTTGCATATATATTTTTTAATCCCATTATTCTTGGTATATTCAGAAGAACAATAAAATTTGAAATCCTACATACCAACACACATATACATACATATATATATATATAAACCCTTTGATGCACTTAGAGAAAATTAATTAATTATTATAATTTATTAAATTTTTCTACAAATTAAAAGAAACTATGCGTGTTTTTTTTTTTTGTTTGTCTGTTTTGTTACGTATTACTCTGGAATTCTTTGAAATGATTCATTCAGATGTAAATTCAAATACATAATAAGGGTGTATTTAAAAATTAATACGCAAGGCATTGACAAATTCGTATTTTGTTAGAACACAAATGTTTTATTTTTAACTTGACATATTGGTAAAATAAAAAAAAAAAATATATATATATATATATATTAATTATTGCAAGAATTGTTTCTAAATATATTTTTTTGTGTATTATTGTGCAAATGTGTTTTAATTTAGTCAGTAATACTAATATAAGTATTTAAATAAAATAAATTTCATTCAATTTGAGGGGTTATTTACAAAAGAATGTTCAGGTTTAAATTAAATTTGGTTTAAGGCGTTCTTAGGGAAAGTTCCAATTAGGGCAGAAACACTGTTTGAATATTGCTGATTGCTTCGATTTTTTTTCTCAAATATGGCGTTTTTAAGCAAAGGTAGTAGAAAAGAAGATTTACAGAAAGTAGCGATTGAACTTGGAGTTCAGGATGTCGAAAATTTAAAAATTATAGATCTAAAAAAAGCTACACTAGAAGTGGAAGACTACGAAGACGAATTTGTTAAGAGATTTTTGAGTTCTGTAATTGAAGAAAGGAAAAAGAAAGAAGAAATGGAGAGGGAAGAAAGAATACGTCAAGAAGAAAGGGAAGAAAAAATACGGCAAGAAGAAATGGAGGATCGAATTTCCAGGGAAGAAAAAGAACATGAATTGGAAATGAAAAAACTGGAACAATTGCAGAAATGTCCGGAACAAAGAAATGAATCGAAAATTGAGATAGCGCCAAAAATTCAATTAGCACAGATTGTCCCGAAGTTTGATGAAAAACGTGATGAGATGGGATTATTTTTGATAAATTTTGAAAGAAGAGCGGATATGGCACAAGTACCGAAGAAAGACTGGGTAGCTTACCTATTGGCAGTTTTACCGGTGGAAATTGCAAATATGCTAGCCAGAGAAACCCCGGAAGATGCAATTAATTACGATTTTGTAAAAACTCTTATCTTAAAGCGATACAAGTTAAATAGTAAAAAATTAAAACAATGTTTTTACAAACGTCACAAAACACATGAAAAATCATGGAGAAATTATACACAAGAGCTTTTGAGTTATTTTACCGAATGGATCACAGAATTAAATATTAACACTTTCCAGCAATTAAAAGACTTAATAGTAATCGAACAATTAAAATTTCGTGTGCCTGTAGAAATAAGAGAACATTTCTTAGAAAATTGGCTCACATTTACCACGCCGTTAGAATTGGCAGAAAAACTTGATGATTACGAGAGCATTACCGACAGTTTTAAAAGAAAAGAATTTCCAAAGAAAAATTTATCTAACTCTCGAAATCAAAGTTGGAATAATTACAGTTCGGAATAAAAAAAAAGATATGAGAGGTGGTAAACCGAAATTTGAACCCAAGACTGAAGCATCTTTCGGAGTGCAACGAGAAAAGAGAATTTCGCACAAAATATACCTGTTTCGCATGTGGTAAGGAAGGGCATGTGAAGAAGCATTGTTCCAAATTGAATACAGTAAAACAAGATGGAGGAAAAACTTCCAAAAGCGATCTTGAGAAAAAGGGTCTAAATGCAATTTGTTTGAATCTGAATATTCCGGTGGAAGAAACAGATGGGAGACTCCTCAAGGTAGATCTAGGAATCGGTAACAAGAAGTTTCAGGGAATCATCGATAGTGGTGCGGAGATTACAGTGTGCGGAAGTCGGTGGTGCCGGAAGAGTATTTACAGTCATGTGGAAAAGTATTCTTGAGACCCGCAATAGGGAGTCTTGTAGAAGCAAAGCTTGTTTCCGTTCCGCTCACTCTTCGGACAGAAGATGAGGTTATTCCGTATGTACGAGTACAAGTTGCGGTAGTGGAAGGATTACACGAAGAAGTTTTGATCACTCCCAAGGTTTTCGCTCTGTTAAAAGAACAGCAGAAGTTGTATTTAGGGGATGAGGTAGATATCATCCCGGTTGAAGAAAATAAAGAAAAACCTGTATTCAATGTGGAGGGAAGGTGTCCAGAAGGAAACCTGGAAACAAATCTAAATAATGAAGATGAAGACAAAGAAGTTTCAGATTTGGAACTGATTCCTACTCCGGTCGAGGCAACTGTTTTGCCCGAAAATGTTGGTAACGAGGACCATAAGGAAAGTTGTACCGTTTCACAAGCGCAATTGTTGAAAAAGGAGCAATTGGCTTGTTCTACATTAGAAAAATGCTTTGAAGATGCAAAACGGCAGAAAAATAATTATTGGGTAGAATCCGATTTATTGTATCATCGAGGCAAGGTTGGAGGACAAAATTATGTTCAACTTGTTGTACCTGCCTGTAGAAAACAAGAAATTTTGAAATTAGCACATGAAACACCAACTGGTGGGCACTTAGCTGCTAAGAAAACAAGAGATAGAATTGCTATGTCGTTTTGGTGGGAAGGAATGCCAAAAGAAGTAAAACAACTATGCACAGCTTGTCATGATTGTTAAATGAGCAGAAAAACAAAAGTAACGGACAGAACACCCATTGAAGTGGTCGGAAGACCAGAACTCCCATTTCAAGTTGTAAATGCAGATATTTTAGGACCAATTGAGCCGAAGTCTTCTCGAGGTCATCGGTATGTTATGGCTATTATGGATCAACATAGTCGTTGGCCTGAAGCAATCCAAATTAAATCGTTGACAGCAAAAGCAGATTGTGAAGCGTTTATTGAAGTTTTTGTTAGAACTGGAATTCCTAGAATGATTTCAGCCTTTAACATGGAAAAACTTAAACTTGAGAATGAAATAAAAATGCAAAATGTAGAAGAAAATGTAAAATCAAGAACAATTGAAATACTTGAAAGTTTACTGAAAGAGAAATGTTCTGACAAAAGTGTTATTAGTGAAAATTTTCCTGAAATAACATGTAAAGAGTTTATTAAGTATTATGAAATTAAAAGAGAAGAAAATTGGAAATTTAAAAGAAGATCTATGATTGAGCAAGAAATTATGGATGATTCTGTAACAATTGAAAAAATGTTTGACTTTAATGAAGATTTTAATATTGTCATATATTCGGAAGAGAATATTGAGAATGAAGATGAGATAGAAACTAAATCAAAGACTCTGGAGCGTGTTAATCGTGATTATGAAGTTAAAATGGAAGAAGTTGAGGAAGCTCTTACTTACAAAAATAAAAAGATAATTGGTACGATAAATATGAGAAAAAATATGATGAAAAGCATTGTTTGGAAGAAGAAAAAAGATCTAGAAACAAAAATTTCCATGAAAGAAAGAGAATTGAAAGATACTGTTGAATCAGTTAAAAGAATGAAAAAAAGATATTCAAGTTTATCTTAAGTTGTATTGTAGTATTCTGAAGACTCTAAAAATCGAGAAAGAAGCTATAAAGTATGATATTGATTCTGTTCAGAAGTTTAAACAAGAAAGCAAATACAAAATTGACACTGAGAGTAAAGAAGTTATAGTTTCCATTAAGGACTTGTACCTTGCAATGACAGACAGATCTGACCAGAAAAACTGTTCCAAATGATATTCCATGGTCGGAAGATGCTGAAAAGTCGTTCAATAAGTTAAAGGAAAGCTTATGTGAAGTTAAAAACTTTTATACCCCAGACATGTCCAAACCGTTCGAAATAAACACCGATGCTTCCATATCGGGTCTTGGTACCGGTTTAATGCAAAGGGACAAAGACGGCATTTTAAAGCCCATAACCTTTGCCAGTCAAAAGCTTACTCCAACTCAATCAAAGTGGAGCACAATTGAAAGAAAAGCATATGCTGTAATCTGGGCACTTGGGAGATTCGAAATGTGGACTTACGGAACCACCATAATATTGCATACGGATCATAATTCCCTAAAATACTTAACAGATGGAACTCCTAAGAACGCTCGGTTACAGAGATGGTCGTTGGCACTATCTTGCTATCAGGTTTTTATTGCTCATAAACCAGGAAGTTCTAATGTAGTGGCAGATGCTTTATCTCGCATTTATGAGTAGAAAAAAAATCTGTATATATATTTTTTGTATTATTTCATTATTATATATTGTATAATGTGTATTTGTAATATGTGTATTTTTAGTATATAGTGTATGAGAATTTATATATCTTAAGTAGTTTAAGTAAATGCTCTCGATGGGACAGGTAAAGGACTTTTTAAATAGAACTTTTTTTTAAAAGGACTTTTGATAGGACTTTTTAAGTAAGACTTGTGTTAAGACTTTAAAGAGTAGTTTCACAGTGTGGGACACCGTCCAACATGTAGAAACTGGAGGGAAGGTGTGAAGGCTGCCTATACTCCATGGTCGAAAGACTTTAGGAAACTCGGAATGGCAACAGCCAGAGACAGAGAGAGACGATGTAGTTCTTTGGATGTGTTCGAAAAGACGCTCGTGAGATATGTAATCGGGAAGCCTATTATCTAATAATATATATATTGTGTGCGTGTGCTGTAAATGTATTCGTCTAATGTAAATATTAAATGTATTTAATTGGAGCATTTAATCTCTTCAATGTGTTCTTTCTTCACCAATATCGTGGAATACAGAACCGGGCCATCATAATGGGTACACTTTTATATAAACTAAAAAAAAGAAATTTAAAATTTTAAGTTTAAAGTTTATTATTTTCCCTCCTCTTAACCCTACTGCGCTTAAGATTAGCCCGGATCAACTTTAGTAAATATCCTTAAAACTATTTTATCAGAAAAAGATAGAACTGATTTTAAGAATATTTACATAATTGAATCCCCCGTATCGAAATATCCACTCCCTCACTGACACCCTCGACACTTGATACGGACTGAGCAAATCTTAAGATTACAGTCCACCTTTAATCTTTAAGGATTTATAAAACGTCATATTTTTAAAAGCATTTAAAAAGCACTTTTTTTATTATCCGTATAAAAATAGTTATGGGTACACTTTAATTTAAACTAAAAAAAGGAAGTTTAAAATTTTAAGTTTAAAGTTTATTATTTTCCCTCCCCTTAAACCTTTTGCGCTTAAGATTTGCCCGGTTCAACTTTAGTAAGTATCCTTAAAACAATTTTATATGAAAATGATAGAAATGCTTTTAACAATATTTACATAACTGAATCCCCCGTATCGAAAAATCCACTCTTTCACTGACACCCTCGACACTTGATACGGACTGGGCAAATCATAAGTTTACAGTCCACCTTTAAACTATAAAAATCATCATATTTTTAAAAGCATTTAAAAAGCACTTTTTTTATTATCAGTATAAAAATAGTTATGGGTACACTTTAATTTAAACTAAAAAAAGGAAATTTTAAATTTTAGTTTAAAGTTTATTATTTTCCCTCCCCTTAACACTATTGCGCTTAAGATTTGCCCGGTTCAACTTTAGTAAGTATCCTTAAAACAATTTTATATGAAAATGATAGAACTGATTTTAAGAATATTTACATAATTGAATCGCCCGTATCGCCCGTATCGAGGGAGTGGATTTTTAATCACTCCCTCACTGACATCCTCGACTCTTGATACGGACTGGGCAAATCATAAGTTTACAGTCCAACTTTAAACTATAACAGTCATCATATTTTAAAAAGCATCTAAAAAGCACTATTTTTATTACCAGTATAAAAATAGTTATGGGTACACTTTAATTTAAACTAAAAAAAGGAAATTTTAAATTTTAAGTTTGAAGTTTAAAGTTTATTATTTTCCCTCCCCTTAACCCTACTGCGCGTAAGATTTCCCGGTTCAACTTTACTAAATATCCTTAAAACAATTTTATCAGAAAATGATAGAACTGATTTTAAGAAAATTGACATAATTGAATCCCCCGTATCGAAAAATCAACTCCCTCACTGACACCCTCGACTCTTGATACGGACTGGGCAAATCTTAAGTTTACAGTCCACCTTTATTCTTACAGGATTTATAACAATCATCATACTTTTAAAAGCATTTAAAAAGCACTTTTTTATTATCAGTATAAAATTAGTTATGGGTACACTTTAATTTAAACAAAAAAAAAGGAAATTTAAAATTTTAAGTTTAAAGTTTATTATTTTCCCTCCCCTTAACCCTACTGCGCTTAGGATTAGCCCGGTTCAACTTTAGTAAATATCCTTAAAACAATTTTATCCGAAAATGATAGAACTGATTTTAAGAATATTTACATAATTGAATCCCCCGTATCTAAAAATCCACTCTTTCACTGACACACTCGACACTTGATACGGACTGGGTAAATCTTAAGTTTACAGCCTTTAAAGTATAACATTCATCATATTTTGAAAAGCATCTAAAAAGCTGTTATGATGTAATATGGAACTCTTTAAAAAACTTGAATAGGATTATACTGAATTTTAAGCTTGTAATAATTAAAATACTGTGAGAAACGGTTTATATGGAGTAAGAGTTCACATCAAGCTGACAACGTGATCGTACTAGTGGTGGTTCGTGATTCACCATCATTTTAAAGAATTAATTAAAACTATTACCTGTAGAACTTGATATGGGGATGTTGGAGACAGAGAAAATAAATGATTTAGCTGGAACATGTTTTTATTTCAGGATGTGCAGATTTTCGGAAGGGAGATGCATGGCTCTAAGACTGTAGGAACTTCTGATATACTAGTGAACGCGATATTTATTACAAAAGCATGTTTTAAAAGAAGATGTAGATCTGGTATATAATTTAACGTTACTTAAAAGAAAGGTGGAACATGAGTGCCTTCCATGGCACACAATCTTGGCACTGAGACCACACGTGGTCCGTGCAACACAACGAGTCCGCGTACTGCGTAAAAACACAGCTATACCCTACGAAGCGAATCCACAGACTGACTTTTTCCCGTGCGAGCGTTTTCAAAATCGCCGCGGAAAAAGTACCCCAAGCAAGGCCAAAAACGATACTGCGCCAAAAATGGAACTCACGGCAAACCTGCTTTCGCCAAGGAGTGACCAGGGGGAGAAAGAGCGCCCGCAATGATGATAAACTTGTTCATTCAGAAAACTGAACGTACGCATGCAAAGAGTTGGCATTTTGCCAAAACGGTACTATTGATAAAAAGAGGATGCGTTATGACTGAATTTCCGAAATTAAAACTATAAAAGCTGATAAAAAGTTGATCGATTGATCAAAACATAAGATAATGAATTTTTAAAGGGAAAACTTAAAATGGATTAAAAAAGATACATTAAAATTAAAGATTAAATAATTAAGACTAAGGATTAAAGATATTAAATTAGAGATATTGAATTGGGAAGAATAAGAGACAATATATCAACATGATATATTACTCCGCCAACAATAGGAGAAAAACTTGAAAGAACCATAAAAGAACAAAATAAAAACTTATGACACACCGATAAACCAGGAATTCTAAAATAAAATTACGAAAATTAAAAAAAATGACTGACCAATCGAAAACAGATGTGAATTAAGAACACTCACTATAATTATATAACACCATATGTCGATTGATAACAGAATAAGGAAATTAAAAAAATGAATGAGAAAATCAAAGATTAAACGAGAATACAAAACATTGATCAAGAATACCAAATATGTATGAAAAAACACTAAAATTGATCCAAGATTCTCATATTAAAAATACTAAAGGCTGAGAAAAAACATGAATGAAAAGAGTAACTTAAAACTTACATACCGAATGAGATACAGTAATGTTGATCAAAAAACATCACTACGATATTGAATCTAAAAGAAAAAACTGACATCACTTGAATGCCTCAAAAAGAGAACTCTCACAACTTATCCGGATGCTAAAATAAATGAAGAAAAAAGTCCAAAAGTCAATCAAGCCAGCACGGAAATACATGGGGATTACAAAGACATACCCTACAGGTGGGTACCTGAAGTTTGTATACCATATTGTAAAATACACCTTGTACAGTTGAAATAAAGTTACAGAATACATGAACACATATTACAAAAGTTATTAACTTACAACAAAACCCTAAAAATTAAACCCAAAAAATAAAAAATTAAGAAAAATACAAAAAGTGGGGAAAATAAAAAGTGTGGTACCACAAAAAAATAAGGACAAAAATAAAAATATGTATTGTAACTCTGCAACATTATATAAACATACTTACTGCACAAAATAAATTGTTCCAAAAATTTACATGTATAAACACAAAATAAGAAAACATGATCATGAAAAATTTTTTTTTTAAATTGACTTGGCATGCATGCATTATATTACCAACAACAACAGCAGCTGGCAGCTATATTTATACTTTCATATGTATGCTTATCGCATACCTTATATTTATATATATCCTTAATAATTATCCATAACCAAGGATATAAGGTATGAAAAAAAATTGTTAAAGGTTAACGGATATATTAGTTTTGTTGACGTACACAATACTTAAAGTTTTACCAAAATTTTCAAAGGAGTACAGTGCAAAAAAACAAAAATTACCGTGTATTTTGAAATATGTCAACAAAAATTACACATTACCAAACATATTCAACTCTTATTTATCCACATAAAACTTTGAAATTGAGAAACTGTTGTATTTTTTATGATTTCAAATTTGAAAATTGTAAATGCTTATAATTAAAACAATAGAAAAAGTTATGAAAGAAAAATCTATCATAATGTAAAAACAATCGTTTAAAGTCTGAAGGGACTGAAATGTGAGCTAAATCACAACTAGGATAAAATACAAATTCATTTTTAAAAAATTTTTATGCATAACAAATGGTGCACGTGCCAGTGCACAAACAGTGCATTGGTTCGCCGTCAAGTTTTTTTGTTTTGAACTTTTCGTATACAGTCTTTTATCACAATAAGTGACTTTTATTTAAAATATGAAGATGATAACCCATTTGAAGCAAATTTGGTCATTTTTGATGAAAATAATTCAAGATGAAATTAGATTACAAGTGTTGCTCTTTTCTGGAATATGGTTGCACATGGCATTTTTTTTATAAATTTTCTCTATGTTCTAAGTTTTCATATCAATATTTAATAAGTATAATGAATGTGCATTTTTTTTTATATAAAATTTGAAGAAATACTAATTCTTTAGAATAAAATACAGAAGATTTCAAATTCAAGTGGATATATATATAAGAAAATATTAAATGTGTATTTTGAAGAATTGTATTTTTTCTCTGAAGTTTTGAATAGATCCATACATAAGTTTTTCTTTACCTTTTTTAAGTATACTCAGTATTTAATTTAAATCAATTATGGATCAGAAGATGAACAGTGCTCAATTTTTTAGCGTTGCTTTGCAGGATTTTCACAAATCTATTCCTGGAACCATAAAATACTTACTTGAATCCAACAATAGTAAATTTTCAATTGATGATACAGCAATAAATATGATAATTAAAACTTTTCAATTTGAAGCAAATAATTTAATTGAGATGCATGAACTTTTCATTGAAAATAAATTTAAAGAAGCCATTCAGGACACTGAAAATCTAAAAGAAGTTAACAGGAAAATTCTCGAAAAATTAAAACAGAGTACATCTACAGAAAAAGTAAGAATTTCAACGTGTGATGCAGACACACAAACAGATTTCGAAGATCCAATCGTTCCTGTAAATGAATCCTTCAACACATCCGTTTTTGATAATTCAATACCTAATACATCTATCTCTAATGATCAAATTAATCTCTCAAACATATCCGATAATTCAAGAAAACTCAAGAAAATTAAAGTAATAGTCTACAATATTCCTAATTCTATTAATGATCATCAAGTAATCCAGGCCATAGGAAATACTGTTAACACTGACTTTCCACCAGTCACTTTAATGAAAAAATTTAGAAGTAAGGATGGTAATAGATACAATCATGTGATCGACGTCCCTGGTGACATTGCTCACCTGATTTTAAAACGTAGATCTCTATGTATTAGTGATATCCTTTATCCAGCTAAGCGTTTCATTCGAATCATTAGGTGTTTCAATTGCAATTCCTTTAATCACATAGCAAAACACTGTTCAAACCACGTTTATGTGTATGGTGTGGTGAAAACCATGAAGAAGGACATTGTCACAAAAATGCTCATTGTAGCAATTGTGCATATAATAACTCTCACGGACACAATTTTGATCCACACCACCCAGCATTTTCGAAAGACTGTGAGTCTAGAAAATACAACATTTTAAAGTTGAGGCTTAAACTCAAGTACAAAATTTCTTAACATTTTGTTTGAAGCTGATACATTTACCATAATTTATTTTTTTCTTTCTATAAGTAATTTTTTTCTAATGTGTAATTTTTTTTCTTGTTGGCAGAGTTATATGTAGTAGGGGAGACCGGGGGAATGGCGACACCTTAAGGGAATTTAAATTTTTTCACCTCGAAAAAATGTTTATTTTTTAATAGTAAAAATTGTAAAGCTGAATCATGATCTTTAGTATCTGTATAAATTTAACTGTAATCATAACTGTAAAGTAAGCATACATAAAAAAATATTTTTTAAACCTCTGCACAGTGGCGGGATTACCCAGGACACTGGGGTAATTCCGCCACTGTACTGGGGTAATGCCGCCACTCTTTAATGACCTAGTACATGCATCAAATGGATAATAGGAAACACACAACCTACTGAAAATAGTTAGAAAGCAATGTAATTGAGCAGAATAATGGTTAAGCTTACGATTTACTTCATATTGCAAAAGTCACTCTGCTGAATCGGCTCCACTACATTGAAATGAGGTCATTTCTCATCCGATTTGCATGGCAGCGGCATTACCCCGAGAGGACAATATGGCGGAAATCCCAAAGCAAAGCCGAAAGAAGAACCGAACATATTCAACACATTGCATCAAAATGTCGGCGAATGCATGTAGATTACGGGTCATATTACCTTAAATACCCAATGTTACAAAAAAAGATGCTTATCTCTACTCATATTAAGCTCCAAAATAATAAGAAACTAGATGAAAACTACATTTTTCACTAGAACAAACGAACGACGTACAGCAAAGTCACTCTCACTTTAGGCACTGTTTATATTGTTGGCCGCTATAGTGCAGGCACATTCACTATCTCAAACTGCCCTTAGTTTTTAAACTAGGTGGGGTGGCGGCATAACCCGGGTTGGCGGCATTCCCCCCGACTCCCCTACCCAATGGAGCGGTACTGTCAAACTATTTGACACTTCATTAACTCTTGTCAAACAGATGCAAAATTTCATACACTTCAATAACAATAGTAATAACCATATTTTTTTTTCTTACCTTTTATGTCATTACATACAATGTTTTCCTTTTCAGCTATAATTTTGTTTCTTATACTTGTAAAAATCGTACATTACTTTTTAGCAAAAGGAACTAATTTTCATTTTTTAAATTATTTTAAGTATTTACTTAGATTAATTTCTTCATTTACCTTTTGCAATTTTTTTCAATTGCATCATATTTTTTTTACTGTTTTCTTTTATAAATTACAATCTCATGCTTTAAAGCATGTGGTGCATTTAAAGTTTTCTTTTCCCCGATTAAATTTAAACTTTTAAGCTTATTTTTCTAACCTAAATTTTTCAACAATTCGTTTTTTTTTTTTTAAATTTTTTTGGTATCAAGCTTCATTTAATTTTTCCATTCTCTTTATGCTGTGGACTGGTAACATTGGAATTATTGTCATTTATTATTAGGGTTAATCAATTTTTTTCCTTTTACTACTTAACTTTAAATTTTAAGCAATGAATTTCTATTTTATCCTAGTTGTGATTTAGTTCACATTTCAGTCCCTTCAGACTTTAAACGATTGTTTTTACATTATGATAGATTTTTCTTTCATAACTTTTTCTATTGTTTTAATTATAAGCATTAACAATTTTCAAATTTGAAATCATAAAAATTACAACAGTTTCTCAATTTCAAAGTTTTATGTGGATAAATAATAGTTGAATATGTTTGGTAATGTGTAATATTTGTTGACATATTTCAAAATACACGGTAATTTTTTTTTTTGTGCACTGTACTCCTTTGAAATTTTTGGTAAAACTTTAAGTATTGTGTACGTCAACAAAACTAATATATCCGTTAACCTTTAACAATTTTTTTTCGTACCTTATATCCTTGGTTATGGATAATTATTAAGGATATATATAAATATAAGGTATGCGATAAGCATACATATGAAAGTATAAAGTTCCATAAAAATGTTCCATATTACATCATAACAAAAGCACTATTTTTATTACCAGTATAAAAATAGTTATGCGTAGTACACTTCAATTTAAACTAAAAAAAGGAAATAAAGTTTATTATTTTCCCTCCCCTTAACCCTACTGCGCTTAAGATTTGCCCGGTTCAACTTTAGTAAGTATCCTTAAAACAATTTTATATGAAAATCATAGAACTGATTTTAACAATATTTACATAATTGAATCCCCCGTATCGAAAAATCAACTCCCTCACTGACACCATCGACTCTTGATACGGACTGGGCAAATCTTAAGTTTACAGTCCACCTTTAATCTTAAAGGATTTATAACAATCATAATATTTTTAAAAGCATTTAAAAAGCACCTTTTTTATTATCAGTATGAAAACAGTTATGGGTACCCCTACTGCGCTTAAGATTTCCCGGTTCAACTTTAGTAAATATCCTTAAAACAATACTATCCGAAAATGATAGAACTGATTTTAAGAATATTTACATAATTGAATCCCCCGTATCGAAAAATCCACTCTTTCACTGACGCCCTCGACACTTGATACGGACTGGGCAAATCTTAAGTTTACACTCCACCTTTAAACTATAACATTCATCATATTTTAAAAAGCATCTAAAAAGCACTATTTATTACCAGTATAAAAAGTATAGTTATGCGTACACTTTAATTTAAACTAAAAAAGGAAATTTTAAATTTTAAGTTTTAAGTTTAAAGTTTATTATTTTCCCTCCCCTTAACCCTACTGCGCTTAAGATTTCCCGGTTCAACTTTAGTAAATATCCTTGAAACAATTTTATCAGAAAATGACAGAATTGATTTTAAGAAAATTTACATAATTGAATCCCCCGTATCGAAAAATCCACTCTTTCACTGACACCCTCGACACTTGATACGGACTGGGCAAATCTTAAGTTTACAGTCAACCTTTAAACTATAACATTCATCATATTTTAAAAAGCATCTAAAAAGCACTATTTTTATTACTAGTATAAAAATAGTTATGCGTACAGTTTAAACTAAAAAAAGGAAATTTTAAGTTTAAAGTTTATTATTTTCCCTTCCTTTAACCCTACTGCGCTTAAGATTTCCCGCTTCAACTTTAGTAAATATCCTTAAAACAATTTTATATGAAAATGATAGAACTGATTTTAAGAAAATTTACATAATTGAATCCCCGGTATCGAAAAATCCACTCACTTACAGACACCCTGGACTCTTGATACGGACTGTGAAAATCATAAGTTTACAGTCCACGACATTTGATACGGACTGGGCAAATCTTAAGTTTACAGTCTACCTTTAATCTTAAAGGATTTATAACATTCATCATATTTTTAAAAGCATTTAAAAAGCACTTTTTTTATTATCAGTATAAAAATAGTTATGGGTACACTTTAATTTAAACTAAAAAAAGGAAATTTAAAATTTTAAGTCTAAAGTTTATTATTTTCCCTCCATTTAACCCTACTGCGCTTAAGATTTCCCGGTTCAACTTTAGTAAGTATCCTTAAAACTATTTTATCAGAAAATGACAGAACTGATTTTAAGAATATTTACATAATTGAATCCCCCGTATCGAAAAATCCACTCCCTCACTGACACCCTCGACTCTTGATACGGAGTGGGCAAATCATAAGTTTACAGTCCACCTTTAAACTATAACAATCATCATATTTTAAAAAGCATCTAAAAAGCACTATTTTTATTACCAGTATAAAAATAGTTATGCGTACACTTTAATTTAAACTAAAAAAAGGAAAATTTAAAATTTTAAGTTTAACGTTTATTATTTTCCCTCCCCTTAACCCTATTGCGCTTAAGATTTCCCGGTTCAACTTTAGTAAATATCCTTAAAACTATTTTATCAGAAAATGACAGAACTGATTTTAAGAATATTTACATAATTGAATCACCTGTATCGAAAAATCCACTCCCTCACTGACACCCTCGAATCTTGATACGGACTGGGCAAATCTTAAGATTAAAGTCCACCTTTAATCTTAAAGAATTTATAAAACGTCATATTTTTAAAAGCATTTAAAAAGCACTTTTTTTAATATCAGTATAAAAATAGTTATGGGTACACTTTAATTTAAACTAAAAAAAAGGAAATTTTAAGTTTAAAGTTTATTATTTTCCCTCCCCTTAACCCTACTGTGCTTAAGATTTCCCGGTTCAACTTTAGTAAATATCCTTAAAACAATTTTATCCGAAAATGATAGAACTGATTTTAAGAATATTTACATAATTGAATCCCCCGTATCGAAAAATCCACTCCCTCACTGACACCCTCGACTCTTGATACGGAGTGGGCAAATCATAAGTTTACAGTCCACCTTTAAACTATAACAATCATCATATTTTAAAAAGCATCTAAAAAGCACTATTTTTATTACCAGTATAAAAATAGTTATGCGTACACTTTAATTTAAACTAAAAAAAGGAAAATTTAAAATTTTAAGTTTAACGTTTATTATTTTCCCTCCCCTTAACCCTATTGCGCTTAAGATTTCCCGGTTCAACTTTAGTAAATATCCTTAAAACTATTTTATCAGAAAATGACAGAACTGATTTTAAGAATATTTACATAATTGAATCACCTGTATCGAAAAATCCACTCCCTCACTGACACCCTCGAATCTTGATACGGACTGGGCAAATCTTAAGATTAAAGTCCACCTTTAATCTTAAAGAATTTATAAAACGTCATATTTTTAAAAGCATTTAAAAAGCACTTTTTTTAATATCAGTATAAAAATAGTTATGGGTACACTTTAATTTAAACTAAAAAAAAGGAAATTTTAAGTTTAAAGTTTATTATTTTCCCTCCCCTTAACCCTACTGTGCTTAAGATTTCCCGGTTCAACTTTAGTAAATATCCTTAAAACAATTTTATCCGAAAATGATAGAACTGATTTTAAGAATATTTACATAATTGAATCCCCCGTATCGAAAAATCCACTCTTTCACTGACACCCTCGACACTTGATACGGACTGGGTAAATCATAAGTTTAAGCCCACCTTTAAACTATAACATTCATCATATTTTGAAAAGCATCTAAAAAGCACTATTTTTATTACCAGTATAAAAATAGTTATGCGTACACTTTAATTTAAACTAAAAAAAGGAAATTTAAAATTTTAAGTTTTAAGTTTAAAGTTTATTATTTTCCCTCCCCTTAACCCTAACGCGCTTAAGATTTCCTGGTTCAACTTTAGTAAATATCCTTAAAACAATTTTATCAGAAAATGTTAGAACTGATTTTAAGAATATTTACATAATTGAATCCCCTGTATCGAAAAATCCACTACCTCACTGACATCCTCGACTCTTGATACGGACTGGGTAAATCATAAGTTTACATTCCACGACATTTGATACGGACTGGGCAAATCTTAAGTTTACAGTCCACCTTTAATCTTAAAGGATTTATAACAATCATCATATTTTTAAAAGCATTTAAAAAGCATTTTTTTTATTATCAGTATAAAAATAGTTATGTAACGCTCGAACAATACGCACTCCATCATATTTGTTCTCCTTTTCTTTTTTTTTTCTTTTCCTTCAAAATAACTAACAAGCTGAGTAAATTAGACTTTACGAGAGAGAAGAATGTTTACAAAGTGGTTGCCGACAAGGCATTTGTGCTATGCCGTATTTTAAATTAACTGAGTTATTTTGTAAATAGTAACATGTAAATATGTTGTAATTATTAAACTTATTAATCTATGATAAGTTATCCAGTTTTATTTCGTTACATAAGAATAGTTTCCACCCCGGATTCTGAATAATATGTTACAGAAGTGGCTCCCCAACGTCTGGCACGAATAGAAGCAAGATATGAAGATAAGTATTATTTTAAATTGAGTTAAACTGTTTTAATAAGAATATTTAGATACTAAAGTACAAAAATTTATACAAAGGTACTTTTGATTCATCCGGAATCTGATGATTTCTGAAAATTGTATTTGATTCGTCCAGAATCGAAATATTTTGGAATTGTTCTATGCTGAATGATATTTTCCTTAGAATTGAAATACGAAAAGTCGTCTGCAGCTTCAAGTATTTTAGTATCTGAATTAAATGAAGATATTCATAAGAGAAATAATTCTAATAATTATTTTTGAAAAATAAAAATCGTTTGCTTTATTTTACACATTTATATAGTTGCACTGAGCTATTTATTATGAAGTTGTTATTGTAAATGAGTGCTTGGCATTATTTAATTATTATATGATTGATATTATTGTGTAAGAAAAAAAAAAAAAAGGCAAATAGTTGGTGTCATTATATTGAGTTTTGAAAGATATTGTATGTTATTTATGTTCTATATATGTTAAAAATTACGTATTTTGCTAAGAGTTATTCGTAACACGAATTAAGTTTGAAGTTAGCTAAAACATATTTAGTTCAAATGATGGCGTTTCTTTCAAAGGGTAAGAAAATTGATTTAATCACATTAGCTTCAGAATTAAAAGTAGAAGTAAGTAGCGATGATAAAGTCCTCGAATTACGTGATAAAATTGTAAATAGTGAGGCATTTAAAGATAACATAGATTTTGTACAGGGAATTTATGAAAATATCGTAGAAGAAAGAAAGACTCTTGAGGAAGAGAAACGTTTAGCCGAAGAAAGAGAATTTGAGCTACAGAAGCTCAGGTTAGAAGCAGGAACAAGAGATGTTGTTGCAAATACAAGCAACCCTCTAGAAACTTCTTCAGTCCGCGTTGACTTGAAAAAGGTTTTACCCGATTTCAATCCTGAAAAGGATGATATGAATTTATTTTTAATAACTTTTGAGAGGCAAATGAAACTTTTAAATGTTTCTAAAGAACTATGGATTACGTATTTAATTGGAGTCCTTCCAAATGAAATCGATAAATTAATAGCGCGTGAACCGGAAGAAAAATTTGAGGATTATTCTTATATTAAAGATATATTGTTGCAGAGGTTCAAGTTAACTGCAGAAAGGTTTAGAGTTTTGTTTAGTCGACATCCAAAGCGAACCGATATTAGCTGGAAAGAATATTATTTTGAAATTAGAAGCTATTTTGAGGGATGGCTATCCGAATTAAATATAAACTCCTTTGAAAAATTATCGGAATTAATTATTGCTGACCAATTAAAGAAAAAGGTTTCCCCTGATTGCAAAGAACATTATTTAGACCAGTGGGAGAATTTAACAGATCCTGTTGGATTAGCTGAAAAATTAGATTTATATGATAATTTGAGGTCACACAAAGTAGAAATAAAGAGATCAAATAAAATCAGTGAGGTCGGGAATTCTAATCGCTTTGAAAAAACGCCTTTAGATTTTAAAAGAAATGAGTTTGGTAAAATTGGCAATCAAAAGGAGTCCAAGAGAAATAAAATTAATTACCCTTCGAATTTAAATCGACCAATGTTAAGTTGTTATGGTTGTGGAAACCAGGGAGTTATTAAATCCAAGTGTCCAACCTGTTCTCCGAAAAATGTATCGGTGCACTTTCAATCACTAGAATTTCGTACATGTAATATGCAAACATCACCAATATTATTGGTAAAAATAAGCATAAATGGTCTCTCTGGCACAGCTTGTGCTGACACTGGCGCAACACATTGCGTTGCGGGTGAAGTTTTGTATTCTTTATTCAAAGACCAAGGTGTGAAGTTTGAAAAAACTCAAATTATCGTAGTCTTAGCGGATGGGCTACAAAACACTACCGAAGTTTATAAAACAGAAGTTCATGTTAAAATTGAAGGTCGCGACATTAAAACAACACTTTATGCTCTGCCGAATGCCAGAAATAATCGTACAATTTTAGGAATCGATTTTTTTACGCAAAGCAAAAATTGTTTTGGATGTAGTAAATCAAGAATGGTTCTTTGCTGATAGATGTAGGTGGAAATATAGATTCGCTGAAGATACACATAGACCTCCCAGTGAATTAGCGATAAAATCCGTTGAATTAGACACCGTTTTTCTTAGAGAAGATGAAGGTAGACATCTCACTTCAGAGCAACAAGTTAGGTTGAATGAACTGCTTGAAAAATTTACTAGTAGCTTCCAACTACGGGAAGAGGCTACACCTAAAGTTAAACATTATATTGATACTGGATCACATCCTCCTGTAGCAGTACCCCCTTACCGCATGTCACCTGCGAGGAAGGAAATTTTGCGTAAAGAATTAGACGAATTACTCTCTAAGGGTATAATCGAAGAGTGCGAGTCTCCTTATGCCTCTCCTGTAGTATTGGTCCCAAAACCAAATGGAAAAATTCGCCTTTGCATCGATTATCGAAAATTGAATGCCATCACAAAGACAGATAATTATCCATTACCGCGAATAGAGGATTTGCTCCATGAAGCCAAACATACCCCTTATATGACCACTATTGATCTGAAGTCTGGATACCACCAAATTGAAGTAAATGCTGCTGATAGAGACAAAACTGCATTTATATGTCCATTCGGAGCTTTTCGGTACATTAGAATGCCTTTCGGATTGAAAAATGCCCCAGAAACCTTTCAGAGATTAATAGATAACTTTATAAAGTCCCTCAAAGACATCTTTATATTGTCTTATTTAGATATTATAATTTTGTCGGAAAGTTTTGAGAAACATTTGTCTGACTTAGAAGCAGTTTTTAATAAACTATCAGAATTCAAACTGTATGTTAATCGTGAAAAATGCAATTTTGCTTGCCCCCGTGTTAAATATTTAGGACATTGGATAACAAGCTCTGGAATCGAAGTTGATCCTGGAAAAAACGCTGCAATTCAACAAATGCCTGCTACTAAGTCTGTAAAACAAGTTCAATCTTTTTTGCAGTCCTGCTCCTGGTACAGACGTTTTATTCCCAAATTTTCAGATATAGCTAAACCTCTAAGTAATCTTACGAAGAAAGATGCCACTTGGAAGTGGGAAGAAGCAGAACAAAGCGCTTTCGAAACATTGAAAAGTTCATTAATCAATCCTCCAGTACTAAAACAAAATGATCCGACCAAGCCCTATCTTCTTCGTACAGATGCCAGTGGATATGCTCTAGGTGCTGTCCTCCTCCAGGGTCAGGGAGAATAAGAGCATCCAATAGAATATGCAAGTCGTTTGTTAACTGCACCAGAAAGAAACTATTCTACCACCGAACGCGAAGCACTTGCTGTCATTTGGGCTTTAAATAAATTCCGTGGCTATATTGAAGGACATGAAATAACAGTTGCCTCCGATCATCAGCCCCTAAAATGGCTGATGAGTTTAAAGTCACCGTCAGGCAGACTAGATCGATGGGCTTTGCAGTTACAATCTTTCAACCTTAAGATTGAATATATCCCTGGAAAAGCAAACGTTGTTGCTGATATGTTGTCTAGACCTATTTGCAGTCATGAAGAACCTTCTTGTGAAATTTGCACAATTTCGATTGATATGCCTATTAGATCTCCTAAAGATATCCGAGAAGAGCAATTAAAGGATGAAGATTTAAAGAAAATTATCGTAGCGTTTGAATCTAAAGAAAATAATACAGATTTTGCTAATTGGACTGAACGTGGTTACCTCTTAAACCAAGGAGTCTTATATCGTTACTCTCCAGAATCAGATTCAGAAGAAGCACAATTGGTTGTTCCTGTTCAAGAACGGAAAGAAGTCTTGAAGAATTACCATGATTCACCGACTGCAGGCCATTATGGAGCCGAGGGAACCTATTACAGAGTATCCCAGAGATATTACTGGACCGGAATGAGAAAAGATATCGCAGATTATGTTAAACATTGTGTAGACTGTATTCGTTA
This sequence comes from Maratus speciosus, assembly GCA_963932465.1. Classification (NCBI taxonomy): domain Eukaryota; kingdom Metazoa; phylum Arthropoda; class Arachnida; order Araneae; family Salticidae; genus Maratus; species Maratus speciosus. The sequence goes on from OZ010794.1 coordinate 544,196,406, forward strand.
TAAAGCGAGTAACCAAAAACCTGCTGGACTTTTACAAACACCTGTTCATAGTCAAAGATTTGAGACCCTCTCAATAGACTTATTTGGACCCTTGCCAGAAACAGCAGATGGGGAAAAGTGGATTTTTATAATTGAAGACTGTAGCACAAAATGGGTAGAACTTTTTGCATTAAATAACGCAACAGCCACGGAATGTGCTGTTACTTTAATTGAGGAAGTGTATTTAAGATATGGTTTTCCAAGAAAAATCATTAGCGACAATGGTCCGCAATTCATCAGTGCTGTGATGCAACAAGTTTGTTTTCTCTTAAAGATAGATCAAAGTTTAACTCCGGTGTACCACCCTCAAGCAAATCCGGTTGAAAGAAAAAACCGAGATCTAAAACCCCGCTTAGCGATGCTAGTTGGAGATGATCATACAACTTGGAGTGAAAAATTACCAGTAATCCGTTTTGCCCTTAATACTGCAAGACAGTTCCACAGGTCACACAGTTGCATATTTAATGTTCGGTCGTGAATTACGTACCTCCGATGATGTTGCTCATGACTTACGCCCTGTAATTGCGAATGATAATTTCATACCCGAAATAACTCCTTATTTAAAACACTTTGCTAAAATTACTATGCAGATAAGAGATCGCATAGAACAAAGCCAAGATAAGCATAAATATTATGCTGACAAACATTTAAAAGCTTCTGAACAATATAAACCAGGCGACCACGTCTGGGTTACTTTGCATCCGATTAGTCAAAAGAAAAATAACAAAACAACTAAATTCATGCCCCGTCGAGATGGCCCATATGTTATTTTAAAACAAAGATCTCCTACTTCTTATACCATTGCCACTAAAGAAAACCCCTTTTCTCCCTTAGGAAATTATCATATGTCAGCTTTGTGTCCTTACACGCAAGATGATGGTGGATCTTCTAAAGGCTTTATTCGTCCTAGAGGCAGACCCAGGAAACATCAGGCACCCAGCCAGCAAATATTTACGAAAGGACCACAAAAAACGAGAGCCATAGAGGATTTTAGGCACCAGAAAGCATCCCGAAGGAATCCACCCAGGAAATGCACACTGCATCTGAGGGACCAGTAATGCAGTGTGAGGGGAAGAGTGTAACGCTCGAAATATACGCACTCCATCATATTTGTTCTCCTTTTCTTTTTTTTTTCTTTTCCTTCAAAAGAACTGACAAGCTGAGTAAATTAAGACTTTACGAGAGAGAAGAATGTTTACAAAGTGGTTGCCGACAAGGCATTTGTGCTATGCCGTCTTTTAAATTAACTGAGTTATTTTGTAAATAGTAACATGTAAATATGTTGTAATTATTAAACTTATTAATCTATGATAAGTTATCTAGTTTTATTTCGTAACATAAGAATAGTTTCCACCCCGGATTCTGAATAATATGTTACAGTTATGGGTACACTTTAATTTAAACTAAAAAAAGGAAATTTAAAATTTTAAGTTTAAAGTTTATTATTTTCCCTCCACTTAACCCTACTGCGCTTAAGGTTTGCCCGATTCAACTTTAGTAAATATCGTTAAAACCATTTTATCAGAAAATGTTAGAACTGATTTTAAGAATATTTACATAATTGAATCGCCCGTATCGAAAAATCCACTCCCTCACTGACATCCTCGACTGTTGATACGGACTGGGCAAATCATAAGTTTACAGTCCAACTTTAAACTATAACAATCATCATATTTCAAAAGCATCTAAAAAGCAATATTTTTATTACCAGTATAAAAATAGTTATGCGTACACTTTAATTTAAACTAAAAAAGGAAATTTAAAATTTTAAGTTTAAAGTTTATTATTTTCCCTCCCCTTAACCCTACTGCGCTTCAGATTTCCCGGTTCAACTTTAGTAAATATCCTTAAAACAATTTTATCAGAAATTGACAGAACTGATTTTAAGAAAATTGACATAATTGAATCCCCCGTATCGAAAAATCAACTCCCTCACTGACACCCTCGACTCTTGATACGGACTGGGCAAATCTTAATTTTACAGTCCACCTTTAATCTTAAAGGATTTATAAAACATCAAATTTTTAAAAGCATTTAAAAAGCACTTTTTTTATTATCAGTATAAAAATAGTTATGGGTACACTTTAATTCAATAAGAAAAAGGAAATTTAAAATTTTAAGTTTAAATTTTATTATTTTCCCTCCACTTAACCTTACTGCGCTTAAGGTTTGCCCGGTTCAACTTTTGTAAATATCCTTAAAACAATTTTATCAGAAAATGATAGAATTGATTTTTAAGAAAATTTACATAATTGAATCCCCCGTATCGAAAAATCCACTCCCTCACTGACACCTTCGACTCTTGATACGGACTGGGCAAATCTTAAGTTTACAGTCCACCTTTAATCTTAAAGGCTTTATAAAACGTCATATTTTTAAAAACATTTAAAAAGCACTTTTTTTATTATCAGTATAAAAATAGTTATGGGTAGGGGAGACCGGGGGAATGGCGACAATTTAAGGTAATTTAAATTTTTTCACCTCGAAAAAATGTTTATTTTTTAATAGTAAAAATTGTAAAGCTGAATCATGATCTTTAGTATCTGTATAAATTTAACTGTAATCATAACTGTAAAGTAAGCATACATAAAAAAATATTTTTTAAACCTCTGCACAGTGGCGGGATTACCCAGGACACTGGTGTTATTCCGCCAGAGTACCGGGGTAATGCCGCCAGTCTTTAATGACCTAGTACATGCATCAAATGGATAATAGGAAACACACAACCTACTGAAAATAGTTAGAAAGCAATGTAATTGAGCAGAATAATGGTTAAGCTTACGATTTACTTCATATTGCAAATGTCACTCTTCTGAATTTGCTCCACTACATTGAAATGAGGTCATTTCTTATCCGATTTGCATGGCAGCGGCATTACCCCGAGAGGACAATATGGCGGAAATCCCCAAGCAAAGCCGAAAGAAGAACCGAACATATTCAACACATTGCATCAAAATGTCGGCGAATGCATGTAGATTACGGGTCATATTACCTTAAATACCCAATGTTACAAAAAAAGGTGCTTATCTCTACTCATATTAAGCTCCAAAATAATAAGAAACTAGATGAAAACTACATTTTTCACTAGAACAAACGAACGACGTACAGCAAAGTCACTCTCACTTTAGGCACTGTTTATATTGTTGGCCGCTATAGTGCAGGCACATTCACTATCTCAAACTGCCCTTAGTTTTTAAACTAGGTGGGGTGGCGGCATAACCCGGGTTGGCGGCATTCCCCCCGTCTCCCCTACCCAATGGAGCGGTACTGTCAAACTATTTGACACTTCATTAACTCTTGTCAAACAGATGCAAAATTTCATACACTTCAATAACAATAGTAATAACCATATTTTTTTTTCTTACCTTTTATGTCATTACATACAATGTTTTCCTTTTCAGCTATAATTTTGTTTTTTATACTTGTAAAAATCGTACATTACTTTTTAGCAAAAGGAACTAATTTTCATTTTTTAAATTTTTTATGCATAACTGTTATTTCATGTGTCTGCAAGATTATAGTGTTGTTTTTTTCTCCTAATATGGTTTGCAACATGTAATATTTTAAAATGATGCTCAGTATTTACTTAGATTAATTTCTTCATTTACCTTTTTAACGTTTTAGGTAACGTTAGGTAACGTTTTAGGTTTCTTTTTAACGTAAGTTTAACGTTTATTATTTCCCCTCCCATTAACACTACTGTGCTTAAGATTTCACGGTTCAACTTTAGTAAATATCCTTAAAACAATTTTATCAGAAAATGACAGAACTGATTTAAGAAAATTGACATAATTGAATTCCCCGTATCGAAAAATCCACTCCCTCACTGACATCCTCGACTCTTGATACGGACTGGGCAAATCATAAGTTTACAGTCCACCTTTAAACTATAACAATCATCATATTTTAAAAAGCATCTAAAAAGCACTATTTTTATTACCAGTATAAAAATAGTTATGCGTACACTTTAATTTAAACTAAAAAAAGGAAATTAAAAATTTTAAGTTTAAAGTTTATTATTTTCCCTCACCTTAACCCTACTGCGCTTAAGATTAGCCCGGTTCAACTTTAGTAAATATCCTTAAAACTATTTTATCAGAAAATGATAGAACTGATTTTAAGAAAATTTACATAATTGAATCCCCCGTATCGAAAAATCCACTCCCTCACTGACACCCTCGACTCTAGATACGGACTGGGCAAATCTTAAGTTTACAGTCCACCTTTAATCTTAGAGGATTTATAACAATCATCATATTTTTAAAAGCATTTAAAAAGCACTTTTTTTTATTATCCGTATAAAAATAGTTATGGGTAGGGGAGACCGGGGGAATGGCGACAATTTAAGGTTATTTAAATTTTTTCACCTCGAAAAAAGGTTTATTTTTTAATAGTAAAAATTCTAAAGCTGAATTATTATCTTTATTATCTGTATAAATTTAACCGTAATCATAACTGTAAAGTAAGCATACATAAAAGAATATTTTTTAAACCTCTGCACAGTGGCGGGATTACCCAGGACACTGGTGTTATTCCGCCACTGTACCGGGGTAATGCCGCCAGTCTTTGATGACCTAGTACATGCATCAAATGGATACTAGGAAACACACAACCTACTGAAAATAGTTAGAAAGCAATGTAATTGAGCAGAATAATGCTTAAGCTTACAATTTACTTCATATTGCAAAAGTCACCCTGCTGAATCGGCTTCACTACATTAAAATGATGCCATTTCTCACCTGATTTGCATGGCGGCGGAATTACCCCGAGAGGCCAATATGGCGGAAATCCCCAAGTAAAGCCGAAAGAAGAACTGAACTTGTTCAACACATTGCATCAAAATGTCGGTGAATGCATGTAGATTACGGGTCATATTATCTTAAATACCTAATGTTACAATAAAAAGATGCTTATCTCTATTCATTTGAGCTCCAAAATAATAAGCAACTAGATGAAAACTAAATTTTTCACTAGAAAAAACGAACGACGTACAGCAAAGTCACTCCCACTTTAGGCACTGTTTATATTGTTGGCCGCTATAGTGCAGGCACATTCACTATTTCAAACTGCCCTTAGTTTTTAAACTAGGTGGGGTGGCGGCATAACCCGGGTTGGCGGTATTCCCCCGGTCTCCCCTACACTTTAATTTAAACTAAAAAAAGGAAGTATAAAATTTTAAGTTTAACGTTTATTATTTTCATTCCCCTTAATACTACTGCGCTTAAGATTTCCCGGTTCAACTTTAGTAAATATCCTTAAAATTATTTTATCAGAAAATGACAGAACTGATTTTAAGAATATTTACATAATTGAATCCCCGTATCGAAAAATCCACTCTCTCACTGACACCCTCGACTCTTGATACGGGATGGGCAAATCATAAGTTTACAGTCCACCTTTAATCTCAAAGGATTTATAACAATCATCATATTTTTAAAAGCATTTTAAAAGCACTTTTTTTACTATCCGTATAAAAATAGTTATGGGTACACTTTAATTGAAACTAAAAAAAGGAAATTTAAAATTTTAAGTTTATTATTTTCCCTCCCCTTAACCCTACTGGGCTTAAGATTTCCCGGTTCAACTTTAGTAAATATCCTTAAAACAATTTTATCAGAAAATGATAGAATTGATTTTAAGAAAATTTACATAATTGAATCCCCCGTATCGGAAAATCCACTCCCTCACTGACACCCTCGACTCTTGATACGGACTGGGCAAATCATAAGTTTACAGTCCACCTTTAAACTATAACAATCATCATATTTTGAAAAGCATCTAAAAAGCACTATTTTTATTACCAGTATAAAAATAGTTATGTGTACACTTTAATTTAAACTAAAAAAAGGAAATTTAAAATTTTAAGTTTAACGTTTATTATTTCCCCTCCCATTAACACTACTGTGCTTAAGATTTCACGGTTCAACTTTAGTAAATATCCTTAAAACAATTTTATCAGAAAATGACAGAACTGATTTAAGAAAATTGACATAATTGAATTCCCCGTATCGAAAAATCCACTCCCTCACTGACATCCTCGACTCTTGATACGGACTGGGCAAATCATAAGTTTACAGTCCACCTTTAAACTATAACAATCATCATATTTTAAAAAGCATCTAAAAAGCACTATTTTTATTACCAGTATAAAAATAGTTATGCGTACACTTTAATTTAAACTAAAAAAAGGAAATGTTAAGTTTAAAGTTTATTATTTTCCCTCACCTTAACCCTACTGCGCTTAAGATTAGCCCGGTTCAACTTTAGTAAATATCCTTAAAACTATTTTATCAGAAAATGATAGAACTGATTTTAAGAAAATTTACATAATTGAATCCCCCGTATCGAAAAATCCACTCCCTCACTGACACCCTCGACTCTAGATACGGACTGGGCAAATCTTAAGTTTACAGTCCACCTTTAATCTTAGAGGATTTATAACAATCATCATATTTTTAAAAGCATTTAAAAAGCACTTTTTTTATTATCCGTATAAAAATAGTTATGGGTAGGGGAGACCGGGGGAATGGCGACAATTTAAGGTTATTTAAATTTTTTCACCTCGAAAAAAGGTTTATTTTTTAATAGTAAAAATTCTAAAGCTGAATTATTATCTTTATTATCTGTATAAATTTAACCGTAATCATAACTGTAAAGTAAGCATACATAAAAGAATATTTTTTAAACCTCTGCACAGTGGCGGGATTACCCAGGACACTGGTGTTATTCCGCCACTGTACCGGGGTAATGCCGCCAGTCTTTGATGACCTAGTACATGCATCAAATGGATACTAGGAAACACACAACCTACTGAAAATAGTTAGAAAGCAATGTAATTGAGCAGAATAATGGTTAAGCTTACAATTTACTTCATATTGCAAAAGTCACCCTGCTGAATCGGCTTCACTACATTAAAATGATGCCATTTCTCACCTGATTTGCATGGCGGCGGAATTACCCCGAGAGGCCAATATGGCGGAAATCCCCAAGTAAAGCCGAAAGAAGAACTGAACTTGTTCAACACATTGCATCAAAATGTCGGTGAATGCATGTAGATTACGGGTCATATTATCTTAAATACCTAATGTTACAATAAAAAGATGCTTATCTCTATTCATTTGAGCTCCAAAATAATAAGCAACTAGATGAAAACTAAATTTTTCACTAGAAAAAACGAACGACGTACAGCAAAGTCACTCCCACTTTAGGCACTGTTTATATTGTTGGCCGCTATAGTGCAGGCACATTCACTATTTCAAACTGCCCTTAGTTTTTAAACTAGGTGGGGTGGCGGCATAACCCGGGTTGGCGGTATTCCCCCGGTCTCCCCTACACTTTAATTTAAACTAAAAAAAGGAAATTTAAAATTTTAAGTTTAACGTTTATTATTTTCCCTCCCCTTAACCCTACTGCGCTTAAGATTACCTGGTTCAACTTTAGTAAATATCCTTAAAACAATTTTATATGAAAATGATAGAATTGATTTTAAGAAAATTTTCGTAATTGAATCCCCCGTATCGAAAAATCCACTCCCTCACTGACACCCTCGACTCTTGATACGGACTGGGCAAATCATCATATATTAAAAAGCATCTGAAAAGCACTTTTTTTATTATCCGTATTAAAATAGTTATGGGTACACTTTAATTTAAACAAAAAAAAGGAAATTTAAAATTTTAATTTTAACGTTTATTATTTTCCCTCCCCTAAGCCCTACAGCCCCACCAGTGGCTGAGAGGTTCTGCTCTCGAGGCTGGTAGACCGGAGGTGCTGGGTTCGAACCCAATCGCGCCCGGCGGCCTAACCGTTTCGGAGTTTTCGTGGTTCTCTTCGAAGCCTTGGATTTTCCATGCGTAAATACGGGTTAGGTTCCCTTAGAAAGACCCCCACGAAAGGCACTCCCCCTTGGGAATATATCCCTCGAGTAGATAATCGGCCGTCAACAATCAACCCAATCCAACCCCTTAACCCTACTGCGCTTAAGATTAGCCCGGTTCAACTTTAGTAAGTATCCTTAAACCAATTTTATATGAAAATGATAGAACTGATTTTAACAAAATGTACATAATTGAATCCCCCGTATCGAAAAATCCCCTCCCTCACTGACACCCTCGACTCTTGATACGGACTGGGCAAATCATAAGTTTACAGTCCACCTTTAATCTTGAAGGATTTATAACAATCATCATATTTTTAAAAGCATTTAATAAGCACTTTTTCTAATATCAGTAAAAAATAGTTATGGGTACACTTTAATTTAAACTAAAAAAAGGAAATTTAAAATTTTAAGTTTAAAGTTTATTTATCGACCAAGCCCTGGTCATCATCAATGGGGCGAAAAATGAGAAGAAGACCTTCGGAATGCATACTGGTATAAATAACGCAGGGCGATTCCAAAAACTGTAAAAAAGGGAGTGGAGGAGGGGGGGAGGGTGGACGGATGAGTCCAAACAGCTACATTGATCATTCCAATCAAAAGATTCCATTGACTCCAAGTAAACCAAACCAAATACTTGGTATATGACAGGACAATGTATCATTACAAGTGTTTCGACCTCTGGTTATCATCAATGGGGCGAAAAATGAGAAGAAGATCTTCAGAATTCATACTGGTATAAATAACGCAGGGCGATTCCAAAAACTGTAAAAAGGGGGGGGGAGGGGGGAGGGGAGACGGATGAGTCCATACAGCTACATTGATCCTTCCATATTTTAGTAATAAAAACTGAGAATCATTTTAATATATTCATGTTTTAACTTAAAGTATTAAGGTGAATGTGTCGTTTCTCTTTCATATAGTTTTCTATATATATTTAATTCTTAAAACTATTTTATCAGAAAATGACAGAACTGATTTTAAGAATATTTACATAATTGAATCCCCCGTATCGAAAACCCCTCACTTCCTCAACTCCCTCACTGACATCCTCGACTCATGATACGGACTGGGCAAATCTTAAGTTTACAGTCCACCTTTAATCTTAAAGGATTTATAAAACGTCATATTTTTAAAAGCATTTAATAAGCACTTTTTTTTAATATCAGTATAAAAACAGTTATGGGTACACTTGAATTTAAACTAAAAAAAGGAAATTTTAAGTTTAAAGTTTATTACTTTCCCTCCCCTTAACCCTACTGCGCTTAAGATTTCCCGGTTCAACTTTAGTAAATATCCTTAAAACAATTTTATCAGAAAATGATCGAAATGATTTTAAGAAAATTCACATAATTGAATTCCCCGTATCGAAAAATCCACTCCCTCAGTGACACCCTCGACTCTTGATACGGACTGGGCAGATCTTAAGTTTACAGTCCACCTTTAATCTTAAAGGATTTATAAAACGTCATATTTTTAAAAGCATTTAATAAGCACTTTTTTTAATATCGTTATAAAAATAGTTATGGGTACACTTTAATTTAAACTAAAAAAAGGAAATTTTAAGTTTAAAGTTTATTATTTTCCCTCCCCTTAACCCTACTGCGCTTAAGATTAGCCCGCTTCAACTTTAGTAAATATCCTTAAAACTGATTCTCAGTTTTTATTACTAAAATAGTTGCTAAAAATACAATTAACAGGCTTTAAAACATTAAAACCAATAATCAGATGGTAAAAACTTCCAGAGCGCTTTCGACCAAGCCCTGGTCATCATCAATGGGGCGAAAAATGAGAAGAAGACCTTCAGAATGCATACTGGTATAAATAACGCAGGGCGATTCCAAAAACTGTAAAAAAGGGGGTGGAGGGGGGGGGGAGGGTGGACGGATGAGTCCATACAGCTACATTGATCATTCCAATCAAAAGATTCCATTGACTCCAAGTAAACCAAACAAAATAATTGGTATATGACAGGACAATGTATCATTACAAGTGTTTCGACCTCTGGTTATCATCAATGGGGCGATAAATGAGAAGACCTTCAGAATTCATACTGGTATAAATAACGCAGGGCGATTCCAAAAACTGTAAAAAAAGGGGGGGGGAAGGGAGACGGATGAGTCCATACAGCTACATTGATCCTTCCATATTTTAGTAATAACAACTGAGAATCATTTTAATGTATTCATGTTTTAACTTAAAGTATTAAGGTGAATGTGTCGTTTCTCTTACATATAGTTTTCTATATATATTTAATCCTTAAAACTATTTTATCAGAAAATGACAGAACTGATTTTAAGAATATTTACATAATTGAATCCCGCGTATCGAAAAATCCACTCCCTCACTGGCACTTTAAAAATATGACGTTTTATAAATCCTTTAAATTTAAAGGTGGACTGTAAACTTAAGATTTACCCAGTCCGTATCAAGAGTCGAGGGTGTCAGTGAGGGAGTGGATTTTTCGATACGGGGGATTCAATTATGTAAATTTTCTTAAAATCAGTTTTATCATTTTTTGATAAAAATGTTTTAATGATATTTACTAAAGTTGAACCGGGCTAATCTTAAGCGCAGTAGGTTTAAGGGGAGGGAAAATAATAAACTTTAAACTTAAAATTTAAAATTTCCTTTTTTTAGTTTAAAGTGTACTCGTAACTATTTTTATACTGATAATAAAAAAATTGCTTTTTAAATGCTTTTAAAAATATGATGATTGTTATAAATCCTCTAAGATTAAAGGTGGACTGTAAACTTAAGATTTACCCAGTCCGTATCAAGAGTCGAGGGTGTCAGTGAGGGAGTGGATTTTTCGATACGGGGGATTCAATTATGTAAATTTTCTTAAAATCAGTTCTGTCATTTTCTGACAAAATAGTTTTAAGGATATTTACTAAAGTTGAACCGGGCTAATCTTAAGCGCAGTAGGGTTAAGGGGAGAGAAAATAATAAACTTTAAACTTAAAATTTTAAATTTCCTTTTTTTAGTTTAAATTAAAGTGTACCCGTAACTATTTTTATACTGATAATAAAAAAATTGCTTAAAAGCTTTTAAAAATATTGTAAGCGATGCGTATTAAACTAATTAATAAACTCACATAATCTTAAGGACTGTATTTATTTTATTGTTGACAAGCGAAGCTATGCGTGCACACAAGGCAAGACAAGAACATAAACTAGAAAGACGAAACGAATTACGTTTCTATGGTTACCTACATTCGCAGAACAAGTGGCCAACATTTTGGCACATAATAACAGATAATTCGAACATACCCCCCGACATTGAAGGGTCAACTTCAATCAATTATACAATAGAAAATAAAATATTAACATTACAAATGACTGAGTAAATATGATACAACACAACAATTTTCTTTTAACAATGAATAATACAATTATGAAAATAATACAGCAATAAAAATTAAGAAAAAATTCACAACCAAGCTCCCTCCTTTTTTTTTTTTTTTTTTTTTTTTTAAATAGCTCGTAACTAATTCTCTGAAATTTGTTTTGGCAATAAAGCAATTTTGGATATACTTCTTTTAAGTATTCCCTTTGAGGTTTTGATTTCTACTACCCTAATCTTACCATCTGTACCTGGGAAAACATTTGTAATGCGTCCTAGTAAGTATTTATTTGTAGGAAGATCGTCTTCCTTTATCAACACTAGGGTACCTATGATTACGTTATTTTTTGAAAATTGCCATTTCGAACGCTGTTGAAGCGTATTCAAATACTCTCTGTTCCAACGATTCCATATCAATTGAACGCATTTTGTAATTCTATGCCATCTAGACAGTCTATTTTCGCTTATATTAATTAATTCTGGTTCAACTATGGCTGTCATAGGTCTCCCGATTAAGAAGTGGCCTGGCGTTAAGACCTCTAAGTCATTCACGTCTGAAGACAATGGAGTGATTGGACGTGAGTTTAATATAGACTCTATTTGAGCAACTACAGTTAATAACTCTTCGAAAGTTAGCCTTGCATTACCTACTGTTCGCTTTAGATGATATTTTACCTATTTTATTCCTGCCTCCCACAACCCACCAAAATTAGGTGCACGAGGAGGAATAAATTTCCAAGTGATATTCTCCTCTGACAAATAATTTGCCAACCTCTCTTCCGGACGTCTTAGCAAATTATGGAGTCTTTGTAACTCTGCGTTTGCTCCAACAAAATTTTTTGCATTATCTGAAAAGATTACTGCGCACTTACCGCGCCTAGCAATGAATCTTTTTAACGTTGCAATGAATGCATCTCTGGTCAATTCTGACACTAATTCGAGATGCACTGCTTTAGTTACAAAGCAAACAAAGATTGCCAAATACACCTTATTAAGAATTCCCTTTCTTTGTCCCTTATATTTTATAAAGAAGGGGCCACCAAAATCTATTCCCACATAGTTAAAAGGTGCGCTAGGACGTACTCTTTCTGTGGGTAGCGAACCCATGATTTGTTGCACAGTTATAGGATTGTTTTTACTACAAGTTATACACTCATGCGTTATTTTCCTAACTAAATTTCTTCCCTGTAATGGCCAGAATTTTTGCCTCAAGTAGCATAACAATGCTTGTGCACCTATATGAAGATATTTTTTATGGTAGTAAATTGCAATCAGGCTACACAATTTACCCTTAGCTGGCAGAATGTATTGAAGTTTTTGAGAAAATTTTAGGTCGGAATGATTCAAACGACCTCCTACTCTTAGCATCTTATCTGCATCCAAAAAGGGGTTTAACAATCGTAATTTACTATTCTTAGAAATTTGCTTACCTTCTAACAATGCAGTATATTCTGCCTTAAATTCGCTTTTTTGAAATTCCCGTATCAAAAAAGCTTCTGCTCTTGATAATTCATCTATACTTATGTGTCCCTTTCTTTTTTCAGTTGATCTTTTCGTATTATCTAAAAACCTGAAAATATAACTCAAAACACGTAATATTTTAGTATAATTATTGCTAATACTTAAAATTTCATTAACAAATTCAACATTATTCAAACAAGTTAATGTAGTATTGTTTCTCAGTTTTAACTCTGATGAAAACTCAATAGTGTTTTTTTCATGTTCCAAGTCAATGTCCTTATTGGATGTGATGTCACCTTCTCTTAGGAAAGAAGGGCCGTGCCACCAAAGTTCACAATCAATTAACTTGTCAAAAGTTAGTCCTCGAGAAACAAGGTCTGCTGGATTGTCCTCTGAACGTATATGTTTCCATAGATAAGTCTGGGTCAACTCTTGAATTTTGTAAACTCTGTTGGCCACAAAGCTTTTGAGTACATGAGGAGGAGTCTGTAACCATGCTAAGACGATGGTTGTGTCACACCACAAAATTACCTTATTGATATGCAACTTTAATAGATTAACTACCTTACATACGAGTTGAGACAATAAAGCAGCTGCGGACAACTCAAGTCTGGGAATTGTCAAAGGTTTCAATGGTGCAACCATAGACTTGCTGCACAGTAAATTTAAAGATGTATTAATTTTTGTGGGACAGCGTAGATAAATGGCTGCTCCATGTGCGAGCTCGGATGCATCGGAGAATCCGTGCAGTTCAATTTCCGAATGGCCTTCGTTTAAAACAAAACGATTGATTTTTAAATTGTTTATATGTTGAAGCGTTCTGATAAAGCGTTGCCATTCATCCTTAACATCATCTGGAAGTGGATCGTTCCAACCTAACCTTAATAACCAAAGTCTCTGTATGAAAATTTTAGCCTTAGCTATTCCAGGACCGAGTAATCCTAATGGATCGTAAATTCGAGCTATATCTGATAGAACAGTTCTTTTGGTGTACACAACTGGCTCCTTAACTAATGAATTAAACAAAAAGGAGTCATGAATTGGATTCCATAAGAGTCCTAGAGTTTTAGTGCTCTGGTCCTCATCACGATCAATGAATGAATATTCCTTGTTACTAGTTGTGATTTTTAACAGTTCGGGGTGGTTAGCACACCATTTGTGCAATGTCATGCCGCCACGTTCAAGCAATGCGATTAATTGTGCTTGCAGTTGTTGGGCTTCTGCTAAACTGCCAGCTCCTGTTAGCACATCATCGACGTAGAAATTTTGGAGTACTGCACGTGATGCTAGCGGAAAATTATCTTTTTCATCGATTGCGAGCTGATTTAGAGTCCGCGTGGCAAGATATGGAGCGTTCGATGTTCCATAAGTAATTGTCTTTAACTTAAATGTTTTGACCGGTTCTTCTTCACCACATTTCCACAAAATGCGCAATAAATCTCTCTGCTTTTCCGCAATTAGTATCTGGCGATACATCTTTATGATGTCGGCTGTAAATGCGTACTTGTGTGTTCGAAATCGACAAATGATATCGAAAAGCTCATCTTGAACTGAACCTCCATTTAATAAAACATCATTTAAAGAAACACCACTAGTAGTAGCTGCACTACCGTCGAAGACAACTCTTAATTTCGTGCTGGGCTTATCGGGTCTGAATACCCCATGATGCGGCAAATAATATGAAAATCTTGGATTAGTTTCCAAAGAGATTTCTTCTAAGTGTCCCAAATTACTATATTCGTTAATGAAATCTTCATACAAGAATCTCATGGTTGGATTGTGCGTAAATCGCTTAAGCAAATGATTTAATCGCTTATTTGCATTTTCTTTTGATTTTCCTAAGCATTCAAGCCCACCAGTTTTAATTGGCATTTCTACAACATATCTGCCGTCTTCCTTTCTGGTATGTGTACGCAGGAAATGTTCCTCACAATATTGCTCTTCTTTACTTTTTATTGGATTTGTATCATTAACCGCTTCGATTTCCCAAAATTTCTGCATAATATTGGATAAATCGTCCACAATAAAAAGACCACAATAATTACTGAAATTGTTTTCTTGTGGCATAGACTTAGAACCACTGGCAACATAGCCAAAAACTGTTTCTTGAAAAACCAAATTTTGCGTATTTATTTTATTGGCTCCCATTAAGTTAAAAAGTACCTCGTTTGACAATAAAACATGTATTGGACCTGGTTTATCAAATTGTGGATCAGCTAACTGAAATGTCTGTAATTGCGTAATGGGCATGTTTAGATATGTAGCTGGCGTTATGCGTGTAATTTTAGGAACAACAAAAAATTGAAATGTTTCACTAAAACTTCTATTTTCATTTGCGATGGTTGATATAACACTTTCTTTTATATTCATGACTGAACCATTTAGCCCTGAAACTGATGCGTTTATTTTCTTTCCCTTCAAGAACAATAACTCGGTACATTCCTTCGTTATAAAGTTATTTTGAGATCCTGAATCTAGCAATGTCCTAAGAGGAACAAATTCTCTTCTAGCATTTTGTACATATATTATCGCGGTTGAAAGCAGTACTTGTTTACTAAAAGAAGATGTCATATTCATTACAGTATTGTTTATGGTTGAATGCGTGTTATCAAATGAATGTGCATTTTCACCCAAGGTGGTGACAGACATCTGACTATTTGTGTAACTATGAGGAGAAAATGCGGTTGCGGTTGGCGACAAGTTACTACTAAGCTTACTTCTGTTTTGAGTTGGTATCGCCTGATTAGTATCAATATCTTCTTCACCGCGTTCCAGGTGAATCAAGCTGTGGTGACGCTTGCTACATCTTTTGCACGTACTTAAACTTTTACATTGGCTAATGTTGTGAACAGATGATAAACAATTATAGCAAAGTCTTCTCGTTTTAACAATATTGAACCTTTTTTTAGCGGGCAAATTCAAAAATTGCGAACATTTCATTAAAATGTGGTCACCCTTACACATTAAACAATTGTTTGGACCTTCTGCTAACAAGGTTAATGACTTAGAATTGCATGAACGCTTCTGATCCTTAATGAAGGGTTTTATGGAAGTGCATTTATGGATATTTTCCAAAATTTGAGAACGTTTCTCCAAAAATAAAATTAATTCATCTAATTTTGGTACTTCGTTTGCACTTATACTCATTTCATAATTTTTTCGAGTATCCTTGTCTAACTTTTGAAGAATGATGTTTAATATTAAAACATCGGAAAGATTGTTTCTATTATAGTTTAAAACGCTTAATGCGCGAATGCTTTTTCTTACATTGTCAACTAAATTTCGTAGGTCTTTAGCGGAAGGCTGCGTGAGCTTATCTGCGTCTAAAAGTGAATTAATGTGTATTTCTGTTACTACTCTATCATTTTCGTATCTGTCCTTTAACGCTTGGAACAAAGATGAAAACGTATCTTCTGTTGTAATCATAACCCTTGCATCATTTATTAATGCAGCTAATAAATAATGCAGTTTTTGAGCATCCGAAAGTTGTTCATTTGAGGTTATTAAGTTGTTAAATTGTAGCTTAAACGTATTCCACTCTTCGGACTTCCCGGAGAATTTCGGAAGTGGAATTTCAGGTAATTTAAAGTTTATTGCGTTGTTTATTAGAGTAGGTTTTAATTGAAATGCACTGGGAACTTTACTCTCTTCTAAACATTTAATTTATTTTTTTATTTTAAATTTAGTCTTCATAATGTTATCATGATATTCCTCACTAGTGTTAATATCTATTTCATAATCTTTCTCTATAATAATGGCAGATTATATTTCATTATTTAAGTTTTTTAGCGATTGTTCTTTATCATTCAATTGTTCTAATATTTCTGAGTAATTATCAATTTCTATATTTTTGTCATTTATTAATGTTTCGAATTTATTAATCAATTTTGTTACAGACGTTCTTAACGTGGAACGTTTCTTTTTCAACTTTTCAATAGATTCCATTTCAAAATCTTATAATACAGTAAAGAAAATAATAAATATTTCCTACCTTATTGCAGAGCAGACGATTTCTTCATCCCATTAATCGAAGCATACACGCTTGCGAAATCGTCATTCCATAAAACTTTGATGAAAGAACTGGAGATAATAGTTCATTATAAAGTCACAGAATTTATTTTTAAATTGCGAAAAGTACCGCATCTTTCTCCGGCTGGACGCTGACCATTTTGTAAACGATGCGTATTAAACTAATTAATAAACTCACATAATCTTAAGGACTGTATTTATTTTATTGTTGACAAGCGAAGCGATGCGTGCACACAAGGCAAGACAAGAACATAAACTAGAAAGACGAAACGAATTACGTTTCTATGGTTACCTACATTCGCAGAACAAGTGCGTTGCCAACATTTTGGCACATAATAACAGATAATTCGAACAAATATGATGATTCTTATAAATCTTCTAAGATTAAAGGTGGACTGTAAACTTAAGATTTGCCCAGTCCGTATCAAGAGTCGAGAGTGTCAGTGAGGGAGTGGATTTTTCGATACGGGGGATTCAATTATGTAAATATTCTTAAAATCAGTTCTGTCATTTTCTGACAAAATATTTTTAAGGATATTTACTAAAGTTGAACCGGGCTAATCTTAAGCGCAGTAGGGTTAAGGGGAGGAAAATAATAAACTTTAAACTTAAAATTTCCTTTTTTTAGTTTAAATTAAAGTGTACCCATAACTATTTTTATACTGATATTAAAAAAAGTGCTTATTAAATGCTTTTAAAAATATGACGTTTTATAAATCCTTTAAGATTAAAGGTGGACTGTAAACTTAAGATTTGCCCAGTCCGTATCAAGAGTCGAGGGTGTCAGTGAGGGAGTGGATTTTTCGATACGGGGGATTCAATTATGTAAATTTTCTTAAAATCAGTTCTATCATTTTCTGATAAAATTGTTTTAAGGATATTTACTAAAGTTGAACCGGGCTAATCTTAAGCGCAGTAGGGTTAAGGGGAGGGAAAATAATAAACTTTAAACTGAAAATTTTAAATTTCCTTTTTTTAGTTTAAATTAAAGTGTACCCGTAACTATTTTTATACTGATAATAAAAAAATTGCTTTTTAAATGCTTTTAAAAATATGATGATTGTTATAAATCCTCTAAGATTAAAGGTGGACTGTAAACATAAGATTTGCCCAGTCCGTATCAAGAGTCGAGAGTGTCAGTGAGGGAGTGGATTTTTCGATACGCGGGATTCAATTATGTAAATATTCTTAAAATCAGTTCTGTCATTTTCTGATAAAATAGTTTTAAAGATTAAATATATATAGAAAACTATATGTAAGAGAAACGACACATTCACCTTAATACTTTAAGTTAAAACATGAATACATTAAAATGATTCTCAGTTTTTATTACTAAAATATGGAATGATCAATGTAGCTGTATGGACTCATCCGTCCCCCCTCCCCCCCCCTTTTTTTTACAGTTTTTGGAATCGCCCTGCGTTATTTATACCTGTATGAATTCTGAAGGTCTTCTTCTCATTTTTCGCCCCATTGATGATGATAACCAGAGGTAGAAACACTTGTAATGATACATTTGTCATATACCAAGCATTTGGTTTGGTTTACTTGGAGTCAATGGAATCTTTGGATTGGAATGATCAATGTAGCTGTATGGACTCATCCGTCCCCCCCCCCCCTCTCCACCCCCTTCTTTACAGTTTTTGGAATCGGCCTGCGTTATTTATACCAGTATGCATTCTCAAGGTCTTCTTCTCATTTTTCGCCCCATTGATGATGACCAGGGCTTGGTCGAAAGCGCTCTGGAAGTTTTTACCATCTGATTATTGGTTTTAATGTTTAAAAACCTGTTAATTGTATTTTTAGCACCTATTTTAGTAATAAAAACTGAGAATCAGTTTTAAGGATATTTACTAAAGTTGAAACGGGCTAATCTTAAGCGCAGTAGGGTTAAGGGGAGGGAAAATAATAAACTTTAAACTTAAAATTTCCTTTTTTTAGTTTAAATTAAAGTGTACCCATAACTATTTTTATAACGATATTAAAAAAAGTGCTTATTAAATGCTTTTAAAAATATGACGTTTTATAAATCCTTTAAGATTAAAGGTGGACTGTAAACTTAAGATTTGAACAGTCCGTATCAAGACTCGAGGGTGTCAGTGAGGGAGTGGATTTTTCGATACGGGGGATTCAATTATGTAAATATTCTTAAAATCTGTTCTGTCATTTTCTGACAAAATATTTTTAAGGATATTTACTAAAGTTGAACTGGGCTAATCTTAAGCGCATTAGGGTTAAGGGGAGGGAAAATAATAAACTTTAAACTTAAAATTTCCTTTTTTTTGTTTAAATTAAAGTGTACCCATAACTATTTTTATACTGATATTAAAAAAAGTGCTTATTAAATGCTTTTAAATTATGACGTTTTATAAATCCTTTAAGATTAAAGGTGGACTGTAAACTTAAGATCTGCCCAGTCCGTATCAAGAGTCGATGGTGTCAGTGAGGGAGTGGATTTTTCGATACGGGGGATTCAATTATGTAAATTTTCTTAAAATCAGTTCTATCATTTTCTGATAAAATAGTTTTAAGGATATTTACTAAAGTTGAACCGGGATAATCTTAAGCGCAGTAGGGTTAAGGGGAGGGAAAATAATAAACTTTAAACTTAAAATTTTAAATTTCATTTTTTTAGTTTAAATTAAAGTGTACCCCCCGTACATGTATCCCCCGTATCGAAAAATCCACCCCCTCACTGAAACCCTCGACTCTTGATACGGACTGGGCAAATCGTAAGTTTAAAGTCCACCTTTAATGTTAAAGGATTTATAACAATCATCACATTTTTAAAAGCATTTAAAAAGCACTTTTTTATTATCAGTATAAAAATAGTTATGGGTACTCTTTAATTTTAACTAAAAAAAGGAAATTTTAAGTTTAAAGTTTATTATTCCCCCCCCCCCCTTAACCCTACTGTGCTTAAGATTTCACGGTTCAACTTTAGTAAATATCCTTAAAACAATTTTATCAAAAAATGATAGAATTGATTTTAAGAAAATTTACATAATTGAATCCCCCGTATCGAAAAATCCACTCCCTCACTGACATCCTCGACTCTTGATACGGACTGGGCAAATCATAAGTTTACAGTCCACCTTTAAACTATAACATTCATCATATTATACAAAGCATCTAAAAAGCACTATTTTTATTACCAGTATAAAAATAGTTACGGGTACACTTTAATTTAAACTAAAATAAGGAAATTTAAAATTTTATGTTTAAAGTTTATTATTTTCCCTCCCCTTAACCCTACTGCGTTTAAGATTAGCCCGGTTCAAATTTAGTAAATACACTTAAAACTATTTTATCAGAAAATGATAGAACTGATTTTAAGAAAATTTATATAATTGAATCCCCCGTATCGAAAAATCCACTCGCTCACTGACACCCTCGACTCTTGATACGGACTGGGCAAATCTTAAGTTTACAGTCCACCTTTAATCTTAAAGGATTTATAAAACGTCATATTTTTAAAAGCATTTAATAAGCATTTTTTTTAATATCATTATAAAAATAGTTATGGGTAAACTTTGATTTAAACTAAAAAAAGGAAATTTTAAGTTTAGAGTTTAAAGTTTATTATTTTCCCTCCCCTTAACCCTACTGCGCTTAAGATTAGCCCGGTTCAACTTTAGTAAATATCCTTAAAACTATTTTGTCAGAAAATGACAGAACTGATTTTAACCCTCTAAGTGTTTGGGGCGTATTATTCCGTTCACAAAGCTCCAGGTTTCACTGCAATACAAGCAGTATTTAAGATAGTATAAGTCAATAGATGATAGTTTTTAATGAATTTTAAATAAATTGAAGAATGATTAATACTCTCAAGGATTACATTCATATTTGTGATTGAGTTTTTTTTAATAATGTTGAAAGAATCACATTTTCTTAGCATTTAAAAAAAATGCAGAGAAAACAACTTTACAATTTTACCCTTTTGCAAGACGCTCGGAGGGTTAAGAATATTTACATAATTGAATCCCCCGTATCGAAAAATCCACTCCCTCACTGAAACCTTCGACTCTTGATACCGACTGGGCAAATTTTAAGTTTACATTCCACCTTTAATCTTAAAGGATATATAAAACGTCATGTTTTTAAAAGCATTTAAACAGCAATTTTTTTATTATCAGTATAAAAATAGTTATGGGTACACTTTAATTTAAACTAAAAAAAAGGAAATTTAAAATTTTAAGTTTAAAGTTTATTATTTTCCCTCCCCTTAACCCTACTTGCGCTTAAAATTAGCCCGGTTCAACTTTAGTAAATATCCATAACACTATTTTATCAGAAAATAATAGAACTGATTTTAAGAAAATTTACATAATTGAATCCCCCGTATCGAAAAATCCACTCCCTCACTGACACCCTCGACTCTTGATACGGACTGGGCAAATCTTAAGTTTACAGTCCACCTTTAATCTTAAAGGATTTATAAAACGTCATATTTTTAAAAGCATTTAATAAGCACTTTTTTTAATATCAGTATAAAAATAGTTATGGGTACACTTTAATTTAAACTAAAAAAAGGAAATTTTAAGTTTAAATTTTAAAGTTTATTATTTTCCCTCCCCTTAACCCTACTGCGCTTAAGATCAACCCGGTTCAACTTTAGTAAATATCCTTAAAAATATTTTGTCAGAAAATGACAGAACTGATTTTAAGAATACTTACATAATTGAATCCCCCGTATCGAAAAATCATCTACTCACTGACAAACTTGACTCTTGATACGGACTGGGCAAATCTTAAGTTTACAGTCCACCTTTAATCTTAGAGGATTTATAACAATCATCATATTTTTAAAAGCATTTAAAAAGCAATTTTTTTATTATCAGTATAATAATAGTTACGGGTACACTTTAATTTAAACTAAAAAAAGGAAATTTAAAATTTTATGTTTAAAGTTTATTATTTTCCCCCCCCCTTAACCCTACTGCGCTTATGATTAGCCAGGTTCAACTTTAGTAAATATCCTTAAAACTATTTTATCAGAAAATGATAGAACTGATTTTAAGAAAATCTACATAATTGAATCCCCCGTATCGAAAAATCCACTCCCTCACTGACACCCTCGACTCTTGATATGGACTGGGCAAATCTCAAGTTTACAGTCCACCTTTAATCTTAAAGGATTTATAAAACGTCATATTTCTAAAAGCATTTAATAAGCACTTTTTTTAATATCAGTATAAAATAGTTATGGATACACTTTAATTTAAACTAAAAAAAGGAAATTTTAAGTTTAAAGTTTATTATTTTCCCTCCCCTTAACCCTATTTCGCTTAAGATTTCCCGGTTCAACTTTAGTAAATAACCTTAAAACAATTTTATCAGAAAATGATAGAACAGATTTATGAAATTTGACATAATTGAATTCCCCGTATCGAAAAATCAACTCCCTCACTGATACCCTCGACTCTGGATACGGACTGGGCAAATCATAAGTTTATATTCCACCTTTAATCTTAGATTATTTATAACATTAAAAAAGGAAATTTAAAATTTTAAGTTTAAAGTTTATTATTTTCCCTCCCCTTAACCCTACTGCGCTTAAGATTAGCCCGGTTCAACTTTAGTAAATATCCTTAAAAATATTTTGTCAGAAAATAATAGAACTGATTTTAAGAAAATTTACATAATTGAATCCCCCGTATCGAAAAATCCACTCCCTCACTGACACCTTCGACTCTTGATACGGACTGGGCAAACCTTAAGTTTACAGTCCACCTTTAATCTTATAGGATTTATAAAACGTCATATTTTTAAAAGCATTTAATAAGCACTTTTTTTAATATCATCATAAAAATAGTTATGGGTACACTTTAATTTAAACTAAAAAAAGGAAATTTTAAGTTTAGAGTTTAAAGTTTATTATTTTCCTTCCCCTTAACCCTACTGCGCTTAAGATTAGCCCGGTTCAACATTATTAAATATCCTTAAAACTATTTTATCAGAAAATGATAGAACTGATTTTAAGAAAATTTACATAATTGAATCCCCCATATCGAAAAATCCACTCCCTCACTGACACCCTCGACTCTTGATACGGACTGGGCAAATCTTAAGTTTACAGTCCACCTTTAATCTTAAAGGATTTATAAAACGTCATATTTTTAAAAGCGTTTAATAAGCACTTTTTTTAATATCAGTATAAAAATAGTTATGGGTACAATTTAATTTAAACTAAAAAAAGGAAATTTTAAGTTTAAAGTTTATTACTTTCCCTCCCCTTAAACCTACTGCGCTTAAGATTAGACCGGTTCAACTTTAGTAAATATCCTTAAAAATATTTTGTCAGAAAATGACAGAACTGATTTTAAGAATATTTACATAATTGAATCCCCCGTATCGAAAAATCCACTCCCTCACTGACACTCTCGACTCTTTATACGGACTGGGCAAATCTTAAGTTTACAGTCCACCTTTAATCTTAGAGGATTCGTAACAATCATCATATTTTTAAAAGCATTTAAAAAGCACTTTTTTTATTATCAGTATAAAAATAGTTATGGGTACACTTTAATTTAAATAAAAAAAGGGAAATTTAAAATTTTAAGTTTAAAGTTTATTACTTTCCCTCCCCTTAACCCTACTGCGCTTAAGATTTCCCGGTTCAACTTTAGTAAATATCCTTAAAACAATTTTATCCGAAAATGATAGAACTGATTTTAAGAAAATTTACATAATTGAATCCCCCGTATCGAAAAATCCACACCCTCACTGACACCCTCGACTCTTGATACGGACTGGGCAAATTTTAAGTTTACAGTCCACCTTTAATCTTAGAGGATTTATAAAACGTCATATGTTTAAAAGCATTTAATAAGCACTTTTTTTAATATCAGTATAAAAATAGTTATGGGTACACTTTAATTTAAACTAAAAAAGGAAATTTTAAGTTTAAAGTTTAAAGTTTATTATTTTCCCTCCCCTTAACCCTACTGCCCTTAAGATTAGCCCGGTTCAACTTTAGTAAATATCCTTAAAAATATTTTGTCAGAAAATGACAGAACTGATTTTAAGAATATTTACATAATTGAATCCCCCGTATCAAAAAATCCACTCCCTCACTGACACTCTCGACTCTTTATACGGACTGGGCAAATCTTAAGTTTACAGTCCACCTTTAATCTTAGAGGATTTGTAACAATCATCATATTTTTAAAAGCATTTAAAAAGCACTTTTTTTATTATCAGTATAAAAATAGTTATGGGTACACTTTAATTTAAATAAAAAAAGGGAAATTTAAAATTTTAAGTTTAAAGATTATTATTTTCCCTCCCCTTAACCCTACTGCGCTTAAGATTTCCCGGTTCAACTTTAGTAAATATCCTTAAAACAATTTTATCAGAAAATGATAGAACTGATTTTAAGAAAATTTACATAATTGAATCCCCCGTATCGAAAAATCCACACCCTCACTGACACCCTCGACTCTTGATACGGACTGGGCAAATTTTAAGTTTACAGTCCACCTTTAATCTTAGAGGATTTATAAAACGTCATATGTTTAAAAGCATTTAATAAGCACTTTTTTTAATATCAGTATAAAAATAGCTATGGGTACACTTTAATTTAAACTAAAAAAGGAAATTTAAAATTTTAAGTTTAAAGTTTATTACTTTCCCACCCCTTAATCCTACTGCGCTTAAGATTAGCCCGGTTCAACTTTAGTAAATATCCTTAAAAATATTTTGTCAGAAAATGACAGAACTGATTTTAAGAATATTTACATAATTGAATCCCCCGTATCGAAAAATCCACACCCTCACTGACACCCTCGACTCTTGATACGGACTGGGCAAATTTTAAGTTTACAGTCCACCTTTAATCTTAAAGGATTTATAAAACATCATATTTTTAAAAGGATTTAATAAGCACTTTTTTTAATATCAGTATAAAAATAGTTATGGGTACACTTTAATTTAAACTAAAAAAAGGAAATTTTAAGTTTAAAGTTTATTATTTTCCCTCCCCTTAACCCTACTGCGCTTAAGATTAGCCCGGTTCAACTTTAGTAAATATCCTTAATACTATTTTATCAGAAAATGATAGAACTTATTTTAAGAAAATTTACATAATTGAATCCCCCGTATCGAAAAATCCACTCCCTCACTGACACCCTCGACTCTTGATACGGACTGGGCAAATCTTAAGTTTACAGTCCACCTTTAATCTTAAAGGATTTATAAAACGTCATACTTTTAAAAGCATTTAATAAGCACTTTTTTTAATATCATTATAAAAATAGTTATGGGTACACTTTAATTTAAACTAAAAAAGGGAAATTTTAAGTTTAAAGTTTAAAGTTTATTATTTTCCCTCCCCTTAACCATACTGCGCTTAAGATTAGCCCGGTTCAACTTTAGTAAATATCCTTAAAAATATTTTGTCAGAAAATGACAGAACTGATTTTAAGAATATTTACATAATTGAATCCCCCGTATCGAAAAATCCACTCCCTCACTGACACTCTCGACTCTTGATACGGACTGGGCAAAACTTAAGTTTACTGTCCACCTTTAATCATAGACGATTTATAACAATCATCATATTTTTAAAAGCATTTAAAAAGCACTTTTTTTATTATCAGTATAAAAATAGTTATGGGTACACTTTAATTTAAATAAAAAAAGGGAAATTTAAAATTTTAAGTTTAAAGTTTATTACTTTCCCTCCCCTTAACCCTACTGCGCTTAAGATTAGCCCGGTTCAACTTTAGTAAATATCCTTAAAAATATTTTGTCAGAAAATGACAGAACTGATTTTAAGAATATTTACATAATTGAATCCCCCGTATCGAAAAATCCACTCCCTCACTGACACCTTGACTCTTGATACGGACTGGGCAAATCTTAAGTTTACAGTCCACCTTTAATCTTAGAGGATTTGTAACAATCATAATATTTTTAAAAGCATTTAAAGAGCACTTTTTTTATTATCAGTATAAAAATAGTTATGGGTACACTTTAATTTAAATAAAAAAAGGGAAATTTAAAATTTTAAGTTTAAAGTTTATTACTTTCCCTCCCCTTAACCCTACTGCGCTTAAGATTTCCCGGTTCAACTTTAGTAAATATCCTTAAAACAATTTTATCAGAAAATGATAGAACTGATTTTAAGAAAATTTACATAATTGAATCCCCCGTATCGAAAAATCCACACCCTCACTGACACCCTCGACTCTTGATACGGACTGGGCAAATTTTAAGTTTACAGTCCACCTTTAATCTTAAAGGATTTATAAAACGTCATACTTTTAAAAGCATTTAATAAGCACTTTTTTTAATATCAGTGTAAAAATAGTTATGGGTACAATTTAATTTAAACTAAAAAAAGGAAATGTTAAGTTTAAAGTTTATTATTTTCCCTCCCCTTAACCCTACTGCGCTTAAGATTAGCCCGGTTCAACTTTAGTAAATAACCTTAAAAATATTTTGTCTGAAAATGACAGAACTGATTTTAAGAATATTTACATAATTGAATCCCCCGTATCGAAAAATCCACTCCCTCACTGACACTCTCGACTCTTGATACGGACTGGGAAATCTTAAGTTTACAGTCCACCTTTAATCTTAAAGGATTTATAAAACGTCATACTTTTAAAAGCATTTAATAAGCACTTTTTTTAATATCATTATAAAAATAGTTATGGGTACATTTTAATTTAAACTAAAAAAGGGAAATTTTAAGTTTAAAGTTTAAAGTTTATTATTTTCCCTCCCCTTAACCCTACTGCGCTTAAGATTAGCCCGGTTCAACTTTAGTAAATATCCTTAATACTATTTTATCAGAAAATGATAGAACTTATTTTAAGAAAATTTACATAATTGAATCCCCCGTATCGAAAAATCCACTCCCTCACTGACACTCTCGACTCTTGATACGGACTGGGCAAATCTTAAGTTTACAGTCCACCTTTAATCTTAGAGGATTTGTAACAATCATCATATTTTTAAAAGCATTTAAAAAGCACTTTTTTTATTATCAGTATAAAAATAGTTATGGGTACACTTTAATTTAAATAAAAAAAAGGGAAATTTAAAATTTTAAGTTTAATGTTTATTACTTTCCCTCCCCTTAACCCTACTGCGCTTAAGATTAGCCCGGTTCAACTTTAGTAAATATCCTTAAAAATATTTTGTCAGAAAATGACAGAACTGATTTTAAGAATATTTACATAATTGAATCCCCCGTATCGAAAAATCCACACCCTCACTGACACCCTCGACTCTTGATACGGACTGGGCAAATTTTAAGTTTATAGTGCACCTTTAATCTTAAAGGATTTATAAAACATCATATTTTTAAAAGGATTTAATAAGCACTTTTTTTAATATCAGTATAAAAATAGTTATGGGTACACTTTAATTTAAACTAAAAAAAGGAAATTTTAAGTTTAAAGTTTATTATTTTCCCTCCCCTTAACTCTACTGCGCTTAAGATTAGCCCGGTTCAACTTTAGTAAATATCCTTAATACTATTTTATCAGAAAATGATAGAACTTATTTTAAGAAAATTTACATAATTGAATCCCCCGTATCGAAAAATCCACTCCCTCACTGACACCCTCGACTCTTGATACGGACTGGGCAAATCTTAAGTTTACAGTCCACCTTTAATCTTAAAGGATTTATAAAACGTCATACTTTTAAAAGCATTTAATAAGCACTTTTTTTAATATCATTATAAAAATAGTTATGGGTACACTTTAATTTAAACTAAAAAAGGGAAATTTTAAGTTTAAAGTTTAAAGTTTATTATTTTCCCTCCCCTTAACCATACTGCGCTTAAGATTAGCCCGGTTCAACTTTAGTAAATATCCTTAAAAATATTTTGTCAGAAAATGACAGAACTGATTTTAAGAATATTTACATAATTGAATCCCCCGTATCGAAAAATCCACTCCCTCACTGACACTCTCGACTCTTGATACGGACTGGGAAATCTTAAGTTTACAGTCCACCTTTAATCTTAAAGGATTTATAAAACGTCATACTTTTAAAAGCATTTAATAAGCACTTTTTTTAATATCATTATAAAAATAGTTATGGGTACACTTTAATTTAAACTAAAAAAGGGAAATTTTAAGTTTAAAGTTTAAAGTTTATTATTTTCCCTCCCCTTAACCCTACTGCGCTTAAGATTTCCCGGTTCAACTTTAGTAAATATCCTTAAAACAATTTTATCAGAAAATGATAGAACTGATTTTAAGAAAATTTACATAATTGAATCCCCCGTATCGAAAAATCCACACCCTCACTGACACCCTCGACTCTTGATACGGACTGGGCAAATTTTAAGTTTACAGTCCACCTTTAATCTTAAAGGATTTATAAAACGTCATATTTTTAAAAGCATTTAATAAGCACTTTTTTTAATATCAGTATAAAAATAGTTATGGGTACACTTTAATTTAAATAAAAAAAAGGGAAATTTAAAATTTTAAGTTTAATGTTTATTACTTTCCCTCCCCTTAACCCTACTGCGCTTAAGATTAGCCCGGTTCAACTTTAGTAAATATCCTTAATACTATTTTATCAGAAAATGATAGAACTTATTTTAAGAAAATTTACATAATTGAATCCCCCGTATCGAAAAATCCACTCCCTCACTGATACCCTCGACTCTTGATACGGACTGGGCAAATCTTAAGTTTACAGTCCACCTTTAATCTTAAAGGATTTATAAAACGTCATATTTTTAAAAGCATTTAATAAGCACTTTTTTTAATATCAGTGTAAAAATAGTTATGGGTACAATTTAATTTAAACTAAAAAAAGGAAATGTTAAGTTTAAAGTTTATTACTTTCCCTCCCCTTAACCCTAATGCGCTTAAGATTTCCCGGTTCAACTTTAGTAAATATCCTTAAAACTATTTTATCAGAAAATGATAGAACTGATTTTAAGAAAATTTACATAATTGAATCCCCCGTATCGAAAAATCCACTCCCTCACTGACACCCTCGACTCTTGATACGGACTGGGCAAATCTTAAGTTTACAGTCCACCTTTAATCTCAAAGGATTTGTAACAATCATCATACTTTTAAAAGCATTTAAAAAGCACTTTTTTTATTATCAGTATAAAAATAGTTATGGGTACACTTTAATTTAAACTAAAAAAGGGAAATTTTAAGTTTAAAGTTTAAAGTTTATTATTTTCCCTCCCCTTAACCCTACTGCGCTTAAGATTAGCCCGGTCCAACTTTAGTAAATATCCTTAAAAATATTTTGTCAGAAAATGACAGAACTGATTTTAAGAATATTTACATAATTGAATCCCCCCGTATCGAAAAATCCACTCCCTCACTGACACTCTTGACTCTTGATACGGACTGGGCAAATCTTAAGTTTACAGTCCACCTTTAATCTTAGAGGATTTGTAACAATCATAATATTTTTAAAAGCATTTAAAAAGCACTTTTTTTATTATCAGTATAAAAATAGTTATGGGTACACTTTAATTTAAATAAAAAAAGGGAAATTTAAAATTTTAAGTTTAAAGTTTATTTCTTTCCCTCCCCTTAACCCTACTGCGCTTAAGATTTCCCGGTTCAACTTTAGTAAATATCCTTAAAACAATTTTATCAGAAAATGATAGAACTGATTTTAAGAAAATTTACATAATTGAATCCCCCGTATCGAAAAATCCACACCCTCACTGACACCCTCGACTCTTGATACGGACTGGGCAAATTTTAAGTTTACAGTCCACCTTTAATCTTAAATGATTTATAAAACGTCATATTTTTAAAAGCATTTAATAAGCACTTTTTTTAATATCAGTATAAAAATAGTTATGGGTACACTTTTATTTAAACTAAAAAAAGGAAATTTTAAGTTTAAAGTTTAAAGTTTATTATTTTTCCTCCCCTTAACCCTACTGCGCTTAAGATTAGCCCGGTTCAACTTTAGTAAATATCCTTAAAAATATTTTGTCAGAAAATGACAGAACTGATTTTAAGAATATTTACATAATTGAATCCCCCGTATCGAAAAATCCACTCCCTCACTCACACTCTCGACTCTTGATACGGACTGGGCAAATCTTAAGTTTACAATCCACCTTTAATCTTAGAGGATTTATAACAATCATCACATTTTTAAAAGCAATTAATAAGCAATTTTTTTATTATCAGTATAAAAATAGTTATGGGTACACTTTAATTTAAACTAAAAAAAGGAAATTTTAAGTTTAAAGTTTATTATTTTCCCTCCCCTTAACCCTACTGCGCTTAAGATTAGCCCGGTTCAACTTTAGTAAATATCCTTAATACTATTTTATCAGAAAATGATAGAACTGATTTTAAGAAAATTTACATAATTGAATCCCCCGTATCGAAAAATCCACTCCCTCACTGACACCCTCGACTCTTGATACGGACTGGGCAAATCTTAAGTTTACTGTCCACCTTTAATCATAGACGATTTATAACAATCATCATATTTTTAAAAGCATTTAAAAAGCAATTTTTTTATTATCAGTATAAAAATAGTTATGGGTACACTTTAATTTAAATAAAAAAAAAGGGAAATTTAAAATTTTAAGTTTAATGTTTATTACTTTCCCTCCCCTTAACCCTACTGCGCTTAAGATTAGCCCGGTTCAACTTTAGTAAATATCCTTAATACTATTTTATCAGAAAATGATAGAACTTATTTTAAGAAAATTTACATAATTGAATCCTCCGTATCGAAAAATCCACTCCCTCACTGACACCCTCGACTCTTGATACGGACTGGGCAAATCTTAAGTTTACAGTCCACCTTTAATCTTAAAGGATTTATAAAACGTCATATTTTTAAAAGCATTTAATAAGCACTTTTTTTAATATCAGTGTAAAAATAGTTATGGGTACAATTTAATTTAAACTAAAAAAAGGAAATGTTAAGTTTAAAGTTTATTACTTTCCCTCCCCTTAACCCTGCTGCGCTTAAGATTTCCCGGTTCAACTTTAGTAAATATCCTTAAAACTATTTTATCAGAAAATGATAGAACTGATTTTAAGAAAATTTACATAATTGAATCCCCCGTATCGAAAAATCCACTCCCTCACTGACACCCTCGACTCTTGATACGGACTGGGCAAATCTTAAGTTTACAGTCCACCTTTAATCTTAAAGGATTTGTAACAATCATCATACTTTTAAAAGCATTTAAAAAGCACTTTTTTTATTATCAGTATAAAAATAGTTATGGGTACACTTTAATTTAAATAAAAAAAAGGGAAATTTAAAATTTTAAGTTTTAAGTTTATTATTTTCCCTCCCCTTAACCCTACTGCCCTTAAGATTAGCCCGGTTCAACTTTAGTAAATATCCTTAAAAATATTTTGTCAGAAAATGACAGAACTGATTTTAAGAATATTTACATAATTGAATCCCCCGTATCAAAAAATCCACTCCCTCACTGACACTCTCGACTCTTGATACGGACTGGGCAAATCTTAAGTTTACAGTCCACCTTTAATCTTAGATTATTTATAAGAATCATCATATTTTTAAAAGCATTTAAAAAGCAATTTTTTTATTATCAGTATAAAAATAGTTCCGGTACACTTTAATTTAAACTAAAAAAGGGAAATTTAAAATTTTAAGTTTAAAGTTTATTATTTTCCCTCCCCTTAACCCTACTGCCCTTAAGATTAGCCCGGTTCAACTTTAGTAAATATCCTTAAAAATATTTTGTCAGAAAATGACAGAACTGATTTTAAGAATATTTACATAATTGAATCCCCCGTATCGAAAAATCCACTCCCTCACTGACACTCTCGACTCTTGATACGGACTGGGAAATCTTAAGTTTACAGTCCACCTTTAATCTTAAAGGATTTATAAAACGTCATACTTTTAAAAGCATTTAATAAGCACTTTTTTTAATATCATTATAAAAATAGTTATGGGTACACTTTAATTTAAACTAAAAAAGGGAAATTTTAAGTTTAAAGTTTAAAGTTTATTATTTTCCCTCCCCTTAACCCTACTGCGCTTAAGATTTCCCGGTTCAACTTTAGTAAATATCCTTAAAACAATTTTATCAGAAAATGATAGAACTGATTTTAAGAAAATTTACATAATTGAATCCCCCGTATCGAAAAATCCACTCCCTCACTGACACCTTCGACTCTTGATACGGACTGGGCAAACCTTAAGTTTACAGTCCACCTTTAATCTTATAGGATTTATAAAACGTCATATTTTTAAAAGCATTTAATAAGCACTTTTTTTAATATCATCATAAAAATAGTTATGGGTACACTTTAATTTAAACTAAAAAAAGGAAATTTTAAGTTTAGAGTTTAAAGTTTATTATTTTCCTTCCCCTTAACCCTACTGCGCTTAAGATTAGCCCGGTTCAACATTATTAAATATCCTTAAAACTATTTTATCAGAAAATGATAGAACTGATTTTAAGAAAATTTACATAATTGAATCCCCCATATCGAAAAATCCACTCCCTCACTGACACCCTCGACTCTTGATACGGACTGGGCAAATCTTAAGTTTACAGTCCACCTTTAATCTTAAAGGATTTATAAAACGTCATATTTTTAAAAGCGTTTAATAAGCACTTTTTTTAATATCAGTATAAAAATAGTTATGGGTACAATTTAATTTAAACTAAAAAAAGGAAATTTTAAGTTTAAAGTTTATTACTTTCCCTCCCCTTAAACCTACTGCGCTTAAGATTAGACCGGTTCAACTTTAGTAAATATCCTTAAAAATATTTTGTCAGAAAATGACAGAACTGATTTTAAGAATATTTACATAATTGAATCCCCCGTATCGAAAAATCCACTCCCTCACTGACACTCTCGACTCTTTATACGGACTGGGCAAATCTTAAGTTTACAGTCCACCTTTAATCTTAGAGGATTCGTAACAATCATCATATTTTTAAAAGCATTTAAAAAGCACTTTTTTTATTATCAGTATAAAAATAGTTATGGGTACACTTTAATTTAAATAAAAAAAGGGAAATTTAAAATTTTAAGTTTAAAGTTTATTACTTTCCCTCCCCTTAACCCTACTGCGCTTAAGATTTCCCGGTTCAACTTTAGTAAATATCCTTAAAACAATTTTATCCGAAAATGATAGAACTGATTTTAAGAAAATTTACATAATTGAATCCCCCGTATCGAAAAATCCACACCCTCACTGACACCCTCGACTCTTGATACGGACTGGGCAAATTTTAAGTTTACAGTCCACCTTTAATCTTAGAGGATTTATAAAACGTCATATGTTTAAAAGCATTTAATAAGCACTTTTTTTAATATCAGTATAAAAATAGTTATGGGTACACTTTAATTTAAACTAAAAAAGGAAATTTTAAGTTTAAAGTTTAAAGTTTATTATTTTCCCTCCCCTTAACCCTACTGCCCTTAAGATTAGCCCGGTTCAACTTTAGTAAATATCCTTAAAAATATTTTGTCAGAAAATGACAGAACTGATTTTAAGAATATTTACATAATTGAATCCCCCGTATCAAAAAATCCACTCCCTCACTGACACTCTCGACTCTTTATACGGACTGGGCAAATCTTAAGTTTACAGTCCACCTTTAATCTTAGAGGATTTGTAACAATCATCATATTTTTAAAAGCATTTAAAAAGCACTTTTTTTATTATCAGTATAAAAATAGTTATGGGTACACTTTAATTTAAATAAAAAAAGGGAAATTTAAAGTTTTAAGTTTAAAGATTATTATTTTCCCTCCTCTTAACCCTACTGCGCTTAAGATTTCCCGGTTCAACTTTAGTAAATATCCTTAAAACAATTTTATCAGAAAATGATAGAACTGATTTTAAGAAAATTTACATAATTGAATCCCCCGTATCGAAAAATCCACACCCTCACTGACACCCTCGACTCTTGATACGGACTGGGCAAATTTTAAGTTTACAGTCCACCTTTAATCTTAGAGGATTTATAAAACGTCATATGTTTAAAAGCATTTAATAAGCACTTTTTTTAATATCAGTATAAAAATAGCTATGGGTACACTTTAATTTAAACTAAAAAAGGAAATTTAAAATTTTAAGTTTAAAGTTTATTACTTTCCCACCCCTTAACCCTACTGCGCTTAAGATTAGCCCGGTTCAACTTTAGTAAATATCCTTAAAAATATTTTGTCAGAAAATGACAGAACTGATTTTAAGAATATTTACATAATTGAATCCCCCGTATCGAAAAATCCACACCCTCACTGACACCCTCGACTCTTGATACGGACTGGGCAAATTTTAAGTTTACAGTCCACCTTTAATCTTAAAGGATTTATAAAACATCATATTTTTAAAGGGATTTAATAAGCACTTTTTTTAATATCAGTATAAAAATAGTTATGGGTACACTTTAATTTAAACTAAAAAAAGGAAATTTTAAGTTTAAAGTTTATTATTTTCCCTCCCCTTAACCCTACTGCGCTTAAGATTAGCCCGGTTCAACTTTAGTAAATATCCTTAATACTATTTTATCAGAAAATGATAGAACTTATTTTAAGAAAATTTACATAATTGAATCCCCCGTATCGAAAAATCCACTCCCTCACTGACACCCTCGACTCTTGATACGGACTGGGCAAATCTTAAGTTTACAGTCCACCTTTAATCTTAAAGGATTTATAAAACGTCATACTTTTAAAAGCATTTAATAAGCACTTTTTTTAATATCATTATAAAAATAGTTATGGGTACACTTTAATTTAAACTAAAAAAGGGAAATTTTAAGTTTAAAGTTTAAAGTTTATTATTTTCCCTCCCCTTAACCCTACTGCGCTTAAGATTAGCCCGGTTCAACTTTAGTAAATATCCTTAAAAATATTTTGTCAGAAAATGACAGAACTGATTTTAAGAATATTTACATAATTGAATCCCCCGTATCGAAAAATCCACTCCCTCACTGACACCCTCGACTGTTTATACGGACTGGGCAAAACTTAAGTTTACTGTCCACCTTTAATCATAGACGATTTATAACAATCATCATATTTTTAAAAGCATTTAAAAAGCACTTTTTTTATTATCAGTATAAAAATAGTTATGGGTACACTTTAATTTAAATAAAAAAAGGGAAATTTAAAATTTTAAGTTTAAAGTTTATTACTTTCCCTCCCCTTAACCCTACTGCGCTTAAGATTAGCCCGGTTCAACTTTAGTAAATATCCTTAAAAATATTTTGTCAGAAAATGACAGAACTGATTTTAAGAATATTTACATAATTGAATCCCCCGTATCGAAAAATCCACTCCCTCACTGACACCTTGACTCTTGATACGGACTGGGCAATTCTTAAGTTTACAGTCCACCTTTAATCTTAGAGGATTTGTAACAATCATAATATTTTTAAAAGCATTTAAAGAGCACTTTTTTTATTATCAGTATAAAAATAGTTATGGGTACACTTTAATTTAAATAAAAAAAGGGAAATTTAAAATTTTAAGTTTAAAGTTTATTACTTTCCCTCCCCTTAACCCTACTGCGCTTAAGATTTCCCGGTTCAACTTTAGTAAATATCCTTAAAACAATTTTATCAGAAAATGATAGAACTGATTTTAAGAAAATTTACATAATTGAATCCCCCGTATCGAAAAATCCACACCCTCACTGACACCCTCGACTCTTGATACGGACTGGGCAAATTTTAAGTTTACAGTCCACCTTTAATCTTAAAGGATTTATAAAACGTCATACTTTTAAAGCATTTAATAAGCACTTTTTTTAATATCAGTGTAAAAATAGTTATGGGTACAATTTAATTTAAACTAAAAAAAGGAAATGTTAAGTTTAAAGTTTATTATTTTCCCTCCCCTTAACCCTACTGCGCTTAAGATTAGCCCGGTTCAACTTTAGTAAATAACCTTAAAAATATTTTGTCTGAAAATGACAGAACTGATTTTAAGAATATTTACATAATTGAATCCCCCATATCGAAAAATCCACTCCCTCACTGACACCCTCGACTCTTGATACGGACTGGGCAAATCTTAAGTTTACAGTCCACCTTTAATCTTAAAGGATTTATAAAACGTCATATTTTTAAAAGCGTTTAATAAGCACTTTTTTTAATATCAGTATAAAAATAGTTATGGGTACAATTTAATTTAAACTAAAAAAAGGAAATTTTAAGTTTAAAGTTTATTACTTTCCCTCCCCTTAAACCTACTGCGCTTAAGATTAGACCGGTTCAACTTTAGTAAATATCCTTAAAAATATTTTGTCAGAAAATGACAGAACTGATTTTAAGAATATTTACATAATTGAATCCCCCGTATCGAAAAATCCACTCCCTCACTGACACTCTCGACTCTTTATACGGACTGGGCAAATCTTAAGTTTACAGTCCACCTTTAATCTTAGAGGATTCGTAACAATCATCATATTTTTAAAAGCATTTAAAAAGCACTTTTTTTATTATCAGTATAAAAATAGTTATGGGTACACTTTAATTTAAATAAAAAAAGGGAAATTTAAAATTTTAAGTTTAAAGTTTATTACTTTCCCTCCCCTTAACCCTACTGCGCTTAAGATTTCCCGGTTCAACTTTAGTAAATATCCTTAAAACAATTTTATCCGAAAATGATAGAACTGATTTTAAGAAAATTTACATAATTGAATCCCCCGTATCGAAAAATCCACACCCTCACTGACACCCTCGACTCTTGATACGGACTGGGCAAATTTTAAGTTTACAGTCCACCTTTAATCTTAGAGGATTTATAAAACGTCATATGTTTAAAAGCATTTAATAAGCACTTTTTTTAATATCAGTATAAAAATAGTTATGGGTACACTTTAATTTAAACTAAAAAAGGAAATTTTAAGTTTAAAGTTTAAAGTTTATTATTTTCCCTCCCCTTAACCCTACTGCCCTTAAGATTAGCCCGGTTCAACTTTAGTAAATATCCTTAAAAATATTTTGTCAGAAAATGACAGAACTGATTTTAAGAATATTTACATAATTGAATCCCCCGTATCAAAAAATCCACTCCCTCACTGACACTCTCGACTCTTTATACGGACTGGGCAAATCTTAAGTTTACAGTCCACCTTTAATCTTAGAGGATTTGTAACAATCATCATATTTTTAAAAGCATTTAAAAAGCACTTTTTTTATTATCAGTATAAAAATAGTTATGGGTACACTTTAATTTAAATAAAAAAAGGGAAATTTAAAATTTTAAGTTTAAAGATTATTATTTTCCCTCCCCTTAACCCTACTGCGCTTAAGATTTCCCGGTTCAACTTTAGTAAATATCCTTAAAACAATTTTATCAGAAAATGATAGAACTGATTTTAAGAAAATTTACATAATTGAATCCCCCGTATCGAAAAATCCACACCCTCACTGACACCCTCGACTCTTGATACGGACTGGGCAAATTTTAAGTTTACAGTCCACCTTTAATCTTAGAGGATTTATAAAACGTCATATGTTTAAAAGCATTTAATAAGCACTTTTTTTAATATCAGTATAAAAATAGCTATGGGTACACTTTAATTTAAACTAAAAAAGGAAATTTAAAATTTTAAGTTTAAAGTTTATTACTTTCCCACCCCTTAATCCTACTGCGCTTAAGATTAGCCCGGTTCAACTTTAGTAAATATCCTTAAAAATATTTTGTCAGAAAATGACAGAACTGATTTTAAGAATATTTACATAATTGAATCCCCCGTATCGAAAAATCCACACCCTCACTGACACCCTCGACTCTTGATACGGACTGGGCAAATTTTAAGTTTACAGTCCACCTTTAATCTTAAAGGATTTATAAAACATCATATTTTTAAAAGGATTTAATAAGCACTTTTTTTAATATCAGTATAAAAATAGTTATGGGTACACTTTAATTTAAACTAAAAAAAGGAAATTTTAAGTTTAAAGTTTATTATTTTCCATCCCCTTAACCCTACTGCGCTTAAGATTAGCCCTGTTCAACTTTAGTAAATATCCTTAATACTATTTTATCAGAAAATGATAGAACTTATTTTAAGAAAATTTACATAATTGAATCCCCCGTATCGAAAAATCCACTCCCTCACTGACACCCTCGACTCTTGATACGGACTGGGCAAATCTTAAGTTTACAGTCCACCTTTAATCTTAAAGGATTTATAAAACGTCATACTTTTAAAAGCATTTAATAAGCACTTTTTTTAATATCATTATAAAAATAGTTATGGGTACACTTTAATTTAAACTAAAAAAGGGAAATTTTAAGTTTAAAGTTTAAAGTTTATTATTTTCCCTCCCCTTAACCCTACTGCGCTTAAGATTAGCCCGGTTCAACTTTAGTAAATATCCTTAAAAATATTTTGTCAGAAAATGACAGAACTGATTTTAAGAATATTTACATAATTGAATCCCCCGTATCGAAAAATCCACTCCCTCACTGACACCCTCGACTGTTTATACGGACTGGGCAAAACTTAAGTTTACTGTCCACCTTTAATCATAGACGATTTATAACAATCATCATATTTTTAAAAGCATTTAAAAAGCACTTTTTTTATTATCAGTATAAAAATAGTTATGGGTACACTTTAATTTAAATAAAAAAAGGGAAATTTAAAATTTTAAGTTTAAAGTTTATTACTTTCCCTCCCCTTAACCCTACTGCGCTTAAGATTAGCCCGGTTCAACTTTAGTAAATATCCTTAAAAATATTTTGTCAGAAAATGACAGAACTGATTTTAAGAATATTTACATAATTGAATCCCCCGTATCGAAAAATCCACTCCCTCACTGACACCTTGACTCTTGATACGGACTGGGCAAATCTTAAGTTTACAGTCCACCTTTAATCTTAGAGGATTTGTAACAATCATAATATTTTTAAAAGCATTTAAAGAGCACTTTTTTTATTATCAGTATAAAAATAGTTATGGGTACACTTTAATTTAAATAAAAAAAGGGAAATTTAAAATTTTAAGTTTAAAGTTTATTACTTTCCCTCCCCTTAACCCTACTGCGCTTAAGATTTCCCGGTTCAACTTTAGTAAATATCCTTAAAACAATTTTATCAGAAAATGATAGAACTGATTTTAAGAAAATTTACATAATTGAATCCCCCGTATCGAAAAATCCACACCCTCACTGACACCCTCGACTCTTGATACGGACTGGGCAAATTTTAAGTTTACAGTCCACCTTTAATCTTAAAGGATTTATAAAACGTCATACTTTTAAAAGCATTTAATAAGCACTTTTTTTAATATCAGTGTAAAAATAGTTATGGGTACAATTTAATTTAAACTAAAAAAAGGAAATGTTAAGTTTAAAGTTTATTATTTTCCCTCCCCTTAACCCTACTGCGCTTAAGATTAGCCCGGTTCAACTTTAGTAAATAACCTTAAAAATATTTTGTCTGAAAATGACAGAACTGATTTTAAGAATATTTACATAATTGAATCCCCCGTATCGAAAAATCCACTCCCTCACTGACACTCTCGACTCTTGATACGGACTGGGAAATCTTAAGTTTACAGTCCACCTTTAATCTTAAAGGATTTATAAAACGTCATACTTTTAAAAGCATTTAATAAGCACTTTTTTTAATATCATTATAAAAATAGTTATGGGTACACTTTAATTTAAACTAAAAAAGGGAAATTTTAAGTTTAAAGTTTAAAGTTTATTATTTTCCCTCCCCTTAACCCTACTGCGCTTAAGATTTCCCGGTTCAACTTTATTAATATCCTTAAAACAATTTTATCAGAAAATGATAGAACTGATTTTAAGAAAATTTACATAATTGAATCCCCCGTATCGAAAAATCCACTCCCTCACTGACACCCTCGACTCTTGATACGGACTGGGCAAATCTTAAGTTTACAGTCCACCTTTAATCTTAAAGGATTTGTAACAATCATCATACTTTTAAAAGCATTTAAAAAGCACTTTTTTTATTATCAGTATAAAAATAGTTATGGGTACACTTTAATTTAAATAAAAAAAAGGGAAATTTAAAATTTTAAGTTTAAAGTTTATTACTTTCCCTCCCCTTAACCCTACTGCTCTTAAGATTAGCCCGGTTCAACTTTAGTAAATATCCTTAAAAATATTTTGTCAGAAAATGACAGAACTGATTTTAAGAATATTTACATAATTGAATCCCCCGTATCGAAAAATCCACTCCCTCACTGACACTCTCGACTCTTGATATGGACTGGGCAAATCTTAAGTTTACAGTCCACCTCTTTCCCTCCCCTTAACCCTACTGCGCTTAAGATTAGCCCGGTTCAACTTTAGTAAATATCCTTAAAAATATTTTGTCAGAAAATGACAGAACTGATTTTAAGAATATTTACATAATTGAATCCCCCGTATCGAAAAATCCACACCCTCACTGACACCCTCGACTCTTGATACGGACTGGGCAAATTTTAAGTTTACAGTGCACCTTTAATCTTAAAGGATTTATAAAACATCATATTTTTAAAAGGATTTAATAAGCACTTTTTTTAATATCAGTATAAAAATAGTTATGGGTACACTTTAATTTAAACTAAAAAAAGGAAATTTTAAGTTTAAAGTTTATTATTTTCCCTCCCCTTAACCCTACTGCGCTTAAGATTAGCCCGGTTCAACTTTAGTAAATAACCTTAAAAATATTTTGTCTGAAAATGACAGAACTGATTTTAAGAATATTTACATAATTGAATCCCCCGTATCGAAAAATCCACTCCCTCACTGACACCCTCGACTCTTGATACGGACTGGGCAAATCTTAAGTTTACAGTCCACCTTTAATCTTAAAGGATTTGTAACAATCATCATACTTTTAAAAGCATTTAAAAAGCACTTTTTTTATTATCAGTATAAAAATAGTTATGGGTACACTTTAATTTAAATAAAAAAAAGGGAAATTTAAAATTTTAAGTTTAAAGTTTATTACTTTCCCTCCCCTTAACCCTACTGCGCTTAAGATTAGCCCGGTTCAACTTTAGTAAATATCCTTAAAAATATTTTGTCAGAAAATGACAGAACTGATTTTAAGAATATTTACATAATTGAATCCCCCGTATCGAAAAATCCACTCCCTCACTGACACTCTCGACTCTTGATACGGACTGGGCAAATCTTAAGTTTACAGTCCACCTTTAATCTTAGAGGATTTGTAACAATCATCATATTTTTAAAAGCATTTAAAAACCACTTTTTTTATTATCAGTATAAAAATAGTTATGGGTACACTTTAATTTAAATAAAAAAAAGGGAAATTTAAAATTTTAAGTTTAATGTTTATTACTTTCCCTCCCCTTAACCCTACTGCGCTTAAGATTAGCCCGGTTCAACTTTAGTAAATATCCTTAAAAATATTTTGTCAGAAAATGACAGAACTGATTTTAAGAATATTTACATAATTGAATCCCCCGTATCGAAAAATCCACACCCTCACTGACACCCTCGACTCTTGATACGGACTGGGCAAATTTTAAGTTTACAGTGCACCTTTAATCTTAAAGGATTTATAAAACATCATATTTTTAAAAGGATTTAATAAGCACTTTTTTTAATATCAGTATAAAAATAGTTATGGGTACACTTTAATTTAAACTAAAAAAAGGAAATTTTAAGTTTAAAGTTTATTATTTTCCCTCCCCTTAACTCTACTGCGCTTAAGATTAGCCCGGTTCAACTTTAGTAAATATCCTTAATACTATTTTATCAGAAAATGATAGAACTTATTTTAAGAAAATTTACATAATTGAATCCCCCGTATCGAAAAATCCACTCCCTCACTGACACCCTCGACTCTTGATACGGACTGGGCAAATCTTAAGTTTACAGTCCACCTTTAATCTTAAAGGATTTATAAAACGTCATACTTTTAAAAGCATTTAATAAGCACTTTTTTTAATATCATTATAAAAATAGTTATGGGTACACTTTAATTTAAACTAAAAAAGGGAAATTTTAAGTTTAAAGTTTAAAGTTTATTATTTTCCCTCCCCTTAACCCTACTGCGCTTAAGATTAGCCCGGTTCAACTTTAGTAAATATCCTTAAAAATATTTTGTCAGAAAATGACAGAACTGATTTTAAGAATATTTACATAATTGAATCCCCCGTATCGAAAAATCCACTCCCTCACTGACACTCTCGACTCTTGATACGGACTGGGCAAATCTTAAGTTTACAGTCCACCTTTAATCTTAGAGGATTTGTAACAATCATCATATTTTTAATAGCATTTAAAAAGCACTTTTTTTATTATCAGTATAAAAATAGTTATGGGTACACTTTAATTTAAATAAAAAAAAGGGAAATTTAAAATTTCAAGTTTAATGTTTATTACTTTCCCTCCCCTTAACCCTACTGCGCTTAAGATTAGCCCGGTTCAACTTTTGTAAATATCCTTAAAAATATTTTGTCAGAAAATGACAGAACTGATTTTAAGAATATTTACATAATTGAATCCCCCGTATCGAAAAATCCACACCCTCACTGACACCCTCGACTCTTGATACGGACTGGGCAAATTTTAAGTTTACAGTCCACCTTTAATCTTAAAGGATTTATAAAACATCATATTTTTAAAAGCATTTAATAAGCACTTTTTTTAATATCAGTATAAAAATAGTTATGGGTACACTTTAATTTAAACTAAAAAAAGGAAATGTTAAGTTTAAAGTTTATTACTTTCCCTCCCCTTAACCCTGCTGCGCTTAAGATTTCCCGGTTCAACTTTAGTAAATATCCTTAAAACTATTTTATCAGAAAATGATAGAACTGATTTTAAGAAAATTTACATAATTGAATCCCCCGTATCGAAAAATCCACTCCCTCACTGACACCCTCGACTCTTGATACGGACTGGGCAAATCTTAAGTTTACAGTCCACCTTTAATCTTAAAGGATTTGTAACAATCATCATACTTTTAAAAGCATTTAAAAAGCACTTTTTTTATTATCAGTATAAAAATAGTTATGGGTACACTTTAATTTAAATAAAAAAAAGGGAAATTTAAAATTTTAAGTTTAAAGTTTATTACTTTCCCTCCCCTTAACCCTACTGCGCTTAAGATTTCCCGGTTCAACTTTAGTAAATATCCTTAAAAAAATTTTATCAGAAAATGATAGAACTGATTTTAAGAAAATTTACATAATTGAATCCCCCGTATCGAAAAATCCACTCCCTCACTGATACCCTCGACTCTTGATACGGACTGGGCAAATCTTAAGTTTACAGTCCACCTTTAATCTTAAAGGATTTATAAAACGTCATACTTTTAAAAGCATTTAATAAGCACTTTTTTTAATATCAGTGTAAAAATAGTTATGGGTACAATTTAATTTAAACTAAAAAAAGGAAATGTTAAGTTTAAAGTTTATTATTTTCCCTCCCCTTAACCCTACTGCGCTTAAGATTAGCCCGGTTCAACTTTAGTAAATAACCTTAAAAATATTTTGTCTGAAAATGACAGAACTGATTTTAAGAATATTTACATAATTGAATCCCCCGTATCGAAAAATCCACTCCCTCACTGACACTCTCGACTCTTGATACGGACTGGGAAATCTTAAGTTTACAGTCCACCTTTAATCTTAAAGGATTTATAAAACGTCATACTTTTAAAAGCATTTAATAAGCACTTTTTTTAATATCATTATAAAAATAGTTATGGGTACACTTTAATTTAAACTAAAAAAGGGAAATTTTAAGTTTAAAGATTAAAGTTTATTATTTTCCCTCCCCTTAACCCTACTGCGCTTAAGATTTCCCGGTTCAACTTTATTAATATCCTTAAAACAATTTTATCAGAAAATGATAGAACTGATTTTAAGAAAATTTACATAATTGAATCCCCCGTATCGAAAAATCCACTCCCTCACTGACACCCTCGACTCTTGATACGGACTGGGCAAATCTTAAGTTTACAGTCCACCTTTAATCTTAAAGGATTTGTAACAATCATCATACTTTTAAAAGCATTTAAAAAGCACTTTTTTTATTATCAGTATAAAAATAGTTATGGGTACACTTTAATTTAAATAAAAAAAAGGGAAATTTAAAATTTTAAGTTTAAAGTTTATTACTTTCCCTCCCCTTAACCCTACTGCTCTTAAGATTAGCCCGGTTCAACTTTAGTAAATATCCTTAAAAATATTTTGTCAGAAAATGACAGAACTGATTTTAAGAATATTTACATAATTGAATCCCCCGTATCGAAAAATCCACTCCCTCACTGACACTCTCGACTCTTGATATGGACTGGGCAAATCTTAAGTTTACAGTCCACCTCTTTCCCTCCCCTTAACCCTACTGCGCTTAAGATTAGCCCGGTTCAACTTTAGTAAATATCCTTAAAAATATTTTGTCAGAAAATGACAGAACTGATTTTAAGAATATTTACATAATTGAATCCCCCGTATCGAAAAATCCACACCCTCACTGACACCCTCGACTCTTGATACGGACTGGGCAAATTTTAAGTTTACAGTGCACCTTTAATCTTAAAGGATTTATAAAACATCATATTTTTAAAAGGATTTAATAAGCACTTTTTTTAATATCAGTATAAAAATAGTTATGGGTACACTTTAATTTAAACTAAAAAAAGGAAATTTTAAGTTTAAAGTTTATTATTTTCCCTCCCCTTAACCCTACTGCGCTTAAGATTAGCCCGGTTCAACTTTAGTAAATAACCTTAAAAATATTTTGTCTGAAAATGACAGAACTGATTTTAAGAATATTTACATAATTGAATCCCCCGTATCGAAAAATCCACTCCCTCACTGACACCCTCGACTCTT
Source organism: Maratus speciosus (assembly GCA_963932465.1). Classification (NCBI taxonomy): domain Eukaryota; kingdom Metazoa; phylum Arthropoda; class Arachnida; order Araneae; family Salticidae; genus Maratus; species Maratus speciosus. The sequence goes on from OZ010794.1 coordinate 544,240,928, forward strand.
GATACGGACTGGGCAAATCTTAAGTTTACAGTCCACCTTTAATCTTAAAGGATTTGTAACAATCATCATACTTTTAAAAGCATTTAAAAAGCACTTTTTTTATTATCAGTATAAAAATAGTTATGGGTACACTTTAATTTAAATAAAAAAAAGGGAAATTTAAAATTTTAAGTTTAAAGTTTATTACTTTCCCTCCCCTTAACCCTACTGCGCTTAAGATTAGCCCGGTTCAACTTTAGTAAATATCCTTAAAAATATTTTGTCAGAAAATGACAGAACTGATTTTAAGAATATTTACATAATTGAATCCCCCGTATCGAAAAATCCACTCCCTCACTGACACTCTCGACTCTTGATACGGACTGGGCAAATCTTAAGTTTACAGTCCACCTTTAATCTTAGAGGATTTGTAACAATCATCATATTTTTAAAAGCATTTAAAAACCACTTTTTTTATTATCAGTATAAAAATAGTTATGGGTACACTTTAATTTAAATAAAAAAAAGGGAAATTTAAAATTTTAAGTTTAATGTTTATTACTTTCCCTCCCCTTAACCCTACTGCGCTTAAGATTAGCCCGGTTCAACTTTAGTAAATATCCTTAAAAATATTTTGTCAGAAAATGACAGAACTGATTTTAAGAATATTTACATAATTGAATCCCCCGTATCGAAAAATCCACACCCTCACTGACACCCTCGACTCTTGATACGGACTGGGCAAATTTTAAGTTTACAGTGCACCTTTAATCTTAAAGGATTTATAAAACATCATATTTTTAAAAGGATTTAATAAGCACTTTTTTTAATATCAGTATAAAAATAGTTATGGGTACACTTTAATTTAAACTAAAAAAAGGAAATTTTAAGTTTAAAGTTTATTATTTTCCCTCCCCTTAACTCTACTGCGCTTAAGATTAGCCCGGTTCAACTTTAGTAAATATCCTTAATACTATTTTATCAGAAAATGATAGAACTTATTTTAAGAAAATTTACATAATTGAATCCCCCGTATCGAAAAATCCACTCCCTCACTGACACCCTCGACTCTTGATACGGACTGGGCAAATCTTAAGTTTACAGTCCACCTTTAATCTTAAAGGATTTATAAAACGTCATACTTTTAAAAGCATTTAATAAGCACTTTTTTTAATATCATTATAAAAATAGTTATGGGTACACTTTAATTTAAACTAAAAAAGGGAAATTTTAAGTTTAAAGTTTAAAGTTTATTATTTTCCCTCCCCTTAACCCTACTGCGCTTAAGATTAGCCCGGTTCAACTTTAGTAAATATCCTTAAAAATATTTTGTCAGAAAATGACAGAACTGATTTTAAGAATATTTACATAATTGAATCCCCCGTATCGAAAAATCCACTCCCTCACTGACACTCTCGACTCTTGATACGGACTGGGCAAATCTTAAGTTTACAGTCCACCTTTAATCTTGGAGGATTTGTAACAATCATCATATTTTTAATAGCATTTAAAAAGCACTTTTTTTATTATCAGTATAAAAATAGTTATGGGTACACTTTAATTTAAATAAAAAAAAGGGAAATTTAAAATTTCAAGTTTAATGTTTATTACTTTCCCTCCCCTTAACCCTACTGCGCTTAAGATTAGCCCGGTTCAACTTTTGTAAATATCCTTAAAAATATTTTGTCAGAAAATGACAGAACTGATTTTAAGAATATTTACATAATTGAATCCCCCGTATCGAAAAATCCACACCCTCACTGACACCCTCGACTCTTGATACGGACTGGGCAAATTTTAAGTTTACAGTCCACCTTTAATCTTAAAGGATTTATAAAACATCATATTTTTAAAAGCATTTAATAAGCACTTTTTTTAATATCAGTATAAAAATAGTTATGGGTACACTTTAATTTAAACTAAAAAAAGGAAATGTTAAGTTTAAAGTTTATTACTTTCCCTCCCCTTAACCCTGCTGCGCTTAAGATTTCCCGGTTCAACTTTAGTAAATATCCTTAAAACTATTTTATCAGAAAATGATAGAACTGATTTTAAGAAAATTTACATAATTGAATCCCCCGTATCGAAAAATCCACTCCCTCACTGACACCCTCGACTCTTGATACGGACTGGGCAAATCTTAAGTTTACAGTCCACCTTTAATCTTAAAGGATTTGTAACAATCATCATACTTTTAAAAGCATTTAAAAAGCACTTTTTTTATTATCAGTATAAAAATAGTTATGGGTACACTTTAATTTAAATAAAAAAAAGGGAAATTTAAAATTTTAAGTTTAAAGTTTATTACTTTCCCTCCCCTTAACCCTACTGCGCTTAAGATTTCCCGGTTCAACTTTAGTAAATATCCTTAAAAAAATTTTATCAGAAAATGATAGAACTGATTTTAAGAAAATTTACATAATTGAATCCCCCGTATCGAAAAATCCACTCCCTCACTGATACCCTCGACTCTTGATACGGACTGGGCAAATCTTAAGTTTACAGTCCACCTTTAATCTTAAAGGATTTATAAAACGTCATACTTTTAAAAGCATTTAATAAGCACTTTTTTTAATATCAGTGTAAAAATAGTTATGGGTACAATTTAATTTAAACTAAAAAAGGGAAATGTTAAGTTTAAAGTTTATTATTTTCCCTCCCCTTAACCCTACTGCGCTTAAGATTAGCCCGGTTCAACTTTAGTAAATAACCTTAAAAATATTTTGTCAGAAAATAACAGAACTGATTTTAAGAATATTTACATAATTGAATCCCCCGTATCGAAAAATCCACTCCCTCACTGACACTCTCGACTCTTGATACGGACTGGGAAATCTTAAGTTTACAGTCCACCTTTAATCTTAAAGGATTTATAAAACGTCATATTTTTAAAAGCATTTAATAAGCACTTTTTTTAATATCAGTGTAAAAATAGTTATGGGTACAATTTAATTTAAACTAAAAAAAGGAAATGTTAAGTTTAAAGTTTATTACTTTCCCTCCCCTTAACCCTGCTGCGCTTAAGATTTCCCGGTTCAACTTTAGTAAATATCCTTAAAACTATTTTATCAGAAAATTATAGAACTGATTTTAAGAAAATTTACATAATTGAATCCCCCGTATCGAAAAATCCACTCCCTCACTGACACCCTCGACTCTTGATACGGACTGGGCAAATCTTAAGTTTACAGTCCACCTTTAATCTTAAAGGATTTATAACAATCATCATACTTTTAAAAGCATTTAAAAAGCATTTAAAAAGCACCTTTTTTATTATCAGTATAAAAATAGTTATGGGTACACTTTAATTTAAATAAAAAAAGGGAAATTTAAAATTTTAAGTTTAAAGTTTATTACTTTCCCTCCCCTTAACCCTACTGCGCTTAAGATTTCCCGGTTCAACTTTAGTAAATATCCTTAAAACAATTTTATCAGAAAATGATAGAACTGATTTTAAGAAAATTTACATAATTGAATCCCCCGTATCGAAAAATCCACACCCTCACTGACACCCTCGACTCTTGATACGGACTGGGCAAATTTTAAGTTTACAGTCCACCTTTAATCTTAAAGGATTTATAAAACGTCATACTTTTAAAAGCATTTAATAAGCACTTTTTTTAATATCAGTGTAAAAATAGTTATGGGTACAATTTAATTTAAACTAAAAAAAGGAAATGTTAAGTTTAAAGTTTATTATTTTCCCTCCCCTTAACCCTACTGCGCTTAAGATTAGCCCGGTTCAACTTTAGTAAATAACCTTAAAAATATTTTGTCAGAAAATGACAGAACTGATTTTAAGAATATTTACATAATTGAATCCCCCGTATCGAAAAATCCACTCCCTCACTGACACTCTCGACTCTTGATACGGACTGGGAAATCTTAAGTTTACAGTCCACCTTTAATCTTAAAGGATTTATAAAACGTCATACTTTTAAAAGCATTTAATAAGCACTTTTTTTAATATCATTATAAAAATAGTTATGGGTACACTTTAATTTAAACTAAAAAAGGGAAATTTTAAGTTTAAAGTTTAAAGTTTATTATTTTCCCTCCCCTTAACCCTACTGCGCTTAAGATTTCCCGGTTCAACTTTAGTAAATATCCTTAAAACAATTTTATCAGAAAATGATAGAACTGATTTTAAGAAAATTTACATAATTGAATCCCCCGTATCGAAAAATCCACACCCTCACTGACACCCTCGACTCTTGATACGGACTGGGCAAATTTTAAGTTTACAGTCCACCTTTAATCTTAAAGGATTTATAAAACGTCATATTTTTAAAAGCATTTAATAATCACTTTTTTTAATATCAGTATAAAAATAGTTATGGGTACACTTTAATTTAAATAAAAAAAAGGGAAATTTAAAATTTTAAGTTTAATGTTTATTACTTTCCCTCCCCTTAACCCTACTGCGCTTAAGATTAGCCCGGTTCAACTTTAGTAAATATCCTTAATACTATTTTATCAGAAAATGATAGAACTTATTTTAAGAAAATTTACATAATTGAATCCCCCGTATCGAAAAATCCACTCCCTCACTGACACCCTCGACTCTTGATACGGACTGGGCAAATTTTAAGTTTACAGTCCACCTTTAATCTTAAAGGATTTATAAAACGTCATATTTTTAAAAGCATTTAATAAGCACTTTTTTAATATCAGTGTAAAAATAGTTATGGGTACAATTTAATTTAAACTAAAAAAAGGAAATGTTAAGTTTAAAGTTTATTACTTTCCCTCCCCTTAACCCTGCTGCGCTTAAGATTTCCCGGTTCAACTTTAGTAAATATCCTTAAAAAAATTTTATCAGAAAATGATAGAACTGATTTTAAGAAAATTTACATAATTGAATCCCCCGTATCGAAAAATCCACTCCCTCACTGATACCCTCGACTCTTGATACGGACTGGGGAAATCTTAAGTTTACAGTCCACCTTTAATCTTAAAGGATTTATAAAACGTCATACTTTTAAAAGCATTTAATAAGCACTTTTTTTAATATCATTATAAAAATAGTTATGGGTACACTTTAATTTAAACTAAAAAAGGGAAATTTTAAGTTTAAAGTTTAAAGTTTATTATTTTCCCTCCCCTTAACCCTACTGCGCTTAAGATTAGCCCGGTTCAACTTTAGTAAATATCCTTAAAAATATTTTGTCAGAAAATGACAGAACTGATTTTAAGAATATTTACATAATTGAATCCCCCGTATCGAAAAATCCACTCCCTCACTCACACTCTCGAATCTTGATACGGACTGGGCAAGTCTTAAGTTTACAGTCCACCTTTAATCTTAGAGGATTTATAACAATCATCATATTTTTAAAAGCATTTAAAAAGCAATTTTTTTATTATCAGTAAAAAAATAGTTATGGGTACACTTTAATTTAAACTAAAAAAAGGAAATTTTAAGTTTAAAGTTTATTATTTTCCCTCCCCTTAACCCTACTGCGCTTAAGATTAGCCCGGTTCAACTTTAGTAAATATCCTTAATACTATTTTATCAGAAAATGATAGAACTGATTTTAAGAAAATTTACATAATTGAATCCCCCGTATCGAAAAATCCACTCCCTCACTGACACCCAGACTCTTGATACGGACTGGGCAAATCTTAAGTTTACAGTCCACCTTTAATCTTAAAGGATTTATAAAACGTCATATTTTTAAAAGCATTTAATAAGCACTTTTTTTAATATCAGTATAAAAATAGTTATGGGTACACTTTTATTTAAACTAAAAAAAGGAAATTTTAAGTTTAAAGTTTAAAGTTTATTATTTTTCCTCCCCTTAACCCTACTGCGCTTAAGATTAGCCCGGTTCAACTTTAGTAAATATCCTTAAAAATATTTTGTCAGAAAATGACAGAACTGATTTTAAAAATATTTACATAATTGAATCCCCCGTATCGAAAAATCCACTCCCTCACTGACACTCTCGACTCTTTATACGGACTGGGCAAAACTTAAGTTTACTGTCCACCTTTAATCATAGACGATTTATAACAATCATCATATTTTTAAAAGCATTTAAAAAGCAATTTTTTTATTATCAGTATAAAAATAGTTATGGGTACACTTTAATTTAAATAAAAAAAAGGGAAATTTAAAATTTTAAGTTTAATGTTTATTACTTTCCCTCCCCTTAACCCTACTGCGCTTAAGATTAGCCCGGTTCAACTTTAGTAAATATCCTTAATACTATTTTATCAGAAAATGATAGAACTTATTTTAAGAAAATTTACATAATTGAATCCCCCGTATCGAAAAATCCACTCCCTCACTGACACCCTCGACTCTTGATACGGACTGGGCAAATCTTAAGTTTACAGTCCACCTTTAATCTTAAAGGATTTATAAAACGTCATATTTTTAAAAGCATTTAATAAGCACTTTTTTTAATATCAGTGTAAAAATAGTTATGGGTACAATTTAATTTAAACTAAAAAAAGGAAATGTTAAGTTTAAAGTTTATTACTTTCCCTCCCCTTAACCCTGCTGCGCTTAAGATTTCCCGGTTCAACTTTAGTAAATATCCTTAAAACTATTTTATCAGAAAATGATAGAACTGATTTTAAGAAAATTTACATAATTGAATCCCCCGTATCGAAAAATCCACTCCCTCACTGACACCCTCGACTCTTGATACGGACTGGGCAAATCTTAAGTTTACAGTCCACCTTTAATCTTAAAGGATTTGTAACAATCATCATACTTTTAAAAGCATTTAAAAAGCACTTTTTTTATTATCAGTATAAAAATAGTTATGGGTACACTTTAATTTAAATAAAAAAAAGGGAAATTTAAAATTTTAAGTTTTAAGTTTATTATTTTCCCTCCCCTTAACCCTACTGCCCTTAAGATTAGCCCGGTTCAACTTTTGTAAATATCCTTAAAAATATTTTGTCAGAAAATGACAGAACTGATTTTAAGAATATTTACATAATTGAATCCCCCGTATCAAAAAATCCACTCCCTCACTGACACTCTCGACTCTTGATACGGACTGGGCAAATCTTAAGTTTACAGTCCACCTTTAATCTTAGATTATTTATAAGAATCATCATATTTTTAAAAGCATTTAAAAAGCAATTTTTTTATTATCAGTATAAAAATAGTTCCGGTACACTTTAATTTAAACTAAAAAAGGGAAATTTAAAATTTTAAGTTTAAAGTTTATTATTTTCCCTCCCCTTAACCCTACTGCCCTTAAGATTAGCCCGGTTCAACTTTAGTAAATATCCTTAAAAATATTTTGTCAGAAAATGACAGAACTGATTTTAAGAATATTTACATAATTGAATCCCCCGTATCAAAAAATCCACTCCCTCACTGACACTCTCGACTCTTGATACGGACTGGGCAAATCTTAAGTTTACAGTCCACCTTTAATCTTAGAGGATTTATAACAATCATCATATTTTTAAAAGCATTTAAAAAGCAATTTTTTTATTATCAGTATAAAAATAGTTATGGGTACACTTTAATTTAAACTAAAAAAAAGAAATTTTAAGTTTAAAGTTTATTATTTTCCCTCCCCTTAACCCTACTGCGCTTAAGATTAGCCCGGTTCAACTTTAGTAAATATCCTTAATACTATTTTATCAGAAAATGATAGAACTGATTTTAAGAAAATTTACATAATTGAATCCCCCGTATCGAAAAATCCACTCCCTCACTGACACCCTCGACTCTTGATACGGACTGGGCAAATTTTAAATTTACAGTCCACCTTTAATCTTAAAGGATTTATAAAACGTCATATTTTTAAAAGCATTTAATAAGCACTTTTTTTAATATCATTATAAAAATAGTTATGGGTACACTTTAATTTAAACTAAAAAAAGGAAATTTTAAGTTTAAAGTTTAAAGTTTATTACTTTCCCTCCCCTTAACCCTACTGCGCTTAAGATTAGCCCGGTTCAACTTTAGTAAATATCCTTAAAATTACTTTATCAGAAAATGATAGAACTGATTTTAAGAAAATTTACATAATTGAATCTCCCGTATCGAAAAATCCACTCCCTCACTGACACCCTCGACTCTTGATACGGACTGGGCAAATCTGAAGTTTACAGTCCACCTTTAATCTTAAAGGATTTATAAAACGTCATATTTTTAAAAGCATTTAATAAGCACTTTTTTTAATATCATTATAAAAATAGTTATGGGTACACTTTAATTTAAACTAAAAAAAGGAAGTTTAAAGTTTAAAGTTTATTACTTTCCCTCCCCTTAACCCTACTGCGCTTAAGATTAGCCCGGTTCAACTTTAGTAAATATTCCTTAAAACTATTTTGTCAGAAAATGACAGAACTGATTTTAAGAATATTTACATAATTGAATCCCCCGTATCGAAAAATCCACTCCCTCACTGATACCCTCGACTCTTGAAACGGACTGGGCAAATCATAAGTTTATAGTCCACCTTTAATCATAGACGATTTATAACAATCATCATATTTTTAAAAGCATTTAAAAAGCAATTTTTTTTTTATCAGTATAAAAATAGTTATGGGTACACTTTAATTTAAACTAAAAAAAGGAAATTTTAAGTTTTAAGTTTAAAGTTTATTACTTTCCCTCCCCTTAACCCTACTGCGCTTAAGATTTCCCGGTTCAACTTTAGTAAATATCCTTAAAACAATTTTATCAGAAAATGATAGAACTGATTTTAAGAAAATTTACATAATTGAATCCCCCGTATCGAAAAATCCACTCCCTCACTGACACCCTCGACTCTTGAAACGGACTGGGCAAATCATAAGTTTATAGTCCACCTTTAATCTTAGAGGATTTGTAACAATCATCATATTTTTAAAAGCATTCAAAAAGCACTTTTTTTATTATCAGTATAAAAATAGTTATGGGTACACTTTAATTTAAATAAAAAAAGAGAAATTTAAAATTTTAAGTTTAAAGTTTATTACTTTCCTTCCCCTTAACCCTACTGCGCTTAAGATTTCCCGGTTCAACTTTAGTAAATATCCTTAAAACAATTTTATCAGAAAATGATAGAACTGATTTTAAGAAAATTTACATAATTGAATCCCCCGTATCGAAAAATCCACACCCTGACTGACACCCTCGACTCTTGATATGGACTGGGCAAATTTTAAGTTTACAGTCCACCTTTAATCTTAGAGGATTTATAACAATCATCATATTTTTAGAAGCATTTAAAAAGCAATTTTTTTATTATCAGTATAAAAATAGTTATGGGTACACTTTAATTTAAAGCAAAAAAAGGAAATTTTAAGTTTAAAGTTTATTATTTTCCCTCCCCTTAACCCTACTGCGCTTAAGATTAGCCCGGTTCAACTTTAGTAAATATCCTTAATACTACTTTATCAGAAAATGATAGAACTGATTTTAAGAAAATTTACATAATTGAATCCCCCGTATCGAAAAATCCACTCCCTCACTGACACCCTCGACTCTTGATACGGACTGGGAAAATCTTAAGCTTACAGTCCACCTTTAATCTTAAAGGATTTATAAAACGTCATATTTTTAAAAGCATTTAATAAGCACTTTTTTTAATATCAGTGTAAAAATAGTTATGTGTACAATTTAATTTAAACTAAAAAAAGGAAATTTTAAGTTTAATGTTTAAAGTTTATTACTTTCCCTCCCCTTAACCCTACTGCGCTTAAGATTAGCCCGGTTCAACTTTAGTAAATATTCCTTAAAACTATTTAGTCAGAAAATGACAGAACTGATTTTAAGAATATTTACATAATTGAATCCCCCGTATCGAAAAATCCACTCCCTCACTGACACCCTCGACTCTTTATACGGACTGGGCAAAACTTAAGTTTACTGTCCACCTTTAATCATAGACGATTTATAACAATCATCATATTTTTAAAAGCATTTAAAAAGCAATTTTTTTATTATCAGTATAAAAATAGTTATGGGTACACTTTAATTTAAATAAAAAAAGGGAAATTTAAAATTTTAAGTTTAAAGTTTATTACTTTCCCTCCCCTTAACCCTACTGCGCTTAAGATTAGCCCGGTTCAACTTTAGTAAATATCCTTAAAAATATTTTGTCAGAAAATGACAGAACTGATTTTAAGAATATTTACATAATTGAATCCCCCGTATCGAAAAATCCACTCCCTCACTGACACCCTCGACTCTTGAAACGGACTGGGCAAATCATAAGTTTATAGTCCACCTTTAATCTTAGAGGATTTGTAACAATCATCATATTTTTAAAAGCATTCAAAAAGCACTTTTTTTATTATCAGTATAAAAATAGTTATGGGTACACATTAATTTAAATAAAAAAAGGGAAATTTAAAATTTTAAGTTTAAAGTTTATTACTTTCCTTCCCCTTAACCCTACTGCGCTTAAGATTTCCCGGTTCAACTTTAGTAAATATCCTTAATACTACTTTATCAGAAAATGATAGAACTGATTTTAAGAATATTTACATAATTGAATCCCCCGTATCGAAAAATCCACTCCCTCACTGACACTCTCGACTCTTGATACGGACTGGGCAAATCATAAGTTTATAGTCCACCTTTAATCATAGACGATTTATAACAATCATCATATTTTTAAAAGCATTTAAAAAGCAATTTTTTTATTATCAGTATAAAAATAGTTATGGGTACACTTTAATTTAAATAAAAAAAGGGAAATTTAAAATTTTAAGTTTAAAGTTTATTACTTTCCCTCCCCTTAACCCTACTGCGCTTAAGATTTCCCGGTTCAACTTTAGTAAATATCCTTAAAACAATTTTATCAGAAAATGATAGAAATGATTTTAAGAAAATTTACATAATTGAATCCCCCGTATCGAAAAATCCACACCCTGTCTGACACCCTCGACTCTTGATATGGACTGGGCAAATTTTAAGTTTACAGTCCACCTTTAATCTTAGAGGATTTATAAAACGTCATATGTCTAGAAGCATTTAATAAGCACTTTTTTTAATATCAGTATAAAAATAGTTATGGGTACACTTTAATTTAAACTAAAAAAGGAAATTTTAAGTTTAAAGTTTAAAGTTTATTATTTTCCCTCCCCTTAACCCTACTGCCCTTAAGATTAGCCCGGTTCAACTTTAGTAAATATCCTTAAAAATATTTTGTCAGAAAATGACAGAACTGATTTTAAGAATATTTACATAATTGAATCCCCCGTATCAAAAAATCCACTCCCTCACTGACACTCTCGACTCTTGATACGGACTGGGCAAATTTTAAGTTTACAGTCCACCTTTAATCTTAGAGGATTTATAACAATCATCATATTTTTAGAAGCATTTAAAAAGCAATTTTTTTATTATCAGTATAAAAATAGTTATGGGTACACTTTAATTTAAATAAAAAAAGGGAAATTTAAAATTTTAAGTTCAAAGTTTATTACTTTCCCTCCCCTTAACCCTACTGCGCTTAAGATTAGCCCGGTTCAACTTTAGTAAATATCCTTAAAAATATTTTGTCAGAAAATGACAGAACTGATTTTAAGAATATTTACATAATTGAATCCCCCGTATCGAAAAATCCACACCCTCACTGACACCCTCGAATCTTGATACGGACTGGGCAAATTTTAAGTTTACAGTCCACCTTTAATCTTAAAGGATTTATAAAACATCATATTTTTAAAAGCATTTAATAAGCACTTTTTTTAATATCAGTGTAAAAATAGTTATGGGTACAATTTAAATTAAACTAAAAAAAGGAAATGTTAAGTTTAAAGTTTATTACTTTCCCTCCCCTTAACCGTACTGCGCTTAAGATTTCCCGGTTCAACTTTAGTAAATATCCTTAAAATTACTTTATCAGAAAATGATAGAACTGATTTTAAGAAAATTTACATAATTGAATCCCCCGTATCGAAAAATCCACTCCCTCACTGACACTCTCGACTCTTGATACGGACTGGGCAAATCTTAAGTTTACAGTCCACCTTTAATCTTAAAGGATTTATAAAACGTCATATTTTTAAAAGCATTTAATAAGCACTTTTTTTAATATCATTATAATAATAGTTATGGGTACACTTTAATTTAAACTAAAAAAAGGAAGTTTAAAGTTTAAAGTTTATTACTTTCCCTCCCCTTAACCCTACTGCGCTTAAGATTAGCCCGGTTCAACTTTAGTAAATATTCCTTAAAACTATTTTGTCAGAAAATGATAGAACTGATTTTAAGAAAATTTACATAATTGAATCCCCCGTATCGAAAAATCCACTCCCTCACTGACACTCTCGACTCTTGATACGGACTGGGAAATCTTAAGTTTACAGTCCACCTTTAATCTTAAAGGATTTATAAAACGTCATATTTTTAAAAGCATTTAATAAGCACTTTTTTTAATATCAGTGTAAAAATAGTTATGGGTACAATTTAATTTAAACTAAAAAAAGGAAATGTTAAGTTTAAAGTTTATTACTTTCCCTCCCCTTAACCCTACTGCGCTTAAGATTTCCCGGTTCAACTTTAGTAAATATCCTTAAAACTATTTTATCAGAAAATGATAGAACTGATTTTAAGAAAATTTACATAATTGAATCCCCCGTATCGAAAAATCCACTCCCTCACTGACACCCTCGACTCTTGATACGGACTGGGAAAATCTTAAGTTTACAGTCCACCTTTAATCTTAAAGGATTTATAAAACGTCATATTTTTAAAAGCATTTAATAAGCACTTTTTTTAATATCAGTGTAAAAATAGTTATGTGTACAATTTAATTTAAACTAAAAAAAGAAAATTTTAAGTTTAATGTTTAAAGTTTATTACTTTCCCTCCCCTTAACCCTACTGCGCTTAAGATTAGCCCGGTTCAACTTTAGTAAATATTCCTTAAAACTATTTAGTCAGAAAATGACAGAACTGATTTTAAGAATATTTACATAATTGAATCCCCCGTATCGAAAAATCCACTCCCTCACTGACACCCTCGACTCTTTATACGGACTGGGCAAAACTTAAGTTTACTGTCCACCTTTAATCATAGACGATTTATAACAATCATCATATTTTTAAAAGCATTTAAAAAGCAATTTTTTTATTATCAGTATAAAAATAGTTATGGGTACACTTTAATTTAAATAAAAAAAGGGAAATTTAAAATTTTAAGTTTAAAGTTTATTACTTTCCCTCCCCTTAACCCTACTGCGCTTAAGATTAGCCCGGTTCAACTTTAGTAAATATCCTTAAAAATATTTTGTCAGAAAATGACAGAACTGATTTTAAGAATATTTACATAATTGAATCCCCCGTATCGAAAAATCCACTCCCTCACTGACACTCTCGACTCTTGATACGGACTGGGCAAATCTTAAGTTTACAGTCCACCTTTAATCTTAGAGGATTTGTAACAATCATCATATTTTTAAAAGTATTTAAAAAGCACTTTTTTTATTATCAGTATAAAAATAGTTATGGGTACACTTTAATTTAAATAAAAAAAGGGAAATTTAAAATTTTAAGTTTAAAGTTTATTACTTTCCTTCCCCTTAACCCTACTGCGCTTAAGATTTCCCGGTTCAACTTTAGTAAATATCCTTAAAAATATTTTGTCAGAAAATGACAGAACTGATTTTAAGAATATTTACATAATTCAATCCCCCGTATCGAAAAATCCACTCCCTCACTGACACTCTCGACTCTTGATACGGACTGGGCAAATCTTAAGTTTACAGTTCACCTTTAATCTTAGAGGATTTGTAACAATCATCATATTTTTAAAAGCATTTAAAAAGCACTTTTTTATTATCAGTATAAAAATAGTTATGGGTACACTTTAATTTAAATAAAAAAAAGGGAAATTTAAAATTTTAAGTTTAAAGTTTATTACTTTCCCTCCCCTTAACCCTACTGCGCTTAAGATTTCCCGGTTCAACTTTAGTAAATATCCTTAAAACAATTTTATCAGAAAATGATAGAAATGATTTTAAGAAAATTTACATAATTGAATCCCCCGTATCGAAAAATCCACTCCCTCACTGACACCCTCGACTCTTGATATGGACTGGGCAAATTTTAAGTTTACAGTCCACCTTTAATCTTAGAGGATTTATAAAACGTCATATGTTTAAAAGCATTTAATAAGCACTTTTTTTAATATCAGTATAAAAATAGTTATGGGTACACTTTAATTTAAACTAAAAAAGGAAATTTTAAGTTTAAAGTTTAAAGTTTATTATTTTCCCTCCCCTTAACCCTACTGCCCTTAAGATTAGCCCGGTTCAACTTTAGTAAATATCCTTAAAAATATTTTGTCAGAAAATGACAGAACTGATTTTAAGAATATTTACATAATTGAATCCCCCGTATCAAAAAATCCACTCCCTCACTGACACTCTCGACTCTTGATACGGACTGGGCAAATCTTAAGTTTACAGTCCACCTTTAATCTTAGAGGATTTATAACAATCATCATATTTTTAAAAGCATTTAAAAAGCAATTTTTTTATTATCAGTATAAAAATAGTTATGGGTACACTTTAATTTAAACTAAAAAAAGGAAATTTTAAGTTTAAAGTTTATTATTTTCCCTCCCCTTAACCCTACTGCGCTTAAGATTAGCCCGGTTCAACTTTAGTAAATATCCTTAATACTATTTTATCAGAAAATGATAGAACTGATTTTAAGAAAATTTACATAATTGAATCCCCCGTATCGAAAAATCCACTCCCTCACTGACACCCTCGACTCTTTATACGGACTGGGCAAATCGTAAGTTTACAGTCCACCTTTAATCTTAAAGGATTTATAAAACGTCATATTTTTAAAAGCATTTAATAGGCACTTTTTTTAATATCAGTATAAAAATAGTTATGTGTACAATTTAATTTAAACTAAAAAAAGGAAAATTTAAGTTTAATGTTTAAAGTTTATTACTTTCCCTCCCCTTAACCCTACTGCGCTTAAGATTAGCCCGGTTCAACTTTAGTAAATATTCCTTAAAACTATTTTGTCAGAAAATGACAGAACTGATTTTAAGAATATTTACATAATTGAATCCCCCGTATCGAAAAATCCACTCCCTCACTGACACCCTCGACTCTTTATACGGACTGGGCAAAACTTAAGTTTACTGTCCACCTTTAATCATAGACGATTTATAACAATCATCATATTTTTTAAAGCATTTAAAAAGCAATTTTTTTATTATCAGTATAAAAATAGTTATGGGTACACTTTAATTTAAATAAAAAAAGGGAAATTTAAAATTTTAAGTTCAAAGTTTATTACTTTCCCTCCCCTTAACCCTACTGCGCTTAAGATTAGCCCGGTTCAACTTTAGTAAATATCCTTAAAAATATTTTGTCAGAAAATGACAGAACTGATTTTAAGAATATTTACATAATTGAATCCCCCGTATCGAAAAATCCACACCCTCACTGACACCCTCGAATCTTGATACGGACTGGGCAAATTTTAAGTTTACTGTCCACCTTTAATCTTAAAGGATTTATAAAACATCATATTTTTAAAAGCATTTAATAAGCACTTTTTTTAATATCAGTGTAAAAATAGTTATGGGTACAATTTAAATTAAACTAAAAAAAGGAAATGTTAAGTTTAAAGTTTATTACTTTCCCTCCCCTTAACCCTACTGCGCTTAAGATTTCCCGGTTCAACTTTAGTAAATATCCTTAAAATTACTTTATCAGAAAATGATAGAACTGATTTTAAGAAAATTTACATAATTGAATCCCCCGTATCGAAAAATCCACTCCCTCACTGACACTCTCGACTCTTGATACGGACTGGGCAAATCTTAAGTTTACAGTCCACCTTTAATCTTAAAGGATTTATAAAACGTCATATTTTTAAAAGCATTTAATAAGCACTTTTTTTAATATCATTATAATAATAGTTATGGGTACACTTTAATTTAAACTAAAAAAAGGAAGTTTAAAGTTTAAAGTTTATTACTTTCCCTCCCCTTAACCCTACTGCGCTTAAGATTAGCCCGGTTCAACTTTAGTAAATATTCCTTAAAACTATTTTGTCAGAAAATGATAGAACTGATTTTAAGAAAATTTACATAATTGAATCCCCCGTATCGAAAAATCCACTCCCTCACTGACACTCTCGACTCTTGATACGGACTGGGAAATCTTAAGTTTACAGTCCACCTTTAATCTTAAAGGATTTATAAAACGTCATATTTTTAAAAGCATTTAATAAGCACTTTTTTTAATATCAGTGTAAAAATAGTTATGGGTACAATTTAATTTAAACTAAAAAAAGGAAATGTTAAGTTTAAAGTTTATTACTTTCCCTCCCCTTAACCCTACTGCGCTTAAGATTTCCCGGTTCAACTTTAGTAAATATCCTTAAAACTATTTTATCAGAAAATGATAGAACTGATTTTAAGAAAATTTACATAATTGAATCCCCCGTATCGAAAAATCCACTCCCTCACTGACACCCTCGACTCTTGATACGGACTGGGCAAATCTTAAGTTTACAGTCCACCTTTAATCTTAAAGGATTTATAAAACGTCATACTTTTAAAAGCATTTAATAAGCACTTTTTTTAATATCATTATAAAAATAGTTATGGGTACACTTTAATTTAAACTAAAAAAGGGAAATTTTAAGTTTAAAGTTTAAAGTTTATTATTTTCCCTCCCCTTAACCCTACTGCGCTTAAGATTAGCCCGGTTCAACTTTAGTAAATATCCTTAAAAATATTTTGTCAGAAAATGACAGAACTGATTTTAAGAATATTTACATAATTGAATCCCCCGTATCGAAAAATCCACTCCCTCACTGACACTCTCGACTCTTGATACGGACTGGGCAAATCATAAGTTTATAGTCCACCTTTAATCATAGACGATTTATAACAATCATCATATTTTTAAAAGCATTTAAAAAGCAATTTTTTTATTATCAGTATAAAAATAGTTATGGGTACACTTTAATTTAAATAAAAAAAGGGAAATTTAAAATTTTAAGTTTAAAGTTTATTACTTTCCCTCCCCTTAACCCTACTGCGCTTAAGATTTCCCGGTTCAACTTTAGTAAATATCCTTAAAACAATTTTATCAGAAAATGATAGAAATGATTTTAAGAAAATTTACATAATTGAATCCCCCGTATCGAAAAATCCACACCCTGTCTGACACCCTCGACTCTTGATATGGACTGGGCAAATTTTAAGTTTACAGTCCACCTTTAATCTTAGAGGATTTATAAAACGTCATATGTCTAGAAGCATTTAATAAGCACTTTTTTTAATATCAGTATAAAAATAGTTATGGGTACACTTTAATTTAAACTAAAAAAGAAAATTTTAAGTTTAAAGTTTAAAGTTTATTATTTTCCCTCCCCTTAACCCTACTGCCCTTAAGATTAGCCCGGTTCAACTTTAGTAAATATCCTTAAAAATATTTTGTCAGAAAATGACAGAACTGATTTTAAGAATATTTACATAATTGAATCCCCCGTATCAAAAAATCCACTCCCTCACTGACACTCTCGACTCTTGATACGGACTGGGCAAATCTTAAGTTTACAGTCCACCTTTAATCTTAGAGGATTTATAACAATCATCATATTTTTAAAAGCATTTAAAAAGCAATTTTTTTATTATCAGTATAAAAATAGTTATGGGTACACTTTAATTTAAACTAAAAAAAGGAAATTTTAAGTTTAAAGTTTATTACTTTCCCTCCCCTTAACCCTACTGCGCTTAAGATTTCCCGGTTCAACTTTAGTAAATATCCTTAAAACAATTTTATCAGAAAATGATAGAACTGATTTTAAGAAAATTTACATAATTGAATCCCCCGTATCGAAAAATCCACTCCCTCACTGACACCCTCGACTCTTGATATGGACTGGGCAAATCTTAAGTTTACAGTCCACCTTTAATCTTAAAGGATTTATAAAACGTCATACTTTTAAAAGCATTTAATAAGCACTTTTTTTAATATCATTATAAAAATAGTTATGGGTACACTTTAATTTAAACTAAAAAAGGGAAATTTTAAGTTTAAAGTTTAAAGTTTATTATTTTCCCTCCCCTTAACCCTACTGCGCTTAAGATTAGCCCGGTTCAACTTTAGTAAATATCCTTAAAAATATTTTGTCAGAAAATGACAGAACTGATTTTAAGAATATTTACATAATTGAATCCCCCGTATCGAAAAATCCACTCCCTCACTGACACCCTCGACTCTTGATACGGACTGGGCAAATCTTAAGTTTACAGTCCACCTTTAATCTTAGAGGATTTGTAACAATCATCATATTTTTAAAAGCATTTAAAAAGCACTTTTTTTATTATCAGTATAAAAATAGTTATGGGTACACTTTAATTTAAATAAAAAAAGGGAAATTTAAAATTTTAAGTTTAAAGTTTATTACTTTCCCTCCCCTTAACCCTACTGCGCTTAAGATTTCCCGGTTCAACTTTAGTAAATATCCTTAAAAATATTTTGTCAGAAAATGACAGAACTGATTTTAAGAATATTTACATAATTGAATCCCCCGTATCGAAAAATCCACTCCCTCACTGACACCCTCGACTCTTTATACGGACTGGGCAAAACTTAAGTTTACTGTCCACCTTTAATCATAGACGATTTATAACAATCATCATATTTTTAAAAGCATTTAAAAAGCAATTTTTTTATTATCAGTATAAAAATAGTTATGGGTACACTTTAATTTAAATAAAAAAAAGGGAAATTTAAAATTTTAAGTTTAATGTTTATTACTTTCCCTCCCCTTAACCCTACTGCGCTTAAGATTAGCCCGGTTCAACTTTAGTAAATATCCTTAAAAATATTTTTTCAGAAAATGACAGAACTGATTTTAAGAATATTTACATAATTGAATCCCCCGTATCGAAAAATCCACACCCTCACTGACACCCTCGACTCTTGATACGGACTGGGCAAATTTTAAGTTTACAGTCCACCTTTAATCTTAAAGGATTTATAAAACATCATATTTTTAAAAGCATTTAATAAGCACTTTTTTTAATATCAGTATAAAAATAGTTATGGGTACACTTTAATTTAAACTAAAAAAAGGAAATTTTAAGTTTAAAGTTTATTATTTTCCCTCCCCTTAACCCTACTGCGCTTAAGATTAGCCCGGTTCAACTTTAGTAAATATCCTTAATACTATTTTATCAGAAAATGATAGAACTTATTTTAAGAAAATTTACATAATTGAATCCCCCGTATCGAAAAATCCACTCCCTCACTGACACCCTCGACTCTTGATACGGACTGGGCAAATCTTAAGTTTACAGTCCACCTTTAATCTTAAAGGATTTATAAAACGTCATATTTTTAAAAGCATTTAATAAGCACTTTTTTTAATATCAGTGTAAAAATAATTATGGGTACAATTTAATTTAAACTAAAAAAAGGAAATGTTAAGTTTAAAGTTTATTACTTTCCCTCCCCTTAACCCTGCTGCGCTTAAGATTTCCCGGTTCAACTTTAGTAAATATCCTTAAAACTATTTTATCAGAAAATGATAGAACTGATTTTAAGAAAATTTACATAATTGAATCCCCCGTATCGAAAAATCCACTCCCTCACTGACACCCTCGACTCTTGATACAGACTGGGCAAATCTTAAGTTTACAGTCCACGTTTAATCTTAAAGGATTTGTAACAATCATCATACTTTTCAAAGCATTTAAAAAGCACTTTTTTTATTATCAGTATAAAAATAGTTATGGGTACACTTTAATTTAAATAAAAAAAAGGGAAATTTAAAATTTTAAGTTTAAAGTTTATTACTTTCCCTCCCCTTAACCCTACTGCGCTTAAGATTTCCCGGTTCAACTTTACTAAATATCCTTAAAAAAATTTTATCAGAAAATGATAGAACTGATTTTAAGAAAATTTACATAATTGAATCCCCCGTATCGAAAAATCCACTCCCTCACTGATACCCTCGACTCTTGATACGGACTGAGGAAATCTTAAGTTTACAGTCCACCTTTAATCTTAAAGGATTTATAAAACGTCATACTTTTAAAAGCATTTAATAAGCACTTTTTTTAATATCATTATAAAAATAGTTATGGGTACACTTTAATTTAAACTAAAAAAGGGAAATTTTAAGTTTAAAGTTTAAAGTTTATTATTTTCCCTCCCCTTAACCCTACTGCGCTTAAGATTAGCCCGGTTCAACTTTAGTAAATATCCTTAAAAATATTTTGTCAGAAAATGACAGAACTGATTTTAAGAATATTTACATAATTGAATCCCCCGTATCGAAAAATCCACTCCCTCACTCACACTCTCGACTCTTGATACGGACTGGGCAAGTCTTAAGTTTACAGTCCACCTTTAATCTTAGAGGATTTATAACAATCATCATATTTTTAAAAGCATTTAAAAAGCAATTTTTTTATTATCAGTATAAAAATAGTTATGGGTACACTTTAATTTAAACTAAAAAAAGGAAATTTTAAGTTTAAAGTTTATTATTTTCCCTCCCCTTAACCCTACTGCGCTTAAGATTATCCCGGTTCAACTTTAGTAAATATCCTTAATACTATTTTATCAGAAAATGATAGAACTGATTTTAAGAAAATTTACATAATTGAATCCCCCGTATCGAAAAATCCACTCCCTCACTGACACCCAGACTCTTGATACGGACTGGGCAAATCTTAAGTTTACAGTCCACCTTTAATCTTAAAGGATTTATAAAACGTCATATTTTTAAAAGCATTTAATAAGCACTTTTTTTTATATCAGTATAAAAATAGTTATGGGTACACTTTAATTTAAACTAAAAAAAGGAAATTTTAAGTTTAAAGTTTATAACTTTCCCTCCCCTTAACCCTACTGCGCTTAAGATTTCCCGGTTCAACTTTAGTAAATATCCTTAATACTATTTTATCAGAAAATGATAGAACTGATTTTAAGAAAATTTACATAATTGAATCCCCCGTATCGAAAAATCCACTCCCTCACTGACACCCAGACTCTTGATACGGACTGGGCAAATCTTAAGTTTACAGTCCACCTTTAATCTTAAAGGATATATAAAACGTCATATTTTTAAAAGCATTTAATAAGCACTTTTTTTTATATCAGTATAAAAATAGTTATGGGTACACTTTAATTTAAATAAAAAAAAGGGAAATTTAAAATTTTAAGTTTAAAGTTTATTACTTTCCCTCCCCTTAACCCTACTGCGCTTAAGATTTCCCGGTTCAACTTTAGTAAATATCCTTAAAACTATTTTATCAGAAAATGATAGAACTGATTTTAAGAAAATTTACATAATTGAATCCCCCGTATCGAAAAATCTACTCCATCGCTGACACCCTCGACTCTTGATACGGACTGGGCAAATCATAAGTTTATAGTCCACCTTTAATCTTAAAGGATTTATAACAATCATCATATTTTTAAAAGCATTTAAAAAGCAATTTTTTTATTATCAGTATAAAAATAGTTATGGATACACTTTAATTTAAACTAAAAAAAGGAAATTTAAAATTTTAAGTTTAAAGTTTATTATTTTCCCTCCCCTTAACCCTACTGCGCTTAAGATTAGCCCGGTTCAACTTTAGTAAATATCCTTAAAACTATTTTGTCAGAAAATGATAGAACTGATTTTAAGAATATTTACATAATTGAATCCCCCGTATCGAAAAATCCACTCCCTCACTGACACTCTCGACTCTTGATACGGACTGGGCAAATCTTAAGTTTACAGTCCACCTTTAATCTTAGATTATTTATAAGAATCATCATATTTTTAAAAGCATTTAAAAAGCATTTTTTTTATTATCAGTATAAAAATAGTTCCGGTGCACTTTAATTTAAACTAAAAAAGGGAAATTTAAAATTTTAAGTTTAAAGTTTATTATTTTCCCTCCCCATAACCCTACTGCGCTTAGGATTAGCCCGGTTCAACTTTAGTAAATATCCTTAAAACTATTTTATCAGAAAATGATAGAACTGATTTTAAGAAAATTTACATAATTGAATCCCCCGTATCGAAAAATCCACTCCCTCACTGACACCCACGACTCTTGATACGGACTGGGAAAATCTTAAGTTTACAGTCCACCTTTAATCTTAAAGGATTTATAAAACGTCATATTTTTAAAAGCATTTAATAAGCACTTTTTTAATATCATTATAAAAATAGTTATGGGTACACTTTAATTTAAACTGAAAAAGGAAATTTTAAATTTAAAGTTTAAAGTTTATTATCTTCCCTCCCCTTAACTCTACTGCGCTTAAGATTTCCCGGTTCAACTTTAGTAAATATCCTTAAAACTATTTTATCAGAAAATGACAGAACTGATTTAAGAAAACTGACATAATTCAATTCCGCGTATCGAAAAATCCACTCCCTCACTGACACCCTCGACTCTTGATACGGACTGGGCAAATCATAAGTTTATAGTCCACCTTTAATCTTAAAGGATTTATAACAATCATCATATTTTTAAAAGCATTTAAAAAGCAATTTTTTTATTATCAGTATAAAAATAAATATGGGTACACTTTAATTTAAACTAAAAAAAGGAAATTTAAAATTTTAAGTTTTAAGTTTATTATTTCCCCTCCCCTTAATCCTACTGCGCTTAAGATTAGCCCGGTTCAACTTTAGTAAATATCCTTAAAACTATTTTGTCAGAAAATGATAGAACTGATTTTAAGAATATTTACATAATTGAATCCCCCGTATCGAAAAATCCACTCCCTCACTGACACTCTCGACTCTTGATACGGACTGGGCAAATCTTAAGTTTACAGTCCACCTTTAATCTTAGATTATTTATAAGAATCATCATATTTTTAAAAGCATTTAAAAAGCATTTTTTTTATTATCAGTATAAAAATAGTTCCGGTACACTTTAATTTAAACTAAAAAAGGGAAATTTAAAATTTTAAGTTTAAAGTTTATTATTTTCCCTCCCCTTAACCCTACTGCGCTTAAGATTAGCCCGGTTCAACTTTAGTAAATATCCTTAATACTATTTTATCAGAAAATGATAGAACTGATTTTAAGAAAATTTACATAATTGAATCCCCCGTATCGAAAAATCCACTCCCTCACTGACACCCTCGACTCTTGATACGGACTGGGCAAATCTTAAGTTTACAGTCCACCTTTAATCTTAAAGGATTTATAAAACGTCATATTTTTAAAAGGATTTAATAAGCACTTTTTTTAATATCAGTATAAAAATAGTTATGGGTACACTTTAATTTAAACTAAAAAACGGAAATTTTAAGTTTACAGTTTATTATTTTCCCTCCCCTTAAGCCTACTGCGCTTAAGATTAGCCCGGTTCAACTTTAGTAAATATTCCTTAAAACTATTTTGTCAGAAAATGACAGAACTGATTTTAAGAATATTTACATAATTCAATCCCCCGTATCGAAAAATCCACTCCCTCACTGACAATCTCGACTCTTGATACGGACTGGGCAAATCTTAAGTTTACAGTCCACCTTTAATCTTAGATTATTTATAAGAATCATCATATTTTTAAAAGCATTTAAAAAGCAATTTTTTTATTATCAGTATAAAAATAGTTCCGGTACACTTTAATTTAAACTAAAAAAGGGAAATTTAAAATTTTAAGTTTAAAGTTTATTATTTTCCCTCCCCTTAACCCTACTGCCCTTAAGATTAGCCCGGTTCAACTTTAGTAAATATCCTTAAAAATATTTTGTCAGAAAATGACAGAACTGATTTTAAGAATATTTACATAATTGAATCCCCCTTATCAAAAAATCCACTCCCTCACTGACACTCTCGACTCTTGATACGGACTGGGCAAATCTTAAGTTTACAGTCCACCTTTAATCTTAGAGGATTTATAACAATCATCATATTTTTAAAAGCATTTAAAAAGCAATTTTTTTATTATCAGTATAAAAATAGTTATGGGTACACTTTAATTTAAACTAAAAAAAGGAAATTTTAAGTTTAAAGTTTATTATTTTCCCTCCCCTTAACCCTACTGCGCTTAAGATTAGCCCGGTTCAACTTTAGTAAATATCCTTAATACTATTTTATCAGAAAATGATAGAACTGATTTTAAGAAAATTTACATAATTGAATCCCCCGTATCGAAAAATCCACACCCTGACTGACACCCTCGACTCTTGATATGGACTGTGCAAATTTTAAGTTTACAGTCCACCTTTAATCTTAGAGGATTTATAAAACGTCATATGTTTAAAAGCATTTAATAAGCACTTTTTTTAATATCAGTATAAAAATAGTTATGGGTACACTTTAATTTAAACTAAAAAAGGAAATTTTAAGTTTAAAGTTTAAAGTTTATTATTTTCCCTCCCCTTAACCCTACTGCGCTTAAGATTTCAAGTGCAACTTTAATAAATATCCTTAAAACAATTTTATCAGAAAATGATAGAACTGATTTTAAGAAAATTTACATAATTGAATCCCCCGTATCGAAAAATCCACACCCTGACTGACACCCTCGACTCTTGATATGGACTGGGCAAATTTTAAGTTTACAGTCCACCTTTAATCTTAAAGGATTTATAACAATCATCATATTTTTAAAAGCATTTAAAAAGCAATTTTTTTATTATCAGTATAAAAATAGTTATGGGTACACTTTAATTTAAACTAAAAAAAGGAAATTTTAAGTTTAAAGTTTTTTATTTTCCCTCCCCTTAACCCTACTGCGCTTAAGATTAGCCCGGTTCAACTTTAGTAAATATCCTTAATACTATTTTATCAGAAAATGATAGAACTGATTTTAAGAAAATTTACATAATTGAATCCCCCGTATCGAAAAATCCACTCCCTCACTGACACCCTCGACTCTTTATACGGACTGGGCAAATCGTAAGTTTACAGTCCACCTTTAATCTTAAAGGATTTATAAAACGTCATATTTTTAAAAGCATTTAATAGGCACTTTTTTTAATATCAGTATAAAAATAGTTATGGGTGCACTTTAATTTAAATTAAAAAAAGGAAATTTAAAATTTTATGTTTAAAGTTTATTATTTTCCCTCCCCTTAATCCTACTGCGCTAAAGATTAGCCCGGTTCAACTTTAGTAAATATCCTTAAAATTACTTTATCAGAAAATGATAGAACTGATTTTAAGAAAATTTACATAATTGAATCCCCCGTATCGAAAAATCCACTCCCTCACTGACACCCTCGACTCTTGATACGGACTGGGCAAATCTTAAGTTTACAGTCCAACTTTAATCTTAAAGGATTTATAAAACGTCATATTTTTAAAAGCATTTAATAAGCACTTTTTTTAATATCAGTGTAAAAATAGTTATGTGTACAATTTAATTTAAACTAAAAAAAGGAAAATTTAAGTTTAATGTTTAAAGTTTATTACTTTCCCTCCCCTTAACCCTACTGCGCTTAAGATTAGCCCGGTTCAACTTTAGTAAATATTCCTTAAAACTATTTTGTCAGAAAATGACAGAACTGATTTTAAGAATATTTACATAATTGAATCCCCCGTATCGAAAAATCCACTCCCTCACTGACACCCTCGACTCTTTATACGGACTGGGCAAAACTTAAGTTTACTGTCCACCTTTAATCATAGACGATTTATAACAATCATCATATTTTTAAAAGCATTTAAAAAGCAATTTTTTTATTATCAGTATAAAAATAGTTATGGGTACACTTTAATTTAAATAAAAAAAGGGAAATTTAAAATTTTAAGTTTAAAGTTTATTACTTTCCCTCCCCTTAACCCTACTGCGCTTAAGATTAGCCCGGTTCAACTTTAGTAAATATCCTTAAAAATATTTTGTCAGAAAATGACAGAACTGATTTTAAGAATATTTACATAATTGAATCCCCCGTATCGAAAAATCCACTCCCTCACTGACACTCTCGACTCTTGATACGGACTGGGCAAATCTTAAGTTTACAGTCCACCTTTAATCTTAAAGGATTTATAAAACATCATATTTTTAAAAGCATTTAATAAGCACTTTTTTTAATATCATTATAATAATAGTTATGGGTACACTTTAATTTAAACTAAAAAAAGGAAGTTTAAAGTTTAAAGTTTATTACTTTCCCTCCCCTTAACCCTACTGCGCTTAAGATTAGCCCGGTTCAACTTTAGTAAATATTCCTTAAAACTATTTTGTCAGAAAATGATAGAACTGATTTTAAGAAAATTTACATAATTGAATCCCCCGTATCGAAAAATCCACTCCCTCACTGACACTCTCGACTCTTGATACGGACTGGGAAATCTTAAGTTTACAGTCCACCTTTAATCTTAAAGGATTTATAAAACGTCATATTTTTAAAAGCATTTAATAAGCACTTTTTTTAATATCAGTGTAAAAATAGTTATGGGTACAATTTAATTTAAACTAAAAAAAGGAAATGTTAAGTTTAAAGTTTATTACTTTCCCTCCCCTTAACCCTACTGCGCTTAAGATTTCCCGGTTCAACTTTAGTAAATATCCTTAAAACAATTTTATCAGAAAATGATAGAAATGATTTTAAGAAAATTTACATAATTGAATCCCCCGTATCGAAAAATCCACACCCTGTCTGACACCCTCGACTCTTGATATGGACTGGGCAAATTTTAAGTTTACAGTCCACCTTTAATCTTAGAGGATTTATAAAACGTCATATGTTTAGAAGCATTTAATAAGCACTTTTTTTAATATCAGTATAAAAATAGTTATGGGTACACTTTAATTTAAACTAAAAAAGGAAATTTTAAGTTTAAAGTTTAAAGTTTATTATTTTCCCTCCCCTTAACCCTACTGCCCTTAAGATTAGCCCGGTTCAACTTTAGTAAATATCCTTAAAAATATTTTGTCAGAAAATGACAGAACTGATTTTAAGAATATTTACATAATTGAATCCCCCGTATCAAAAAATCCACTCCCTCACTGACACTCTCGACTCTTGATACGGACTGGGCAAATCTTAAGTTTACAGTCCACCTTTAATCTTAGAGGATTTATAACAATCATCATATTTTTAAAAGCATTTAAAAAGCAATTTTTTTATTATCAGTATAAAAATAGTTATGGGTACACTTTAATTTAAACTAAAAAAAGGAAATTTTAAGTTTAAAGTTTATTACTTTCCCTCCCCTTAACCCTACTGCGCTTAAGATTTCCCGGTTCAACTTTAGTAAATATCCTTAAAACAATTTTATCAGAAAATGATAGAACTGATTTTAAGAAAATTTACATAATTGAATCCCCCGTATCGAAAAATCCACTCCCTCACTGACACCCTCGACTCTTGATACGGACTGGGCAAATCTTAAGTTTACAGTCCAACTTTAATCTTAAAGGATTTATAAAACGTCATATTTTTAAAAGCATTTAATAAGCACTTTTTTTAATATCAGTGTAAACATAGTTATGTGTACAATTTAATTTAAACTAAAAAAAGGAAAATTTAAGTTTAATGTTTAAAGTTTATTACTTTCCCTCCCCTTAACCCTACTGCGCTTAAGATTAGCCCGGTTCAACTTTAGTAAATATTCCTTAAAACTATTTTGTCAGAAAATGACAGAACTGATTTTAAGAATATTTACATAATTGAATCCCCCGTATCGAAAAATCCACTCCCTCACTGACACCCTCGACTCTTTATACGGACTGGGCAAAACTTAAGTTTACTGTCCACCTTTAATCATAGACGATTTATAACAATCATCATATTTTTAAAAGCATTTAAAAAGCAATTTTTTTATTATTAACAGTATAAAAATAGTTATGGGTACACTTTAATTTAAATAAAAAAAGGGAAATTTAAAATTTTAAGTTTAAAGTTTATTACTTTCCCTCCCCTTAACCCTACTGCGCTTAAGATTAACCCGGTTCAACTTTAGTAAATATCCTTAAAAATATTTTGTCAGAAAATGACAGAACTGATTTTAAGAATATTTACATAATTGAATCCCCCGTATCGAAAAATCCACACCCTCACTGACACTCTCGACTCTTGATACGGACTGGGCAAATTTTAAGTTTACAGTCCACCTTTAATCTTAAAGGATTTATAAAACATCATATTTTTAAAAGCATTTAATAAGCACTTTTTTTAATATCAGTGTAAAAATAGTTATGGGTACAATTTAAATTAAACTAAAAAAAGGAAATGTTAAGTTTAAAGTTTATTACTTTCCCTCCCCTTAACCCTACTGCGCTTAAGATTTCCCGGTTCAACTTTAGTAAATATCCTTAAAACTATTTTATCAGAAAATGATAGAACTGATTTTAAGAAAATTTACATAATTGAATCCCCCGTATCGAAAAATCCACTCCCTCACTGACACCCTCGACTCTTGATACGGACTGGGCAAATCTTAAGTTTACAGTCCACCTTTAATCTTAAAGGATTTATAAAACGTCATACTTTTAAAAGCATTTAATAAGCACTTTTTTTAATATCAGTGTAAAAATAGTTATGGGTACAATTTAAATTAAACTAAAAAAAGGAAATGTTAAGTTTAAAGTTTATTACTTTCCCTCCCCTTAACCCTACTGCGCTTAAGATTTCCCGGTTCAACTTTAGTAAATATCCTTAAAACTATTTTATCAGAAAATGATAGAACTGATTTTAAGAAAATTTACATAATTGAATCCCCCGTATCGAAAAATCCACTCCCTCACTGACACCCTCGACTCTTGATACAGACTGGGCAAATCTTAAGTTTACAGTCCACGTTTAATCTTAAAGGATTTGTAACAATCATCATACTTTTAAAAGCATTTAAAAAGCACTTTTTTTATTATCAGTATAAAAATAGTTATGGGTACACTTTAATTTAAATAAAAAAAAGGGAAATTTAAAATTTTAAGTTTAATGTTTATGACTTTCCCTCCCCTTAACCCTACTGCGCTTAAGATTTCCCGGTTCAACTTTACTAAATATCCTTAAAAAAATTTTATCAGAAAATGATAGAACTGATTTTAAGAAAATTTACATAATTGAATCCCCCGTATCGAAAAATCCACTCCCTCACTGATACCCTCGACTCTTGATACGGACTGAGGAAATCTTAAGTTTACAGTCCACCTTTAATCTTAAAGGATTTATAAAACGTCATACTTTTAAAAGCATTTAATAAGCACTTTTTTTAATATCATTATAAAAATAGTTATGGGTACACTTTAATTTAAACTAAAAAAGGGAAATTTTAAGTTTAAAGTTTAAAGTTTATTATTTTCCCTCCCCTTAACCCTACTGCGCTTAAGATTAGCCCGGTTCAACTTTAGTAAATATCCTTAAAAATATTTTGTCAGAAAATGACAGAACTGATTTTAAGAATATTTACATAATTGAATCCCCCGTATCGAAAAATCCACTCCCTCACTCACACTCTCGACTCTTGATACGGACTGGGCAAGTCTTAAGTTTACAGTCCACCTTTAATCTTAGAGGATTTATAACAATCATCATATTTTTAAAAGCATTTAAAAAGCAATTTTTTTATTATCAGTATAAAAATAGTTATGGGTACACTTTAATTTAAACTAAAAAAAGGAAATTTTAAGTTTAAAGTTTATTATTTTCCCTCCCCTTAACCCTACTGCGCTTAAGATTATCCCGGTTCAACTTTAGTAAATATCCTTAATACTATTTTATCAGAAAATGATAGAACTGATTTTAAGAAAATTTACATAATTGAATCCCCCGTATCGAAAAATCCACTCCCTCACTGACACCCAGACTCTTGATACGGACTGGGCAAATCTTAAGTTTACAGTCCACCTTTAATCTTAAAGGATTTATAAAACGTCATATTTTTAAAAGCATTTAATAAGCACTTTTTTTTATATCAGTATAAAAATAGTTATGGGTACACTTTAATTTAAACTAAAAAAAGGAAATTTTAAGTTTAAAGTTTATAACTTTCCCTCCCCTTAACCCTACTGCTCTTAAGATTTCCCGGTTCAACTTTAGTAAATATCCTTAATACTATTTTATCAGAAAATGATACAACTGATTTTAAGAAAATTTACATAATTGAATCCCCCGTATCGAAAAATCCACTCCCTCACTGACACCCAGACTCTTGATACGGACTGGGCAAATCTTAAGTTTACAGTCCACCTTTAATCTTAAAGGATTTATAAAACGTCATATTTTTAAAAGCATTTAATAAGCACTTTTTTTATATCAGTATAAAAATAGTTATGGGTACACTTTAATTTAAACTAAAAAAAGGAAATTTTAAGTTTAAAGTTTATTATTTTCCCTCCCCTTAACCCTACTGCGCTTAAGATTATCCCGGTTCAACTTTAGTAAATATCCTTAATACTATTTTATCAGAAAATGATAGAACTGATTTTAAGAAAATTTACATAATTGAATCCCCCGTATCGAAAAATCCACTCCCTCACTGACACCCTCGACTCTTGATACGGACTGGGCAAATCTTAAGTTTACAGTCCAACTTTAATCTTAAAGGATTTATAAAACGTCATATTTTTAAAAGCATTTAATAAGCACTTTTTTTAATATCAGTGTAAACATAGTTATGTGTACAATTTAATTTAAACTAAAAAAAGGAAAATTTAAGTTTAATGTTTAAAGTTTATTACTTTCCCTCCCCTTAACCCTACTGCGCTTAAGATTAGCCCGGTTCAACTTTAGTAAATATTCCTTAAAACTATTTTGTCAGAAAATGACAGAACTGATTTTAAGAATATTTACATAATTGAATACTCCGTATCGAAAAATCCACTCCCTCACTGACACCCTCGACTCTTTATACGGACTGGGCAAAACTTAAGTTTACTGTCCACCTTTAATCATAGACGATTTATAACAATCATCATATTTTTAAAAGCATTTAAAAAGCAATTTTTTTATTATCAGTATAAAAATAGTTATGGGTACACTTTAATTTAAATAAAAAAAGGGAAATTTAAAATTTTAAGTTTAAAGTTTATTACTTTCCCTCCCCTTAACCCTACTGCGCTTAAGATTAGCCCGGTTCAACTTTAGTAAATATCCTTAAAAATATTTTGTCAGAAAATGACAGAACTGATTTTAAGAATATTTACATAATTGAATCCCCCGTATCGAAAAATCCACACCCTCACTGACACTCTCGACTCTTGATACGGACTGGGCAAAATTTAAGTTTACAGTCCACCTTTAATCTTAAAGGATTTATAAAACATCATATTTTTAAAAGCATTTAATAAGCACTTTTTTTAATATCAGTGTAAAAATAGTTATGGGTACAATTTAAATTAAACTAAAAAAAGAAATGTTAAGTTTAAAGTTTATTACTTTCCCTCCCCTTAACCCTACTGCGCTTAAGATTTCCCGGTTCAACTTTAGTAAATATCCTTAAAACTATTTTATCAGAAAATGATAGAACTGATTTTAAGAAAATTTACATAATTGAATCCCCCGTATCGAAAAATCCACTCCCTCACTGACACCCTCGACTCTTGATACGGACTGGGCAAATCTTAAGTTTACAGTCCACCTTTAATCTTAAAGGATTTATAAAACGTCATACTTTTAAAAGCATTTAATAAGCACTTTTTTTAATATCATTATAAAAATAGTTATGGGTACACTTTAATTTAAACTAAAAAAGGGAAATTTTAAGTTTAAAGTTTAAAGTTTATTATTTTCCCTCCCCTTAACCCTACTGCGCTTAAGATTAGCCCGGTTCAACTTTAGTAAATATCCTTAAAAATATTTTGTCAGAAAATGACAGAACTGATTTTAAGAATATTTACATAATTGAATCCCCCGTATCGAAAAATCCACTCCCTCACTGACACTCTCGACTCTTGATACGGACTGGGCAAATCTTAAGTTTACAGTCCACCTTTAATCTTAGAGGATTTGTAACAATCATCATATTTTTAAAAGCATTTAAAAAGCAATTTTTTTATTATCAGTATAAAAATAGTTATGGGTACACTTTAATTTAAATAAAAAAAAGGGAAATTTAAAATTTTAAGTTTAATGTTTATTACTTTCCCTCCCCTTAACCCTACTGCGCTTAAGATTAGCCCGGTTCAACTTTAGTAAATATCCTTAAAACTATTTTGTCAGAAAATGATAGAACTGATTTTAAGAATATTTACATAATTGAATCCCCCGTATCGAAAAATCCACTCCCTCACTGACACTCTCGACTCTCGATATGGACTGGGCAAATCTTAAGTTTACAGTCCACCTTTAATCTTAAAGGATTTATAAAACGTCATATTTTTAAAAGCATTTAATAAGCACTTTTTTAATATCATTATAAAAATAGTTATGGGTACACTTTAATTTAAACTGAAAAAGGAAATTTTAAATTTAAAGTTTAAAGTTTATTATCTTCCCTCCCCTTAACTCTACTGCGCTTAAGATTTCCCGGTTCAACTTTAGTAAATATCCTTAAAACTATTTTATCAGAAAATGACAGAACTGATTTAAGAAAACTGACATAATTGAATTCCGCGTGTCGAAAAATCCACTCCCTCACTGACACCCTCGACTCTTGATACGGACTGGGCAAATCATAAGTTTATAGTCCACCTTTAATCTTAAAGGATTTATAACAATCATCATATTTTTAAAAGCATTTAAAAAGCAATTTTTTTATTATCAGTATAAAAATAAATATGGGTACACTTTAATTTAAACTAAAAAAAGGAAATTTAAAATTTTAAGTTTTAAGTTTATTATTTTCCCTCCCCTTAATCCTACTGCGCTTAAGATTAGCCCGGTTCAACTTTAGTAAATATCCTTAAAACTATTTTGTCAGAAAATGATAGAACTGATTTTAAGAATATTTACATAATTGAATCCCCCGTATCGAAAAATCCACTCCCTCACTGACACTCTCGACTCTTGATACGGACTGGGCAAATCTTAAGTTTACAGTCCACCTTTAATCTTAGATTATTTATAAGAATCATCATATTTTTAAAAGCATTTAAAAAGCATTTTTTTTATTATCAGTATAAAAATAGTCCCGTACACTTTAATTTAAACTAAAAAAGGGAAATTTAAAATTTTAAGTTTAAAGTTTATTATTTTCCCTCCCCTTAACCCTACTGCGCTTAGGATTAGTCCGGTTCAACTTTAGTAAATATCCTTAAAACTATTTTATCAGAAAATGATAGAACTGATTTTAAGAATATTTACATAATTGAATCCCCCGTATCGAAAAATCCACTCCCTCACTGACACCCTCGACTCTTGATACGGACTGGGCAAATCTTAAGTTTACAGTCCACCTTTAATCTTAAAGGATTTATAAAACGTCATACTTTTAAAAGCATTTAATAAGCAATTTTTTTAATATCATTATAAAAATAGTTATGGGTACACTTTAATTTAAACTAAAAAAAGGAAATTTTAAGTTTAAAGTTTATTATTTTCCCTCCCCTTAACCCTACTGCGCTTAAGATTAGCCCGGTTCAACTTTAGTAAATATCCTTAATACTATTTTATCAGAAAATGATAGAACTGATTTTAAGAAAATTTACATAATTGAATCCCCCGTATCGAAAAATCCACTCCCTCACTGACACCCTCGACTCTTGATACGGACTGGGCAAATCTTAAGTTTACAGTCCACCTTTAATCTTAAAGGATTTATAAAACGTCATATTTTTAAAAGGATTTAATAAGCACTTTTTTTAATATCAGTATAAAAATAGTTATGGGTACACTTTAATTTAAACTAAAAAAAGGAAATTTAAAATTTTAAGTTTAAAGTTTATTATTTTCCCTCCCCTTAACCCTACTGCGCTTAGGATTAGCCCGGTTCAACTTTAGTAAATATCCTTAAAACTATTTTATCAGAAAATGACAGAACTGATTTTAAGAATATTTACATAATTGAATCCCCCTTATCGAAAAATCCACTCCCTCACTGATACCCTCGACTCTTGAAACGGACTGGGCAAATCATAAGTTTATAGTCCACCTTTAATCATAGACGATTTATAACAATCATCATATTTTTAAAAGCATTTAAAAAGCAATTTTTTTATTATCAGTATAAAAATAGTTATGGGTACACTTTAATTTAAACTAAAAAAAGGAAATTTTAAGTTTAAAGTTTAAAGTTTATTACTTTCCCTCCCCTTAACCCTACTGCGCTTAAGATTAGCCCGGTTCAACTTTAGTAAATATTCCTTAAAACTATTTTGTCAGAAAATGACAGAACTGATTTTAAGAATATTTACATAATTGAATCCCCCGTATCGAAAAATCCACTCCCTCACTGATACCCTCGACTCTTGAAACGGACTGGGCAAATCATAAGTTTATAGTCCACCTTTAATCATAGACGATTTATAACAATCATCATATTTTTAAAAGCATTTAAAAAGCAATTTTTTTTTATCAGTATAAAAATAGTTATGGGTACACTTTAATTTAAACTAAAAAAAGGAAATTTAAAATTTTATGTTTAAAGTTTATTATTTTCCCTCCCCTTAATCCTACTGCGCTAAAGATTAGCCCGGTTCAACTTTAGTAAATATCCTTAAAATTACTTTATCAGAAAATGATAGAACTGATTTTAAGAAAATTTACATAATTGAATCCCCCGTATCGAAAAATCCACTCCCTCACTGACACCCTCGACTCTTGATACGGACTGGGCAAATCTTAAGTTTACAGTCCACCTTTAATCTTAAAGGATTTATAAAACGTCATATTTTTAAAAGCATTTAATAAGCACTTTTTTTAATATCAGTGTAAAAATAGTTATGTGTACAATTTAATTTAAACTAAAAAAAGGAAATTTTAAGTTTAATGTTTAAAGTTTATTACTTTCCCTCCCCTTAACCCTACTGCGCTTAAGATTAGCCCGGTTCAACTTTAGTAAATATTCCTTAAAACTATTTTGTCAAAAAATGACAGAACTGATTTTAAGAATATTTACATAATTGAATCCCCCGTATCGAAAAATCCACTCCCTCACTGACACCCTCGACTCTTTATACGGACTGGGCAAAACTTAAGTTTACTGTCCACCTTTAATCATAGACGATTTATAACAATCATCATATTTTTAAAAGCATTTAAAAAGCAATTTTTTTATTATCAGTATAAAAATAGTTATGGGTACACTTTAATTTAAACTAAAAAAAGGAAATTTTAAGTTTAAAGTTTAAAGTTTATTACTTTCCCTCCCCTTAACCCTACTGCGCTTAAGATTAGCCCGGTTCAACTTTAGTAAATATTCCTTAAAACTATTTTGTCAGAAAATGACAGAACTGATTTTAAGAATATTTACATAATTAAATCCCCCGTATCGAAAAATCCACTCCCTCACTGATACCCTCGACTCTTGAAACGGACTGGGCAAATCATAAGTTTATAGTCCACCTTTAATCATAGACGATTTATAACAATCATCATATTTTTAAAAGCATTTAAAAAGCAATTTTTTTATTATCAGTATAAAAATAGTTATGGGTACACTTTAATTTAAACTAAAAAAAGGAAATTTTAAGTTTTAAGTTTAAAGTTTATTACTTTCCCTCCCCTTAACCCTACTGCGCTTAAGATTTCCCGGTTCAACTTTAGTAAATATCCTTAAAACAATTTTATCAGAAAACGATAGAACTGATTTTAAGAAAATTTACATAATTGAATCCCCCGTATCGAAAAATCCACTCTCTCGCTGACACCCTCGACTCTTGAAACGGACTGGGCAAATCATAAGTTTATAGTCCACCTTTAATCTTAGAGGAGTTGTAACAATCATCATATTTTTAAAAGCATTTAAAAAGCACTTTTTTTTATTATCAGTATAAAAATAGTTATGGGTACACTTTAATTTAAATAAAAAAAGGGAAATTTAAGTTTTAAGTTTAAAGTTTATTACTTTCCCTCCCCTTAACCCTACTGCGCTTAAGATTTCAAGTGCAACTTTAATAAATATCCTTAAAACAATTTTATCAGAAAATGATAGAACTGATTTTAAGAAAATTTACATAATTGAATCCCCCGTATCGAAAAATCCACACCCTGACTGACACCCTCGACTCTTGATATGGACTGGGCAAAATTTAAGTTTACAGTCCACCTTTAATCTTAGAGGATTTATAAAACGTCATATGTTTAAAAGCATTTAATAAGCACTTTTTTTAATATCAGTATAAAAATAGTTATGGGTACACTTTAATTTAAACTAAAAAAGGAAATTTTAAGTTTAAAGTTTAAAGTTTATTATTTTCCCTCCCCTTAACCCTACTGCGCTTAAGATTTCAAGTGCAACTTTAATAAATATCCTTAAAAAAATTTTATCAGAAAATGATAGAACTGATTTTAAGAAAATTTACATAATTGAATCCCCCGTATCGAAAAATCCACACCCTGACTGACACCCTCGACTCTTGATATGGACTGGGCAAATTTTAAGTTTACAGTCCACCTTTAATCTTAAAGGATTTATAACAATCATCATATTTTTAAAAGCATTTAAAAAGCAATTTTTTTATTATCAGTATAAAAATAGTTATGGGTACACTTTAATTTAAACTAAAAAAAGGAAATTTTAAGTTTAAAGTTTTTTATTTTCCCTCCCCTTAACCCTACTGCGCTTAAGATTAGCCCGGTTCAACTTTAGTAAATATCCTTAATACTATTTTATCAGAAAATGATAGAACTGATTTTAAGAAAATTTACATAATTGAATCCCCCGTATCGAAAAATCCACTCCCTCACTGACACCCTCGACTCTTTATACGGACTGGGCAAATCGTAAGTTTACAGTCCACCTTTAATCTTAAAGGATTTATAAAACGTCATATTTTTAAAAGCATTTAATAGGCACTTTTTTTAATATCAGTATAAAAATAGTTATGGGTGCACTTTAATTTAAACTAAAAAAAGGAAATTTAAAATTTTATGTTTAAAGTTTATTATTTTCCCTCCCCTTAATCCTACTGCGCTAAAGATTAGCCCGGTTCAACTTTAGTAAATATCCTTAAAATTACTTTATCAGAAAATGATAGAACTGATTTTAAGAAAATTTACATAATTGAATCCCCCGTATCGAAAAATCCACTCCCTCACTGACACCCTCGACTCTTGATACGGACTGGGCAAATCTTAAGTTTACAGTCCAACTTTAATCTTAAAGGATTTATAAAACGTCATATTTTTAAAAGCATTTAATAAGCACTTTTTTTAATATCAGTGTAAAAATAGTTATGTGTACAATTTAATTTAAACTAAAAAAAGGAAAATTTAAGTTTAATGTTTAAAGTTTATTACTTTCCCTCCCCTTAACCCTACTGCGCTTAAGATTAGCCCGGTTCAACTTTAGTAAATATTCCTTAAAACTATTTTGTCAGAAAATGACAGAACTGATTTTAAGAATATTTACATAATTGAATCCCCCGTATCGAAAAATCCACTCCCTCACTGACACCCTCGACTATTTATACGGACTGGGCAAAACTTAAGTTTACTGTCCACCTTTAATCATAGACGATTTATAACAATCATCATATTTTTAAAAGCATTTAAAAAGCAATTTTTTTATTATCAGTATAAAAATAGTTATGGGTACACTTTAATTTAAATAAAAAAGGGAAATTTAAAATTTTAAGTTTAAAGTTTATTACTTTCCCTCCCCTTAACCCTACTGCGCTTAAGATTAGCCCGGTTCAACTTTAGTAAATATCCTTAAAAATATTTTATCAGAAAATGACAGAACTGATTTTAAGAATATTTACATAATTGAATCCCCCTTATCAAAAAATCCACTCCCTCACTGACACTCTCGACTCTTGATACGGACTGGGCAAATCTTAAGTTTACAGTCCACCTTTAATCTTAAAGGATTTATAAAACGTCATATTTTTAAAAGCATTTAATAAGCACTTTTTTAATATCATTATAAAAATAGTTATGGGTACACTTTAATTTAAACTGAAAAAGGAAATTTTAAATTTAAAGTTTAAAGTTTATTATCTTCCCTCCCCTTAACTCTACTGCGCTTAAGATTTCCCGGTTCAACTTTAGTAAATATCCTTAAAACTATTTTATCAGAAAATGACAGAACTGATTTAAGAAAACTGACATAATTGAATTCCGCGTGTCGAAAAATCCACTCCCTCACTGACACCCTCGACTCTTGATACGGACTGGGCAAATCATAAGTTTATAGTCCACCTTTAATCTTAAAGGATTTATAACAATCATCATATTTTTAAAAGCATTTAAAAAGCAATTTTTTTATTATCAGTATAAAAATAAATATGGGTACACTTTAATTTAAACTAAAAAAAGGAAATTTAAAATTTTAAGTTTTAAGTTTATTATTTTCCCTCCCCTTAATCCTACTGCGCTTAAGATTAGCCCGGTTCAACTTTAGTAAATATCCTTAAAACTATTTTGTCAGAAAATGATAGAACTGATTTTAAGAATATTTACATAATTGAATCCCCCGTATCGAAAAATCCACTCCCTCACTGACACTCTCGACTCTTGATACGGACTGGGCAAATCTTAAGTTTACAGTCCACCTTTAATCTTAGATTATTTATAAGAATCATCATATTTTTAAAAGCATTTAAAAAGCATTTTTTTTATTATCAGTATAAAAATAGTCCCGTACACTTTAATTTAAACTAAAAAAGGGAAATTTAAAATTTTAAGTTTAAAGTTTATTATTTTCCCTCCCCTTAACCCTACTGCGCTTAGGATTAGCCCGGTTCAACTTTAGTAAATATCCTTAAAACTATTTTATCAGAAAATGATAGAACTGATTTTAAGAATATTTACATAATTGAATCCCCCGTATCGAAAAATCCACTCCCTCACTGACACCCTCGACTCTTGATACGGACTGGGCAAATCTTAAGTTTACAGTCCACCTTTAATCTTAAAGGATTTATAAAACGTCATACTTTTAAAAGCATTTAATAAGCACTTTTTTTAATATCATTATAAAAATAGTTATGGGTACACTTTAATTTAAACTAAAAAAAGGAAATTTTAAGTTTAAAGTTTATTATTTTCCCTCCCCTTAACCCTACTGCGCTTAAGATTAGCCCGGTTCAACTTTAGTAAATATCCTTAATACTATTTTATCAGAAAATGATAGAACTGATTTTAAGAAAATTTACATAATTGAATCCCCCGTATCGAAAAATCCACTCCCTCACTGACACCCTCGACTCTTGATACGGACTGGGCAAATCTTAAGTTTACAGTCCACCTTTAATCTTAAAGGATTTATAAAACGTCATATTTTTAAAAGGATTTAATAAGCACTTTTTTTAATATCAGTATAAAAATAGTTATGGGTACACTTTAATTTAAACTAAAAAAAGGAAATTTAAAATTTTAAGTTTAAAGTTTATTATTTTCCCTCCCCTTAACCCTACTGCGCTTAGGATTAGCCCGGTTCAACTTTAGTAAATATCCTTAAAACTATTTTATCAGAAAAT
Source organism: Maratus speciosus (assembly GCA_963932465.1). NCBI lineage: Eukaryota > Metazoa > Arthropoda > Arachnida > Araneae > Salticidae > Maratus > Maratus speciosus. Next base: position 544,280,310 of record OZ010794.1, read on the forward strand.
GACAGAACTGATTTTAAGAATATTTACATAATTGAATCCCCCTTATCAAAAAATCCACTCCCTCACTGACACTCTCGACTCTTGATACGGACTGGGCAAATCTTAAGTTTACAGTCCACCTTTAATCTTAGAGGATTTATAACAATCATCATATTTTTAAAAGCATTTAAAAAGCAATTTTTTTATTATCAGTATAAAAATAGTTATGGGTACACTTTAATTTAAACTAAAAAAAGGAAATTTTAAGTTTAAAGTTTAAAGTTTATTACTTTCCCTCCCCTTAACCCTACTGCGCTTAAGATTAGCCCGGTTCAACTTTAGTAAATATTCCTTAAAACTATTTTGTCAGAAAATGACAGAACTGATTTTAAGAATATTTACATAATTGAATCCCCCGTATCGAAAAATCCACTCCCTCACTGATACCCTCGACTCTTGAAACGGACTGGGCAAATCATAAGTTTATAGTCCACCTTTAATCATAGACGATTTATAACAATCATCATATTTTTAAAAGCATTTAAAAAGCAATTTTTTTTTATCAGTATAAAAATAGTTATGGGTACACTTTAATTTAAACTAAAAAAAGGAAATTTAAAATTTTATGTTTAAAGTTTATTATTTTCCCTCCCCTTAATCCTACTGCGCTAAAGATTAGCCCGGTTCAACTTTAGTAAATATCCTTAAAATTACTTTATCAGAAAATGATAGAACTGATTTTAAGAAAATTTACATAATTGAATCCCCCGTATCGAAAAATCCACTCCCTCACTGACACCCTCGACTCTTGATACGGACTGGGCAAATCTTAAGTTTACAGTCCACCTTTAATCTTAAAGGATTTATAAAACGTCATATTTTTAAAAGCATTTAATAAGCACTTTTTTTAATATCAGTGTAAAAATAGTTATGTGTACAATTTAATTTAAACTAAAAAAAGGAAATTTTAAGTTTAATGTTTAAAGTTTATTACTTTCCCTCCCCTTAACCCTACTGCGCTTAAGATTAGCCCGGTTCAACTTTAGTAAATATTCCTTAAAACTATTTTGTCAAAAAATGACAGAACTGATTTTAAGAATATTTACATAATTGAATCCCCCGTATCGAAAAATCCACTCCCTCACTGACACCCTCGACTCTTTATACGGACTGGGCAAAACTTAAGTTTACTGTCCACCTTTAATCATAGACGATTTATAACAATCATCATATTTTTAAAAGCATTTAAAAAGCAATTTTTTTATTATCAGTATAAAAATAGTTATGGGTACACTTTAATTTAAACTAAAAAAAGGAAATTTTAAGTTTAAAGTTTAAAGTTTATTACTTTCCCTCCCCTTAACCCTACTGCGCTTAAGATTAGCCCGGTTCAACTTTAGTAAATATTCCTTAAAACTATTTTGTCAGAAAATGACAGAACTGATTTTAAGAATATTTACATAATTGAATCCCCCGTATCGAAAAATCCACTCCCTCACTGATACCCTCGACTCTTGAAACGGACTGGGCAAATCATAAGTTTATAGTCCACCTTTAATCATAGACGATTTATAACAATCATCATATTTTTAAAAGCATTTAAAAAGCAATTTTTTTATTATCAGTATAAAAATAGTTATGGGTACACTTTAATTTAAACTAAAAAAAGGAAATTTTAAGTTTTAAGTTTAAAGTTTATTACTTTCCCTCCCCTTAACCCTACTGCGCTTAAGATTTCCCGGTTCAACTTTAGTAAATATCCTTAAAACAATTTTATCAGAAAACGATAGAACTGATTTTAAGAAAATTTACATAATTGAATCCCCCGTATCGAAAAATCCACTCTCTCGCTGACACCCTCGACTCTTGAAACGGACTGGGCAAATCATAAGTTTATAGTCCACCTTTAATCTTAGAGGAGTTGTAACAATCATCATATTTTTAAAAGCATTTAAAAAGCACTTTTTTTTATTATCAGTATAAAAAGAGTTATGGGTACACTTTAATTTAAATAAAAAAAGGGAAATTTAAGTTTTAAGTTTAAAGTTTATTACTTTCCCTCCCCTTAACCCTACTGCGCTTAAGATTTCAAGTGCAACTTTAATAAATATCCTTAAAACAATTTTATCAGAAAATGATAGAACTGATTTTAAGAAAATTTACATAATTGAATCCCCCGTATCGAAAAATCCACACCCTTACTGACACCCTCGACTCTTGATATGGACTGGGCAAATTTTAAGTTTACAGTCCACCTTTAATCTTAGAGGATTTATAAAACGTCATATGTTTAAAAGCATTTAATAAGCACTTTTTTTAATATCAGTATAAAAATAGTTATGGGTACACTTTAATTTAAACTAAAAAAGGAAATTTTAAGTTTAAAGTTTAAAGTTTATTATTTTCCCTCCACTTAACCCTACTGCGCTTAAGATTTCAAGTGCAACTTTAATAAATATCCTTAAAACAATTTTATCAGAAAATGATAGAACTGATTTTAAGAAAATTTACATAATTGAATCCCCCGTATCGAAAAATCCACACCCTGACTGACACCCTCGACTCTTGATATGGACTGGGCAAATTTTAAGTTTACAGTCCACCTTTAATCTTAAAGGATTTATAACAATCATCATATTTTTAAAAGCATTTAAAAAGCAATTTTTTTATTATCAGTATAAAAATAGTTATGGGTACACTTTAATTTAAACTAAAAAAAGGAAATTTTAAGTTTAAAGTTTTTTATTTTCCCTCCCCTTAACCCTACTGCGCTTAAGATTAGCCCGGTTCAACTTTAGTAAATATCCTTAATACTATTTTATCAGAAAATGATAGAACTGATTTTAAGAAAATTTACATAATTGAATCCCCCGTATCGAAAAATCCACTCCCTCACTGACACCCTCGACTCTTTATACGGACTGGGCAAATCGTAAGTTTACAGTCCACCTTTAATCTTAAAGGATTTATAAAACGTCATATTTTTAAAAGCATTTAATAGGCACTTTTTTTAATATCAGTATAAAAATAGTTATGGGTGCACTTTAATTTAAACTAAAAAAAGGAAATTTAAAATTTTATGTTTAAAGTTTATTATTTTCCCTCCCCTTAATCCTACTGCGCTAAAGATTAGCCCGGTTCAACTTTAGTAAATATCCTTAAAATTACTTTATCAGAAAATGATAGAACTGATTTTAAGAAAATTTACATAATTGAATCCCCCGTATCGAAAAATCCACTCCCTCACTGACACCCTCGACTCTTGATACGGACTGGGCAAATCTTAAGTTTACAGTCCAACTTTAATCTTAAAGGATTTATAAAACGTCATATTTTTAAAAGCATTTAAAAAGCAATTTTTTTATTATCAGTATAAAAATAGTTATGGGTACACTTTAATTTAAATAAAAAAGGGAAATTTAAAATTTAAGTTTAAAGTTTATTACTTTCCCTCCCCTTAACCCTACTGCGCTTAAGATTAGCCCGGTTACACTTTAGTAAATATCCTTAAAAATATTTTGTCAGAAAATGACAGAACTGATTTTAAGAATATTTACATAATTGAATCCCCCGTATCGAAAAATCCACTCCCTCACTGACACTCTCGACTCTTGATACGGACTGGGCAAATCTTAAGTTTACAGTCCACCTTTAATCTTAGAGGATTTATAAAACGTCATATGTTTAAAAGCATTTAATAAGCACTTTTTTTAATATCAGTATAAAAATAGTTATGGGTACACTTTAATTTAAACTAAAAAAGGAAATTTTAAGTTTAAAGTTTAAAGTTTATTATTTTCCCTCCCCTTAACCCTACTGCCCTTAAGATTAGCCCGGTTCAACTTTAGTAAATATCCTTAAAAATATTTTGTCAGAAAATGACAGAACTGATTTTAAGAATATTTACATAATTGAATCCCCCGTATCAAAAAATCCACTCCCTCACTGACACTCTCGACTCTTGATACGGACTGGGCAAATCTTAAGTTTACAGTCCACCTTTAATCTTAAAGGATTTATAACAATCATCATATTTTTAAAAGCATTTAAAAAGCAATTTTTTTATTATCAGTATAAAAATAGTTATGGGTACACTTTAATTTAAACTAAAAAAAGGAAATTTTAAGTTTAAAGTTTATTATTTTCCCTCCCCTTAACCCTACTGCGCTTAAGATTAGCCCGGTTCAACTTTAGTAAATATCCTTAATACTATTTTATCAGAAAATGATAGAACTGATTTTAAGAAAATTTACATAATTGAATCCCCCGTATCGAAAAATCCACTCCCTCACTGACACCCTCGACTCTTTATACGGACTGGGCAAATCGTAAGTTTACAGTCCACCTTTAATCTTAAAGGATTTATAAAACGTCATATTTTTAAAAGCATTTAATAGGCACTTTTTTTAATATCAGTGTAAAAATAGTTATGGGTACAATTTAATTTAAACTAAAAAAAGGAAAATTTAAGTTTAATGTTTAAAGTTTATTACTTTCCCTCCCCTTAACCCTACTGCGCTTAAGATTAGCCCGGTTCAACTTTAGTAAATATTCCTTAAAACTATTTTGTCAGAAAATGACAGAACTGATTTTAAGAATATTTACATAATTGAATCCCCCGTATCGAAAAATCCACTCCCTCACTGACACCCTCGACTCTTTATACGGACTGGGCAAAACTTAAGTTTACGATTTATAACAATCATCATATTTTTAAAAGCATTTAAAAAGCAATTTTTTTATTATCAGTATAAAAATAGTTATGGGTACACTTTAATTTAAATAAAAAAAGGGAAATTTAAAATTTTAAGTTTAAAGTTTATTACTTTCCCTCCCCTTAACCCTACTGCGTTTAAGATTAGCCCGGTTCAACTTTAGTAAATATCCTTAAAAATATTTTGTCAGAAAATGACAGAACTGATTTTAAGAATATTTACATAATTGAATCCCCCGTATCGAAAAATCCACTCCCTCACTGACACTCTCGACTCTTGATACGGACTGGGCAAATCTTAAGTTTACAGTCCACCTTTAATCTTAAAGGATTTATAAAACATCATATTTTTAAAAGCATTTAATAAGCACTTTTTTTAATATCAGTGTAAAAATAGTTATGGGTACAATTTAAATTAAACTAAAAAAAGGAAATGTTAAGTTTAAAGTTTATTACTTTCCCTCCCCTTAACCCTACTGCGCTTAAGATTTCCCGGTTCAACTTTAGTAAATATCCTTAAAACTATTTTATCAGAAAATGATAGAACTGATTTTAAGAAAATTTACATAATTGAATCCCCCGTATCGAAAAATCCACTCCCTCACTGACACCCTCGACTCTTGATACGGACTGGGCAAATCTTAAGTTTACAGTCCACCTTTAATCTTAAAGGATTTATAACAATCATCATATTTTTAAAAGCATTTAAAAAGCAATTTTTTTATTATCAGTATAAAAATAGTTATGGGTACACTTTAATTTAAATAAAAAAAGGGAAATTTAAAATTTTAAGTTTAAAGTTTATTACTTTCCCTCCCCTTAACCCTACTGCGCTTAAGATTTCCCGGTTCAACTTTAGTAAATATCCTTAAAAAAATTTTATCAGAAAATGATAGAACTGATTTTAAGAAAATTTACATAATTGAATTCCCCGTATCGAAAAATCCACTCCCTCACTGATACCCTCGACTCTTGATACGGACTGGGCAAATCTTAAGTTTACAGTCCACCTTTAATCTTAAAGGATTTATAAAACGTCATACTTTTAAAAGCATTTAATAAGCACTTTTTTTAATATCAGTGTAAAAATAGTTATGGGTACAATTTAATTTAAACTAAAAAAAGGAAATGTTAAGTTTAAAGTTTATTGTTTTCGATCCCCTTAACCCTACTGCGCTTAAGATTAGCCCGGTTCAACTTTAGTAAATAACCTTAAAAATATTTTGTCAGAAAATGACAGAACTGATTTTAAGAATATTTACATAATTGAATCCCCCGTATCAAAAAATCCACTCCCTCACTGACACTCTCGACTCTTGATACGGACTGGGAAATCTTAAGTTTACAGTCCACCTTTAATCTTAAAGGATTTATAAAACGTCATATTTTTAAAAGCATTTAATAAGCACTTTTTTTAATATCAGTGTAAAAATAGTTATGGGTACAATTTAATTTAAACTAAAAAAAGGAAATGTTAAGTTTAAAGTTTATTACTTTCCCTCCCCTTAACCCTACTGCGCTTAAGATTTCCCGGTTCAACTTTAGTAAATATCCTTAAAACTATTTTATCAGAAAATGATAGAACTGATTTTAAGAAAATTTACATAATTGAATCCCCCGTATCGAAAAATCCACACCCTCACTGACACCCTCGACTCTTGATACGGGATGGGCAAATTTTATGTTTACAGTCCACCTTTAATCTTAAACGATTTATAAAACGTCATATTTTTAAAAGCATTTAATAAGCTCTTTTTTTAATATCAGTATAAAAATATATATGGGTACACTTTTATTTAAACTAAAAAAAGGAAATTTTAAGTTTAAAGTTTAAAGTTTATTATTTTCCCTCCCCTTAACCCTACTGCGCTTAAGATTAGCCCGGTTCAACTTTAGTAAATATCCTTAAAAATATTTTGTCAGAAAATGACAGAACTGATTTTAAGAATATTTACATAATTGAATCCCCCGTATCGAAAAATCCACTCCCTCACTGACACTCTCGACTCTTTATACGGACTGGGCAAAACTTAAGTTTACGATTTATAACAATCATCATATTTTTAAAAGCATTTAAAAAGCAATTTTTTTATTATCAGTATAAAAATAGTTATGGGTACACTTTAATTTAAATAAAAAAAGGGAAATTTAAAATTTTAAGTTTAAAGTTTATTACTTTCCCTCCCCTTAACCCTACTGCGCTTAAGATTAGCCCGGTTCAACTTTAGTAAATATCCTTAAAAATATTTTGTCAGAAAATGACAGAACTGATTTTAAGAATATTTACATAATTGAATCCCCCGTATCGAAAAATCCACTCCCTCACTGACACTCTCGACTCTTGATACGGACTGGGCAAATCTTAAGTTTACAGTCCACCTTTAATCTTAAAGGATTTATAAAACATCATATTTTTAAAAGCATTTAATAAGCACTTTTTTTAATATCAGTGTAAAAATAGTTATGGGTACAATTTAAATTAAACTAAAAAAAGGAAATGTTAAGTTTAAAGTTTATTACTTTCCCTCCCCTTAACCCTACTGCGCTTAAGATTTCCCGGTTCAACTTTAGTAAATATCCTTAAAACTATTTTATCAGAAAATGATAGAACTGATTTTAAGAAAATTTACATAATTGAATCCCCCGTATCGAAAAATCCACTCCCTCACTGACACCCTCGACTCTTGATACGGACTGGGCAAATCTTAAGTTTACAGTCCACCTTTAATCTTAAAGGATTTATAACAATCATCATATTTTTAAAAGCATTTAAAAAGCAATTTTTTTATTATCAGTATAAAAATAGTTATGGGTACACTTTAATTTAAATAAAAAAAGGGAAATTTAAAATTTTAAGTTTAAAGTTTATTACTTTTCCTCCCCTTAACCCTACTGCGCTTAAGATTTCCCGGTTCAACTTTAGTAAATATCCTTAAAAAAATTTTATCAGAAAATGATAGAACTGATTTTAAGAAAATTTACATAATTGAATCCCCCGTATCGAAAAATCCACACCCTCACTGACACCCTCGACTCTTGATACGGGCTGGGCAAATTTTATGTTTACAGTCCACCTTTAATCTTAAACGATTTATAAAACGTCATATTTTTAAAAGCATTTAATAAGCTCTTTTTTTAATATCAGTATAAAAATATATATGGGTACACTTTTATTTAAACTAAAAAAAGGAAATTTTAAGTTTAAAGTTTAAAGTTTATTATTTTCCCTCCCCTTAACCCTACTGCGCTTAAGATTAGCCCGGTTCAACTTTAGTAAATATCCTTAAAAATATTTTGTCAGAAAATGACAGAACTGATTTTAAGAATATTTACATAATTGAATCCCCCGTATCAAAAAATCCACTCCCTCACTGACACTCTCGACTCTTGATACGGACTGGGCAAATCTTAAGTTTACAATCCACCTTTAATCTTAGAGGATTTATAACAATCATCATATTTTTAAAAGCATTTAAAAAGCAATTTTTTTATTATCAGTATAAAAATAGTTATGGGTACACTTTAATTTAAACTAAAAAAAGGAAATTTTAAGTTTAAAGTTTATTATTTTCCCTCCCCTTAACCCTACTGCGCTTAAGATTAGCCCGGTTCAACTTTAGTAAATATCCTTAATACTATTTTATCAGAAAATGATAGAACTGATTTAAGAAAACTGACATAATTGAATTCCGCGTATCGAAAAATCCACTCCCTCACTGACACCCTCGACTCTTGATACGGACTGGGCAAATCATAAGTTTATAGTCCACCTTTAATCTTAAACGATTTATAAAACATCATATTTTTAAAAGCATTTAATAAGCACTTTTTTTAATATCAGTATAAAAATAGTTATGGGTACACTTTAATTTAAACTAAAAAAAGGAAATTTTAAGTTTAAAGTTTATTATTTTCCCTCCCCTTAACCCTACTGTGCTTAAGATTAGCCCGGTTCAACTTTAGTAAATATCCTTAATACTATTTTATCAGAAAATGATAGAACTGATTTTAAGAAAATTTACATAATTGAATCCCCCGTATCGAAAAATCCACTCCCTCACTGACACCCTCGACTCTTGATACGGACTGGGCAAATCTTAATTTTACAGTCCACCTTTAATCTTAAAGGATTTATAAAACGTCATATTTTTAAAAGCATTTAATAAGCAATTTTTTTAATATCAGTATAAATATAGTTATGGGTACACTTTAATTTAAACTAAAAAAAGGAAATTTTAAGTTTAAAGTTTATTATTTTCCCTCCCCTTAACCCTACTGCGCTTAAGATTAGCCCGGTTCAACTTTAGTAAATATCCTTAAAAATATTTTGTCAGAAAATGACAGAACTGATTTTAAGAATATTTACATAATTGAATCCCCCGTATCGAAAAATCCACTCCCTCACTGACACTCTCGACTCTTGATACGGACTGGGCAAATCTTAAGTTTACAGTCCACCTTTAATCTTAGAGGATTTGTAACAATCATCATATTTTTAAAAGCAATTAAAAAGCACTTTTTTTATTATCAGTATAAAAATAGTTATGGGTACACTTTAATTTAAATAAAAAAAAGGGAAATTTAAAATTTTAAGTTCAAAGTTTATTACTTTCCCTCCCCTTAACCCTACTGCGCTTAAGATTAGCCCGGTTCAACTTTAGTAAATATCCTTAAAAATATTTTGTCAGAAAATGACAGAACTGATTTTAAGAATATTTACATAATTGAATCCCCCGTATCGAAAAATCTACACCCTCACTGACACCCTCGACTCTTGATACGGACTGGGCAAATTTTAAGTTTACAGTCCACCTTTAATCTTAAAGGATTTATAAAACATCATATTTTAAAAGCATTTAATAAGCACTTTTTTTAATATCAGTATAAAAATAGTTATGGGTACACTTTAATTTAAACTAAAAAAAGGAAATTTTAAGTTTAAAGTTTATTATTTTCCCTCCCCTTAACCCTACTGTGCTTAAGATTAGCCCGGTTCAACTTTAGTAAATATCCTTAATACAATTTTATCAGAAAATGATAGAACTGATTTTAAGAAAATTTACATAATTGAATCCCCCGTATCAAAAAATCCACTCCCTCACTGACACTCTCGACTCTTGATACGGACTGGGCAAATCTTAAGTTTACAGTCCACCTTTAATCTTAAAGGATTTATAACAATCATCATATTTTTAAAAGCATTTAAAAAGCAATTTTTTTATTATCAGTATAAAAATAGTTATGGGTACACTTTAATTTAAACTAAAAAAAGGAAATTTTAAGTTTAAAGTTTATTATTTTCCCTCCCCTTAACCCTACTGCGCTTAAGATTAGCCCGGTTCAACTTTAGTAAATATCCTTAATACTATTTTATCAGAAAATGATAGAACTGATTTTAAGAAAATTTACATAATTGAATCCCCCGTATCGAAAAATCCACTCCCTCACTGACACCCTCGACACTTTATACGGACTGGGCAAATCGTAAGTTTACAGTCCACCTTTAATCTTAAAGGATTTATAAAACGTCATATTTTTAAAAGCATTTAATAGGCACTTTTTTTAATATCAGTGTAAAAATAGTTATGGGTACAATTTAATTTAAACTAAAAAAAGGAAAATTTAAGTTTAATGTTTAAAGTTTATTACTTTCCCTCCCCTTAACCCTACTGCGCTTAAGATTAGCCCGGTTCAACTTTAGTAAATATTCCTTAAAACTATTTTGTCAGAAAATGACAGAACTGATTTTAAGAATATTTACATAATTGAATCCCCCGTATCGAAAAATCCACTCCCTCACTGACACCCTCGACTCTTTATACGGACTGGGCAAAACTTAAGTTTACGATTTATAACAATCATCATATTTTTAAAAGCATTTAAAAAGCATTTTTTTTATTATCAGTATAAAAATAGTTATGGGTACACTTTAATTTAAATAAAAAAAGGGAAATTTAAAATTTTAAGTTTAAAGTTTATTACTTTCCCTCCCCTTAACCCTACTGCGCTTAAGATTAGCCCGGTTCAACTTTAGTAAATATCCTTAAAAATATTTTGTCAGAAAATGACAGAACTGATTTTAAGAAAATTTACATAATTGAATTCCCCGTATCGAAAAATCCACTCCCTCACTGATACCCTCGACTCTTGATACGGACTGGGCAAATCTTAAGTTTACAGTCCACCTTTAATCTTAAAGGATTTATAAAACGTCATACTTTTAAAAGCATTTAATAAGCACTTTTTTTAATATCAGTGTAAAAATAGTTATGGGTACAATTTAATTTAAACTAAAAAAAGGAAATGTTAAGTTTAAAGTTTATTGTTTTCGATCCCCTTAACCCTACTGCGCTTAAGATTAGCCCGGTTCAACTTTAGTAAATAACCTTAAAAATATTTTGTCAGAAAATGACAGAACTGATTTTAAGAATATTTACATAATTGAATCCCCCGTATCGAAAAATCCACTCCCTCACTGACACTCTCGACTCTTGATACGGACTGGGAAATCTTAAGTTTACAGTCCACCTTTAATCTTAAAGGATTTATAAAACGTCATATTTTTAAAAGCATTTAATAAGCACTTTTTTTAATATCAGTGTAAAAATAGTTATGGGTACAATTTAATTTAAACTAAAAAAAGGAAATGTTAAGTTTAAAGTTTATTACTTTCCCTCCCCTTAACCCTACTGCGCTTAAGATTTCCCGGTTCAACTTTAGTAAATATCCTTAAAACTATTTTATCAGAAAATGATAGAACTGATTTTAAGAAAATTTACATAATTGAATCCCCCGTATCGAAAAATCCACACCCTCACTGACACCCTCGACTCTTGATACGGGATGGGCAAATTTTATGTTTACAGTCCACCTTTAATCTTAAACGATTTATAAAACGTCATATTTTTAAAAGCATTTAATAAGCTCTTTTTTTAATATCAGTATAAAAATATATATGGGTACACTTTTATTTAAACTAAAAAAAGGAAATTTTAAGTTTAAAGTTTAAAGTTTATTATTTTCCCTCCCCTTAACCCTACTGCGCTTAAGATTAGCCCGGTTCAACTTTAGTAAATATCCTTAAAAATATTTTGTCAGAAAATGACAGAACTGATTTTAAGAATATTTACATAATTGAATCCCCCGTATCGAAAAATCCACTCCCTCACTGACACTCTCGACTCTTTATACGGACTGGGCAAAACTTAAGTTTACGATTTATAACAATCATCATATTTTTAAAAGCATTTAAAAAGCAATTTTTTTATTATCAGTATAAAAATAGTTATGGGTACACTTTAATTTAAATAAAAAAAGGGAAATTTAAAATTTTAAGTTTAAAGTTTATTACTTTCCCTCCCCTTAACCCTACTGCGCTTAAGATTAGCCCGGTTCAACTTTAGTAAATATCCTTAAAAATATTTTGTCAGAAAATGACAGAACTGATTTTAAGAATATTTACATAATTGAATCCCCCGTATCGAAAAATCCACTCCCTCACTGACACTCTCGACTCTTGATACGGACTGGGCAAATCTTAAGTTTACAGTCCACCTTTAATCTTAAAGGATTTATAAAACATCATATTTTTAAAAGCATTTAATAAGCACTTTTTTTAATATCAGTGTAAAAATAGTTATGGGTACAATTTAAATTAAACTAAAAAAAGGAAATGTTAAGTTTAATGTTTATTACTTTCCCTCCCCTTAACCCTACTGCGCTTAAGATTTCCCGGTTCAACTTTAGTAAATATCCTTAAAACTATTTTATCAGAAAATGATAGAACTGATTTTAAGAAAATTTACATAATTGAATCCCCCGTATCGAAAAATCCACTCCCTCACTGACACCCTCGACTCTTGATACGGACTGGGCAAATCTTAAGTTTACAGTCCACCTTTAATCTTAAAGGATTTATAACAATCATCATATTTTTAAAAGCATTTAAAAAGCAATTTTTTTATTATCAGTATAAAAATAGTTATGGGTACACTTTAATTTAAATAAAAAAAGGGAAATTTAAAATTTTAAGTTTAAAGTTTATTACTTTCCCTCCCCTTAACCCTACTGCGCTTAAGATTTCCCGGTTCAACTTTAGTAAATATCCTTAAAAAAATTTTATCAGAAAATGATAGAACTGATTTTAAGAAAATTTACATAATTGAATTCCCCGTATCGAAAAATCCACTCCCTCACTGATACCCTCGACTCTTGATACGGACTGGGCAAATCTTAAGTTTACAGTCCACCTTTAATCTTACAGGATTTATAAAACGTCATACTTTTAAAAGCATTTAATAAGCACTTTTTTTAATATCAGTGTAAAAATAGTTATGGGTACAATTTAATTTAAACTAAAAAAAGGAAATGTTAAGTTTAAAGTTTATTATTTTCGATCCCCTTAACCCTACTGCGCTTAAGATTAGCCCGGTTCAACTTTAGTAAATAACCTTAAAAATATTTTGTCAGAAAATGACAGAACTGATTTTAAGAATATTTACATAATTGAATCCCCCGTATCGAAAAATCCACTCCCTCACTGACACTCTCGACTCTTGATACGGACTGGGAAATCTTAAGTTTACAGTCCACCTTTAATCTTAAAGGATTTATAAAACGTCATATTTTTAAAAGCATTTAATAAGCACTTTTTTTAATATCAGTGTAAAAATAGTTATGGGTACAATTTAATTTAAACTAAAAAAAGGAAATGTTAAGTTTAAAGTTTATTACTTTCCCTCCCCTTAACCCTACTGCGCTTAAGATTTCCCGGTTCAACTTTAGTAAATATCCTTAAAACTATTTTATCAGAAAATGATAGAACTGATTTTAAGAAAATTTACATAATTGAATCCCCCGTATCGAAAAATCCACACCCTCACTGACACCCTCGACTCTTGATACGGGCTGGGCAAATTTTATGTTTACAGTCCACCTTTAATCTTAAACGATTTATAAAACGTCATATTTTTAAAAGCATTTAATAAGCTCTTTTTTTAATATCAGTATAAAAATATATATGGGTACACTTTTATTTAAACTAAAAAAAGGAAATTTTAAGTTTAAAGTTTAAAGTTTATTATTTTCCCTCCCCTTAACCCTACTGCGCTTAAGATTAGCCCGGTTCAACTTTAGTAAATATCCTTAAAAATATTTTGTCAGAAAATGACAGAACTGATTTTAAGAATATTTACATAATTGAATCCCCCGTATCAAAAAATCCACTCCCTCACTGACACTCTCGACTCTTGATACGGACTGGGCAAATCTTAAGTTTACAATCCACCTTTAATCTTAGAGGATTTATAACAATCATCATATTTTTAAAAGCATTTAAAAAGCAATTTTTTTATTATCAGTATAAAAATAGTTATGGGTACACTTTAATTTAAACTAAAAAAAGGAAATTTTAAGTTTAAAGTTTATTATTTTCCCTCCCCTTAACCCTACTGCGCTTAAGATTAGCCCGGTTCAACTTTAGTAAATATCCTTAATACTATTTTATCAGAAAATGATAGAACTGATTTAAGAAAACTGACATAATTGAATTCCGCGTATCGAAAAATCCACTCCCTCACTGACACCCTCGACTCTTGATACGGACTGGGCAAATCATAAGTTTATAGTCCACCTTTAATCTTAAACGATTTATAAAACATCATATTTTTAAAAGCATTTAATAAGCACTTTTTTTAATATCAGTATAAAAATAGTTATGGGTACACTTTAATTTAAACTAAAAAAAGGAAATTTTAAGTTTAAAGTTTATTATTTTCCCTCCCCTTAACCCTACTGTGCTTAAGATTAGCCCGGTTCAACTTTAGTAAATATCCTTAATACTATTTTATCAGAAAATGATAGAACTGATTTTAAGAAAATTTACATAATTGAATCCCCCGTATCGAAAAATCCACTCCCTCACTGACACCCTCGACTCTTGATACGGACTGGGCAAATCTTAATTTTACAGTCCACCTTTAATCTTAAAGGATTTATAAAACGTCATATTTTTAAAAGCATTTAATAAGCAATTTTTTTAATATCAGTATAAATATAGTTATGGGTACACTTTAATTTAAACTAAAAAAAGGAAATTTTAAGTTTAAAGTTTATTATTTTCCCTCCCCTTAACCCTACTGCGCTTAAGATTAGCCCGGTTCAACTTTAGTAAATATCCTTAAAAATATTTTGTCAGAAAATGACAGAACTGATTTTAAGAATATTTACATAATTGAATCCCCCGTATCGAAAAATCCACTCCCTCACTGACACTCTCGACTCTTGATACGGACTGGGCAAATCTTAAGTTTACAGTCCACCTTTAATCTTAGAGGATTTGTAACAATCATCATATTTTTAAAAGCAATTAAAAAGCACTTTTTTTATTATCAGTATAAAAATAGTTATGGGTACACTTTAATTTAAATAAAAAAAAGGGAAATTTAAAATTTTAAGTTCAAAGTTTATTACTTTCCCTCCCCTTAACCCTACTGCGCTTAAGATTAGCCCGGTTCAACTTTAGTAAATATCCTTAAAAATATTTTGTCAGAAAATGACAGAACTGATTTTAAGAATATTTACATAATTGAATCCCCCGTATCGAAAAATCCACACCCTCACTGACACCCTCGACTCTTGATACGGACTGGGCAAATTTTAAGTTTACAGTCCACCTTTAATCTTAAAGGATTTATAAAACATCATATTTTAAAAGCATTTAATAAGCACTTTTTTTAATATCAGTATAAAAATAGTTATGGGTACACTTTAATTTAAACTAAAAAAAGGAAATTTTAAGTTTAAAGTTTATTATTTTCCCTCCCCTTAACCCTACTGTGCTTAAGATTAGCCCGGTTCAACTTTAGTAAATATCCTTAATACAATTTTATCAGAAAATGATAGAACTGATTTTAAGAAAATTTACATAATTGAATCCCCCGTATCGAAAAATCCACTCCCTCACTGACACCCTCGACTCTTGATACGGACTGGGCAAATCTTAATTTTACAGTCCACCTTTAATCTTAAAGGATTTATAAAACGTCATATTTTTAAAAGCATTTAATAAGCACTTTTTTTAATATCAGTATAAATATAGTTATGGGTACACTTTAATTTAAACTAAAAAAAGGAAATTTTAAGTTTAAAGTTTAAAGTTTATTATTTTCCCTCCCCTTAACCCTACTGCGCTTAAGATTAGCCCGGTTCAACTTTAGTAAATATCCTTAAAAATATTTTGTCAGAAAATGACAGAACTGATTTTAAGAATATTTACATAATTGAATCCCCCGTATCGAAAAATCCACTCCCTCACTGACACTCTCGACTCTTGATACGGACTGGGCATATCTTAAGTTTACAATCCACCTTTAATCTTAGAGGATTTATAACAATCATCATATTTTTAAAAGCATTTAAAAAGCAATTTTTTTATTATCAGTATAAAAATAGTTATGGGTACACTTTAATTTAAACTAAAAAAAGAAAATTTTAAGTTTAAAGTTTATTATTTTCCCCCCCCTTAACCCTACTGCGCTTAAGATTAGCCCGGTTCAATTTTAGTAAATATCCTTAAAAATATTTTGTCAGAAAATGACAGAACTGATTTTAAGAATATTTACATAATTGAATCCCCCGTATCGAAAAATCCACTCCCTCATTGACACTCTCGACACTTTATACGGACTGGGCAAATCTTAAGTTTATAGTCCACCTTTAATCTTAAAGGATTTATAAAACATCATATTTTTAAAAGCATTTAAAAATCAATTTTTTTATTATCAGTATAAAAATAGTTATGGGTACACTTTAATTTAAACTAAAAAAAGGAAATTTTAAGTTTAAAGTTTAAAAATTATTATTTTCCCTCCCCTTAACCCTACTGCGCTTAAGATTAGCCCGGTTCAACTTTAGTAAATATCCTTAATACTATTTTATCAGAAAATGATAGAACTGATTTAAGAAAACTGACATAATTGAATTCCGCGTATCGAAAAATCCACTCCCTCACTGACACCCTCGACTCTTGATACGGACTGGGCAAATCAGTTTATAGTCCACTTTTAATCTTAAACGATTTATAACAATCATCATATTTTTAAAAGCATTTAAAAAGCAATTTTTTTATTATCAGTATAAAAATAGTTATGGGTACACTTTAATTTAAACTAAAAAAAGGAAATTTAAAATTTTAAGTTTAAAGTTTATTATTTTCCCTCCCCTTAATCCTACTGCGCTTAAGATTAGCCCGGTTCAACTTTAGTAAATATCCTTAAAACTATTTTGTCAGAAAATGACAGAAATTATTTTAAGAATATTTACATAATTGAATCCCCCGTATCGAAAAATCCACTCCCTCACTGACACTCTCGACTCTTGATACGGACTGGGCAAATCTTAAGTTTACAGTCCACCTTTAATCTTAAAGGATTTATAAAACGTCATACTTTTAAAATCATTTAATAAGCACTTTTTTTAATATCATTATAAAAATAGTTATGGGTACACTTTAATTTAAACTAAAAAAAGGAAATTTTAAGTTTAAAGTTTAAAGTTTATTATTTTCCCTCCCCTTAACCCTACTGCCCTTAAGATTAGCCCGGTTCAACTTTAGTAAATATCCTTAAAAATATTTTGTCAGAAAATGACAGAACTGATTTTAAGAATATTTACATAATTGAATCCCCCGTATCGAAAAATCCACTCCCTCACTGACACCTTCGACTCTTGATACGGACTGGGCAAATTTTAAGTTTACAGTCCACCTTTAATCTTAAAGGATTTATAAAACATCATATTTTTAAAAGCATTTAATAAGCACTTTTTTTAATATCAGTATAAAAATAGTTATGGGTACACTTTAATTTAAACTTAAAAAAGGAAATTTTAAGTTTAAAGTTTATTATTTTCCCTCCCCTTAACCCTACCGCGCTTAAGATTAGCCCGGTTCAACTTTAGTAAATATCCTTAATACTATTTTATCAGAAAATGATAGAACTGATTTTAAGAAAATTTACATAATTGAATCCCCCGTATCGAAAAATCCACTCCCTCACTGACACCCTCGACTCTTGATACGGACTGGGCAAATCTTAAGTTTACAGTCCACCTTTAATCTTAAAGGATTTATAAAACGTCATATTTTTAAAAGCATTTAATAAGCACTTTTTTTAATATCAGTGTAAAAATAGTTATGGGTACACTTTAATTTAAACTAAAAAAAGGAAATTTTAAGTTTAAAGTTTATTATTTTCCCTCCCCTTAACCCTACTGTGCTTAAGATTAGCCCGGTTCAACTTTAGTAAATATCCGTAATACTATTTTATCAGAAAATGATAGAACTGATTTTAAGAAAATTTACATAATTGAATCCCCCGTATCGAAAAATCCACTCCCTCACTGATACCCTCGACTCTTGATACGGACTGGGCAAATCTTAAGTTTACAGTCCACCTTTAATCTTAAAGGATTTGTAACAATCATCATACTTTTAAAAGCATTTAAAAAGCACTTTTTTTATTATCAGTATAAAAATAGTTATGGGTACACTTTAATTTAAATAAAAAAAAGGGAAATTTAAAATTTTAAGTTTAAAGTTTATTACTTTCCCTCCCCTTAACCCTACTGCGCTTAAGATTTCCCGGTTCAACTTTAGTAAATATCCTTAAAAAATTTTTATCAGAAAATGATAGAACTGATTTTAAGAAAATTTACATAATTGAATCCCCCGTATCGAAAAATCCACACCCTCACTGACACCCTCGACTCTTGATACGGACTGGGCAAATTTTAAGTTTACAGTCCACCTTTAATCTTAAAGGATTTATAAAACATCATATTTTTAAAAGCATTTAATAAGCACTTTTTTTAATATCAGTATAAAAATAGTTATGGGTACACTTTAATTTAAACAAAAAAAGGAAATTTTAAGTTTAAAGTTTATTATTTTCCCTCCCCTTAACCCTACTGCGCTTAAGATTAGCCCGGTTCAACTTTAGTAAATATCCTTAATACTATTTTATCAGAAAATGATAGAACTGATTTTAAGAAAATTTACATAATTGAATCCCCCGTATCGAAAAATCCACTCCCTCACTGATACCCTCGACTCTTGATACGGACTTGGCAAATCTTAAGTTTACAGTCCACCTTTAATCTTAAAGGATTTATAAAACGTCATACTTTTAAAAGCATTTAATAAGCACTTTTTTTAATATCAGTGTAAAAATAGTTATGGGTACAATTTAATTTAAACTAAAAAAAGGAAATAATAAGTTTAAAGTTTATTACTTTCCCTCCCCTTAAACCTACTGCGCTTAAGATTTCCCGGTTCAACTTTAGTAAATATCCTTAAAACTATTTTATCAGAAAATGATAGAACTGATTTTAAGAAAATTTACATAATTGAATCCCCGTATCGAAAAATCCACTCCCTCACTGACACCCTCGACTCTTGATACGGACTGGGCAAATCTTAAGTTTACAGTCCACCTTTAATCTTAGAGGATTTGTAACAATCATCATATTTTTAAAAGCATTTAAAAAGCACTTTTTTTATTATCAGTATAAAAATAGTTATGGGTACACTTTAATTTAAATAAAAAAAAGGGAAATTTAAAATTTTAAGTTTAAAGTTTATTACTTTCCCTCCCCTTAACCCTACTGCGCGTAAGATTTCCCGGTTCAACTTTAGTAAATATCCTTAAAACTATTTTGTCAGAAAATGACAGAACTTATTTTAAGAATATTTACATAATTGAATCCCCCGTATCGAAAAATCCACTCCCTCACTGACACTCTCGACTCTTGATACGGACTGGTCAAATCTTAAGTTTACAGTCCACCTTTAATCTTAGAGGATTTATAACAATCATCATATTTTTAAAAGCATTTAAAAAGCAATTTTTTTATTATCAGTATAAAAATAGTTATGGGTACACTTTAATTTAAACTAAAAAAAGGAAATTTTAAGTTTAAAGTTTATTATTTAAATTCCCCTTAACCCTACTGCGCTTAAGATTAGCCCGGTTCAACTTTAGTAAATATCCTTAATACTATTTTATAAGAAAATGATAGAACTGATTTTAAGAAAATTTACATAATTGAATCCCCCGTATCGAAAAATCCACTCCCTCATTGACACCCTCGACTCTTGATACGGACTGGGCAAATCTTAAGTTTACAGTCCACCTTTAATCTTAAAGGATTTATAAAACGTCATATTTTTAAAAGCATTACTTTTTTTAATATCAGTATAAAAATAGTTATGGATACACTTTAATTTAAACTAAAAAAAGGAAATTTTAAGTTTAAAGTTTATTATTTTCCCTCCCCTTAACCCTACTGCGCTTAAGATTTCCCGGTTCAACTTTAGTAAATATCCTTAAAACAATTTTATCAGAAAATGATAGAATTGATTTTAAGAAAATTTACATAATTGAATCCCCCGTATCAAAAAATCCATTCCCTCACTGACACCGTTGTCTCTTGATACGGACTGGGCAAATCATACGTTTACAGTCCACCTTTAATCTTAAAGGATTTATAACAATCATCATATTTTTAAAAGCATTTAAAAAGCATTTTTTTTTAATATCAGTATAAAAATAGTTATGGGTACACTTTAATTTAAACTAAAAAAAGGAAATTTTAAGTTTAAAGTTTATTACTTACCCTCCCCATAACCCTACTGCGCTTAAGATTTCCAATTTTAATATCAATTTTAAAAAGCAATTTTTTTATTATCAGTATAAAAATAGTTACGGGTACACTTTAATTTAAACTAAAAAAAGGAAATTTAAAATTTTATGTTTAAAGTTTATTATTTTCCCTCCCCTTAACCCTACTGCGCTTAAGATTAGCCCGGTTCAACTTTAGTAAATATCCTTAAAACTATTTTGTCAGAAAATGATAGAACTGATTTTAAGAATATTTACATAATTGAATACCCCGTATCGAAAAATCCACTCCCTCACTGACACTCTCGACTCTTGATACGGACTGGGCAAATCTTAAGTTTACAGTCCACCTTTAATCTTAACGGATTTATAAAACGTCATATTTTTAAAAGCATTTAATAAGCACTTTTTTTAATATCAGTATAAAAATAGTTATGGGTACACTTTAATTTAAAGTAAAAAAAGGAAATTTTAAGTTTAAAGTTTAAAGTTTATTATTTTCCCTCCCCTTAACCCTACTGCGCTTAAGATTAGCCCGGTTCAACTTTAGTAAATATCCTTAAAAATATTTTGTCAGAAAATGACAGAACTGATTTTAAGAATATTTACATAATTGAATCCCCCGTATCGAAAAATCCACTCCCTCACTGACACTCTCGACTCTTGATACGGACTGGGAAATCTTAAGTTTACAGTCCACCTTTTATCTTAAAGGATTTATAAAACGTCATATTTTTAAAAGCATTTAATAAGCACTTTTTTTAATATCTGTGTAAAAATAGTTATGGGTACAATTTAATTTAAACTAAAAAAAGGAAATTTTAAGTTTAAAGTTTATTATTTTCCTTCCCCTTAACCCTACTGCGCTTAAGATTAGCCCGGTTCAACTTTAGTAAATATTCTTAATACTATTTTATCAGAAAATGATAGAACTGATTTTAAGAAAATTTACATAATTGAATCCCCCGTATCGAAAAATCCACTCCCTCACTGACACCCTCGACTCTTGATACGGACTGGGCAAATCTTAAGTTTACAGTCCACCTTTAATCTTAAAGGATTTATAAAACGTCATATTTTTAAAAGCATTTAATAAGCTCTTTTTTAAATATCATTATAAAAATAGTTATGGGTACACTTTAATTTAAACTAAAAAAAGGAAATTTTAAGTTTAAAGTTTATTATTTTCCCTCCCCTTAACCCTACTGCGCTTAAGATTTCCCGGTTCAACTTTAGTAAATATCCTTAAAACAATTTTATCAGAAAATGATAGAATTGATTTTAAGAAAATTTACATAATTGAATCCCCTGTATAAAAAAATCCATTCCCTCACTGACACCGTTGTCTCTTGATACGGAATGGGCAAATCATACGTTTACTGTCCACCTTTAATCTTAAAGGATTTATAACAATCATCATATTTTTAAAAGCATTTAAAAAGCAAATTTTTTTAATATCAGTATAAAAATAGTTATGGGTACACTTTAATTTAAACTAAAAAAAGGAAATTTTAAGTTTAAAGTTTATTACTTACCCTCCCCATAACCCTACTGCGATTCAGATTTCCACTTTTAATATCAATTTTAAAAAGCAATTTTTTTATTATCAGTATAAAAATAGTTACGAGTACACTTTAATTTAAACTAAAAAAAAGGAAATGTTAAGTTTAAAGTTTATTACTTTCCCTCCCCTTAACCCTACTGCGCTTAAGATTTCCCGGTTCAACTTTAGTAAATATCCTTAAAACAATTTTATCAGAAAATGATAGAACTGATTTTAAGAAAATTTACATAATTGAATTCCCCGTATCGAAAAATCCACTCCCTCACTGACACCCTCGACTCTTGATACGGACTGGGCAAATCATAAGTTTATAGTCCACCTTTAATCTTAAAGGATTTATAACAATCATCATATTTTTAAAAGCATTTAAAAAGCAATTTTTTTATTATCAGTATAAAAATAGTTATGGGTACACTTTAATTTAAACTAAAAAAAGGAAATTTAAAATTTTCAGTTTAAAGATTATTATTTTCCCTCCCCTTAACCCTACTGCGCTTAAGATTAGCCCGGTTCAACTTTAGTAAATATCCTTAAAACTATTTTATAAGAAAATGATAGAACTGATTTTAAGAAAATTTACATAATTGAATCCCCCGTATCGAAAAATCCACTCCCTCATTGACACCCTCGACTCTTGATACGGACTGGGCAAATCTTAAGTTTACAGTCCACCTTTAATCTTAAAGGATTTATAAAACGTCATACTTTTAAAATCATTTAATAAGCACTTTTTTTAATATCATTATAAAAATAGTTATGGGTACACTTTAATTTAAACTAAAAAAAGGAAATTTTAAGTTTAAAGTTTAAAGTTTATTATTTTCCCTCCCCTTAACCCTACTGCCCTTAAGATTAGCCCGGTTCAACTTTAGTAAATATCCTTAAAAATATTTTGTCAGAAAATGACAGAACTGATTTTAAGAATATTTACATAATTGAATCCCCCGTATCGAAAAATCCACTCCCTCACTGACACCTTCGACTCTTGATACGGACTGGGCAAATTTTAAGTTTACAGTCCACCTTTAATCTTAAAGGATTTATAAAACATCATATTTTTAAAAGCATTTAATAAGCACTTTTTTTAATATCAGTATAAAAATAGTTATGGGTACACTTTAATTTAAACTTAAAAAAGGAAATTTTAAGTTTAAAGTTTATTATTTTCCCTCCCCTTAACCCTACTGCGCTTAAGATTAGCCCGGTTCAACTTTAGTAAATATCCTTAATACTATTTTATCAGAAAATGATAGAACTGATTTTAAGAAAATTTACATAATTGAATCCCCCGTATCGAAAAATCCACTCCCTCACTGACACCCTCGACTCTTGATACGGACTGGGCAAATCTTAAGTTTACAGTCCACCTTTAATCTTAAAGGATTTATAAAACGTCATATTTTTAAAAGCATTTAATAAGCACTTTTTTTAATATCAGTGTAAAAATAGTTATGGGTACACTTTAATTTAAACTAAAAAAAGGAAATTTTAAGTTTAAAGTTTATTATTTTCCCTCCCCTTAACCCTACTGTGCTTAAGATTAGCCCGGTTCAACTTTAGTAAATATCCGTAATACTATTTTATCAGAAAATGATAGAACTGATTTTAAGAAAATTTACATAATTGAATCCCCCGTATCGAAAAATCCACTCCCTCACTGATACCCTCGACTCTTGATACGGACTGGGCAAATCTTAAGTTTACAGTCCACCTTTAATCTTAAAGGATTTGTAACAATCATCATACTTTTAAAAGCATTTAAAAAGCACTTTTTTTATTATCAGTATAAAAATAGTTATGGGTACACTTTAATTTAAATAAAAAAAAGGGAAATTTAAAATTTTAAGTTTAAAGTTTATTACTTTCCCTCCCCTTAACCCTACTGCGCTTAAGATTTCCCGGTTCAACTTTAGTAAATATCCTTAAAAAATTTTTATCAGAAAATGATAGAACTGATTTTAAGAAAATTTACATAATTGAATCCCCCGTATCGAAAATTCCACACCCTCACTGACACCCTCGACTCTTGATACGGACTGGGCAAATTTTAAGTTTACAGTCCACCTTTAATCTTAAAGGATTTATAAAACATCATATTTTTAAAAGCATTTAATAAGCACTTTTTTTAATATCAGTATAAAAATAGTTATGGGTACACTTTAATTTAAACAAAAAAAGGAAATTTTAAGTTTAAAGTTTATTATTTTCCCTCCCCTTAACCCTACTGCGCTTAAGATTAGCCCGGTTCAACTTTAGTAAATATCCTTAATACTATTTTATCAGAAAATGATAGAACTGATTTTAAGAAAATTTACATAATTGAATCCCCCGTATCGAAAAATCCACTCCCTCACTGATACCATCGACTCTTGATACGGACTTGGCAAATCTTAAGTTTACAGTCCACCTTTAATCTTAAAGGATTTATAAAACGTCATACTTTTAAAAGCATTTAATAAGCACTTTTTTTAATATCAGTGTAAAAATAGTTATGGGTACAATTTAATTTAAACTAAAAAAAAGGAAATTTTAAGTTTAAAGTTTAAAGTTTATTATTTTCCCTCCCTTTAACCCTACTGCGCTTAAGATTAGCCCGGTTCAACTTTAGTAAATATCCCTAAAAATATTTTGTCAGAAAATGATAGAACTGATTTTAAGAAAATTTACATAATTGCGAATCCCCCGTATCGAAAAATACACTCCCTCACTGACACCCTCGACTCTTGATACGGACTGGGAAATCTTAAGTTTACAGTCCACCTTTAATCTTAAAGGATTTATAAAACGTCATATTTTTAAAAGCATTTAATAAGCACTTTTTTTAATATCAGTGTAAAAATAGTTATGGGTACAATTTAATTTAAACTAAAAAAAGGAAATAATAAGTTTAAAGTTTATTACTTTCCCTCCCCTTAAACCTACTGCGCTTAAGATTTCCCGGTTCAACTTTAGTAAATATCCTTAAAACTATTTTATCAGAAAATGATAGAACTGATTTTAAGAAAATTTACATAATTGAATCCCCGTATCGAAAAATCCACTCCCTCACTGACACCCTCGACTCTTGATACGGACTGGGCAAATCTTAAGTTTACAGTCCACCTTTAATCTTAGAGGATTTGTAACAATCATCATATTTTTAAAAGCATTTAAAAAGCACTTTTTTTATTATCAGTATAAAAATAGTTATGGGTACACTTTAATTTAAATAAAAAAAAGGGAAATTTAAAATTTTAAGTTTAAAGTTTATTACTTTCCCTCCCCTTAACCCTACTGCGCGTAAGATTTCCCGGTTCAACTTTAGTAAATATCCTTAAAACTATTTTGTCAGAAAATGACAGAACTTATTTTAAGAATATTTACATAATTGAATCCCCCGTATCGAAAAATCCACTCCCTCACTGACACTCTCGACTCTTGATACGGACTGGTCAAATCTTAAGTTTACAGTCCACCTTTAATCTTAGAGGATTTATAACAATCATCATATTTTTAAAAGCATTTAAAAAGCAATTTTTTTATTATCAGTATAAAAATAGTTATGGGTACACTTTAATTTAAACTAAAAAAAGGAAATTTTAAGTTTAAAGTTTATTATTTAAATTCCCCTTAACCCTACTGCGCTTAAGATTAGCCCGGTTCAACTTTAGTAAATATCCTTAATACTATTTTATAAGAAAATGATAGAACTGATTTTAAGAAAATTTACATAATTGAATCCCCCGTATCGAAAAATCCACTCCCTCATTGACACCCTCGACTCTTGATACGGACTGGGCAAATCTTAAGTTTACAGTCCACCTTTAATCTTAAAGGATTTATAAAACGTCATATTTTTAAAAGCATTTAATAAGCACTTTTTTTAATATCAGTATAAAAATAGTTATGGATACACTTTAATTTAAACTAAAAAAAGGAAATTTTAAGTTTAAAGTTTATTATTTTCCCTCCCCTTAACCCTACTGCGCTTAAGATTTCCCGGTTCAACTTTAGTAAATATCCTTAAAACAATTTTATCAGAAAATGATAGAATTGATTTTAAGAAAATTTACATAATTGAATCCCCCGTATCAAAAAATCCATTCCCTCACTGACACCGTTGTCTCTTGATACGGACTGGGCAAATCATACGTTTACAGTCCACCTTTAATCTTAAAGGATTTATAACAATCATCATATTTTTAAAAGCATTTAAAAAGCATTTTTTTTTAATATCAGTATAAAAATAGTTATGGGTACACTTTAATTTAAACTAAAAAAAGGAAATTTTAAGTTTAAAGTTTATTACTTACCCTCCCCATAACCCTACTGCGCTTAAGATTTCCAATTTTAATATCAATTTTAAAAAGCAATTTTTTTATTATCAGTATAAAAATAGTTACGGGTACACTTTAATTTAAACTAAAAAAAGGAAATTTAAAATTTTATGTTTAAAGTTTATTATTTTCCCTCCCCTTAACCCTACTGCGCTTAAGATTAGCCCGGTTCAACTTTAGTAAATATCCTTAAAACTATTTTGTCAGAAAATGATAGAACTGATTTTAAGAATATTTACATAATTGAATACCCCGTATCGAAAAATCCACTCCCTCACTGACACTCTCGACTCTTGATACGGACTGGGCAAATCTTAAGTTTACAGTCCACCTTTAATCTTAAAGGATTTATAAAACGTCATATTTTTAAAAGCATTTAATAAGCACTTTTTTTAATATCAGTATAAAAATAGTTATGGGTACACTTTAATTTAAAGTAAAAAAAGGAAATTTTAAGTTTAAAGTTTAAAGTTTATTATTTTCCCTCCCCTTAACCCTACTGCGCTTAAGATTAGCCCGGTTCAACTTTAGTAAATATCCTTAAAAATATTTTGTCAGAAAATGACAGAACTGATTTTAAGAATATTTACATAATTGAATCCCCCGTATCGAAAAATCCACTCCCTCACTGACACTCTCGACTCTTGATACGGACTGGGAAATCTTAAGTTTACAGTCCACCTTTTATCTTAAAGGATTTATAAAACGTCATATTTTTAGAAGCATTTAATAAGCACTTTTTTTAATATCTGTGTAAAAATAGTTATGGGTACAATTTAATTTAAACTAAAAAAAGGAAATTTTAAGTTTAAAGTTTATTATTTTCCTTCCCCTTAACCCTACTGCGCTTAAGATTAGCCCGGTTCAACTTTAGTAAATATTCTTAATACTATTTTATCAGAAAATGATAGAACTGATTTTAAGAAAATTTACATAATTGAATCCCCCGTATCGAAAAATCCACTCCCTCACTGACACCCTCGACTCTTGATACGGACTGGGCAAATCTTAAGTTTACAGTCCACCTTTAATCTTAAAGGATTTATAAAACGTCATATTTTTAAAAGCATTTAATAAGCTCTTTTTTAAATATCATTATAAAAATAGTTATGGGTACACTTTAATTTAAACTAAAAAAAGGAAATTTTAAGTTTAAAGTTTATTATTTTCCCTCCCCTTAACCCTACTGCGCTTAAGATTTCCCGGTTCAACTTTAGTAAATATCCTTAAAACAATTTTATCAGAAAATGATAGAATTGATTTTAAGAAAATTTACATAATTGAATCCCCTGTATAAAAAAATCCATTCCCTCACTGACACCGTTGTCTCTTGATACGGAATGGGCAAATCATACGTTTACTGTCCACCTTTAATCTTAAAGGATTTATAACAATCATCATATTTTTAAAAGCATTTAAAAAGCAAATTTTTTTAATATCAGTATAAAAATAGTTATGGGTACACTTTAATTTAAACTAAAAAAAGGAAATTTTAAGTTTAAAGTTTATTACTTACCCTCCCCATAACCCTACTGCGATTCAGATTTCCACTTTTAATATCAATTTTAAAAAGCAATTTTTTTATTATCAGTATAAAAATAGTTACGAGTACACTTTAATTTAAACTAAAAAAAAGGAAATGTTAAGTTTAAAGTTTATTACTTTCCCTCCCGTTAACCCTACTGCGCTTAAGATTTTCCGGTTCAACTTTAGTAAATATCCTTAAAACAATTTTATCAGAAAATGATAGAACTGATTTTAAGAAAATTTACATAATTGAATTCCCCGTATCGAAAAATCCACTCCCTCACTGACACCCTCGACTCTTGATACGGACTGGGCAAATCATAAGTTTATAGTCCACCTTTAATCTTAAAGGATTTATAACAATCATCATATTTTTAAAAGCATTTAAAAAGCAATTTTTTTATTATCAGTATAAAAATAGTTATGGGTACACTTTAATTTAAACTAAAAAAAGGAAATTTAAAATTTTCAGTTTAAAGATTATTATTTTCCCTCCCCTTAACCCTACTGCGCTTAAGATTAGCCCGGTTCAACTTTAGTAAATATCCTTAAAACTATTTTGTCAGAAAATGACAGAACTTATTTTAAGAATATTTACATAATTGAATCCCCCGTATTGAAAAATCCACTCCCGCACTGACACTCTCGACTCTTGATACGGACTGGGCAAATCTTAAGTTTACAGTCCACCTTTAATCTTAGAGGATTTGTAACAATCATCATATTTTTAAAAGCATTTAAAAAGCACTTTTTTTATTATCAGTATAAAAATAGTTATGGGTACACTTTAATTTAAATAAAAAAAAGGGAAATTTAAAATTTTAAGTTTAAAGTTTATTACTTTCCCTCCCCTTAACCCTACTGCGCGTAAGATTTCCCGGTTCAACTTTAGTAAATATCCTTAAAATTATTTTGTCAGAAAATGACAGAACTTATTTTAAGAATATTTACATAATTGAATCCCCCGTATCGAAAAATCCACTCCCTCACTGACACTCTCGACTCTTGATACGGACTGGGCAAATCTTAAGTTTACAGTCCACCTTTAATCTTAAAGGATTTATAAAACGTCATATTTTTAAAAGCATTTAATAAGCTCTTTTTTTAATATCATTATAAAAATAGTTATGGGTACACTTTAATTTAAACTAAAAAAAGGAAATTTTAAGTTTAAAGTTTATTATTTTCCCTCCCCTTAACCCTACTGCGCTTAAGATTTCCCGGTTCAACTTTAGTAAATATCCTTAAAACAATTTTATCAGAAAATGATAGAATTGATTTTAAGAAAATTTACATAATTGAATCCCCTGTATCAAAAAATCCATTCCCTCACTGACACCGTCGTCTCTTGATACGGACTGGGCAAATCATACGTTTACAGTCCACCTTTAATCTTAAAGGATTTATAACAATCATCATATTTTTAAAAGCATTTAAAAAGCATTTTTTTTAATATCAGTATAAAAATAGTTATGGGTACACTTTAATTTAAACTAAAAAAAGGAAATTTTAAGTTTAAAGTTTATTACTTACCCTCCCCATAACCCTACTGCGCTTAAGATTTCCAATTTTAATATCAATTTTAAAAAGCAATTTTTTTATTATCAGTATAAAAATAGTTACGGGTACACTTTAATTTAAACTAAAAAAAGGAAATTTAAAATTTTATGTTTAAAGTTTATTATTTTCCCTCCCCTTAACCCTACTGCGCTTAAGATTAGCCCGGTTCAACTTTAGTAAATATCCTTAAAACTATTTTGTCAGAAAATGATAGAATTGATTTTAAGAATATTTACATAATTGAATCCCCCGTATCGAAAAATCCACACCCTCACTGACACTCTCGACTCTTGATACGGACTGGGCAAATCTTAAGTTTACAGTCCACCTTTAATCTTAAAGGATTTATAAAACGTCATATTTTTAAAAGCATTTAATAAGCACTTTTTTTAATATCAGTATAAAAATAGTTATGGGTACACTTTAATTTAAACTAAAAAAAGGAAATTTTAAGTTTAAAGTTTAAAGTTTATTATTTTCCCTCCCCTTAACCCTACTGCGCTTAAGATTAGTCCGGTTCAACTTTAGTAAATATCCTTAAAAATATTTTGTCAGAAAATGACAGAACTGATTTTAAGAATATTTACATAATTGAATCCCCCGTATCGAAAAATCCACTCCCTCACTGACACTCTCGACTCTTGATACGGACTGGGAAATCTTAAGTTTACAGTCCACCTTTTATCTTAAAGGTTTTATAAAACGTCATATTTTTAAAAGCATTTAATAAGCACTTTTTTTAATATCTGTGTAAAAATAGTTATGGGTACAATTTAATTTAAACTAAAAAAGGAAATGTTAAGTTTAAAGTTTATTACTTTCCCTCCCCTTAACCCTACTGCGCTTAAGATTTCCCGGTTCAACTTTAGTAAATATCCTTAAAACAATTTTATCAGAAAATGATAGAACTGATTTTAAGAAAATTTACATAATTGAATCCCCCGTATCGAAAAATCCACTCCCTCACTGACACTCTCGACTCTTGATGCGGACTGGGAAATCTTAAGTTTACAGTCCACCTTTAATCATAGAGGATTTATAACAATCATCATATTTTTAAAAGCATTTAAAAAACAATTTTTTTATTATCAGTATAAAAATAGTTATGGGTACACTTTAATTTAAACTAAAAAAAGGCAATTTAAAATTTTAAGTTTAAAGTTTATTATTTTCCCTCACCTTAACCCTACTGCGCTTAAGATTAACCCGGTTCAACTTTAGTAAATATCCTTAAAACTATTGGACCCCACCAGTGGCTGAGAGGTTCTGCTGTCGAAGCTGGTAGACTGGAGGTGCTGGGTTCGAACCCAATCGCGCCCGTCGGCCTAATCGTTCGGAGTTTTCGTAGTTTTCTTCGAACCGTGGATTTCCATGAGTTAATACGGATTAGGTTCCCTTAGAAAGACCTCCACGGAAGGCACTCCCCCTAGGGCCTATATCCCTCGTGTAGATAATTGGCCGTCAACAATCAACCCATCCCTTAAAACTATTTTATCAGAAAATGATAGAATTGATTTTAAGAATATTTACATAATTGAATCCCCCGTATCGAAAAATCCACTCCCTCACTGACACCCCCGACTCTTGATACGGACTGGGCAAATCATAAGTTTACAGCCCACCTTTAAACTATAACATTCATCATATTTTAAAAAGCATCTAAAAAGCACTATTTTTATTACCAGTATAAAAATAGTTATGCGTACACTTTAATTTAAACTAAAAAAAAGGAAATTTAAAATTTTAAGTTTAAAGTTTATTATTTTCCCTCCCCTTAACCCTACTGCGCTTAAGATTTCCGGGTTCAACTTAAGTAAATTTCCTTAAAACAATTTTATCAGAAAATGATAGAATTTATTTTAAGAATATTTACATAATTGAATCCCCCGTATCAAAAAATCCACTCCCTCACTGACACCGTCGACTCTTGATACGGACTAGGCAAATCATAAGTTTACAGTCCACCTTTAAACCATAACATTCATCATTATTTTAAAAAGCATCTAAAAAGCACTATTTTTATTACCAGTATAAAAATAGTTATGCGTACATTTTAATTTAAACTAAAAAAAGGAAATTTTAAATTTTAAGTTTAAAGTTTATTATTTTCCCTCCCCTAACCCTATTGCGCTTAAGATGTGCCCGGTTCAACTTTAGTTAATTTCCTTAAAATCATTTTATCAGAAAATGATAGAACTGATTTTAAGAATATTTACTTAATTGAATCCCCCGTATCGAAAAATCCATCGCTCACTGACCCCCTCGACTCTTGATACGGACAGGGCAAATCTTAAGTTTACAGTCCACCTTTAATCTGAAAGGAATTATAACGATCATCATATTTTAAAAAGCATTTAAAAAGCACTATTTTTATTATCAGTAGCTCGAAACGCGTCCTTTGTATGGTTTTTATTTTATGGTGATTTTTTAAATGTTTTATTTTTTTAATTGCTTCATATCGCCAGTTTTCGGTACTGTTTCGCTCTACTGAGAACATGTTTGTTCCATTGTTGAGACACATTTTATTTGTTGAAAATAACATAAAATCGTTATTACATCATGAATCACAGTTCAAAAATTCAAGTTTACAATGAAAGTCTTCTCATAACATTCCCAACCGTTTAAGAATACTGGTTAATAGAAGTGGTTTTTATTTGAATGTTTTGGTTTTTATTATTTCTCTTCTCCTTGACAAAGGCTTAAGGCTAGCCGAAAGCACTCGGAGTAGCTTTTTATCATTTTAACATCTAGTGTTTTTAATTTTTAAAAAAATTGTACATATTTTATCACACCTATGTAGTAATGTGTTTAAATGAAGCATTTTAAATGTTTCCATGTTTTATATAATAAACAAAGGTCAATCTTGCGTTCCAGTTTAGAATATTTTATTATGTCAGTTTATTAATATTATTCTTTAAGTAGTTAATCCGAAATTGTATGGGTCTAGAACATTCGTTTATTACCCTGGCAATATGAGATGTATTATAATCGCTACTGTAAATATTTTCTTGCATTACAACTTAAAAAGGAGAAATTCGAGAGATTCGCGTGGTTTCTTAACGCGTTTTCGTCAGTGCTTTGGGTAACACTCGGTTGTCTCAAAGTTGTCAAGTCTCCGGCTTTTTCCACACCACTGTTTTTTTAGAGAAAATATTGTTCTTTTAAATCGCCCAATTGTTCTAATTAAATAAAACAACATTTTCTCTATTAAAATACTGGTATCGAAAAAGCCGGAGACTTGGCAGCTCTGAGACAGTAGAGTGTGACACAACGCGCCGGCGATAACGTGTTTAACAACGAAAAAAGACGAAATTTAATGAGATTCTTGTGGTTTATTAGATAAATGCCAGTACTTACCATTTGATGATGAATGGATACAGAATTAAGACTGTGCAACGCTGGAAGACAAATCCTCCTTTATTGTTAAGTATTTAGAACCTCTTTTTATCCAACCTACTATCAGGAATTACTCTGTCGGAAGTGTTGCGTTTCACAAAATCTTGCTTGAAACTACTGAGAACATGTTTGTTCCATTGTTAAGACACATTTAATTTATTATTGGGCATTGTTTAAACTAACATAAATTCATTATTACATCAACAATCATTGTTCAAAAATACACGTCTACAACCAAAGACTGCCAATAACATTTCCAACCGTTAAGAAAACTGGTTAATAGAAGAGGTTTGTATTTGAAATTTTACAAAAAACTTAAATATTCCATCTAATTAAGTTTTTAAGCTAAGCTTTAAAGAATTGATTCGGGATTTGAAAGTTATTAACGATATTCTTTAAGTAGATAATCCTAGAATGTATGGGCTTAGAAAGTTATTAACGATATTCTTTAAGTAGTTAATCCCAGAATGTATGGGTTTAGAACATAAATTTATTACCCGGGCAGTAAGAGATGGAAAGATTTATTGTAATCGTTGCTGTAAATCATATTTTACTGCATTACAACTTAAAAAGAAGAAATTCAAGAGAGATTATCATAGTTTTTTAAATAAATGACGTTACTTGCTATATTATCACGAATGGATACTGTGTCTTGACAATGGAACGCTGGAAGACAAATCCTCCTTTATTGTTAGCATTCGGAACCTCTTTTTACCCGACTACCAAGAAGGGTTATGTGTTTCACGCGTATCTGGTATGTGGATTTCTTTATACCCTCGAAACATCCCAACGGCTGGATGGATTTTAATGAATGAGGTATCTATCGATTCGTCTTAACCGTTCGATAGTTTAAGGCTAGGTTTTGTTTTTATATATTCAAAATAGCGGTTGTAAAATAAAAAATTGCGGTACCGTTAGTCATAGACATACAGTTCCAAATACAAAAATATTTTAAATCTGGTAAAGAATTATTTTAAAAGCGATTTGGGTCAATAAAAACATTTCTTAAAAAATTACGAAATTTAAATTTTTATACGGTCCCCCAGTCCTATAAGTTATATTTAGTGAAATTTTCCTTTTACTTTTGACAAGTAATACAAAAAAAGTCCCGTTGTTCTACGATTAAAATTGACCGAGTAATACCTGTTTAAAGTTGGAGCATATTTTTTGCTGCAAATTGGGGGTCATTCACAAATTTAGTTGAAATATAATTTCGTCAGATATATTAAAAAATGGTTGAGAGTAAAATTAACATTGCAATATAAATTTGAAATCTGTAGTCATTCTGACATATTAATGCAAAATATACAATTTGTAATACATATTTAAGAAGAAAAAAAAACGGAATTTTTGTTAAATAAAATGATGCTAAATTAACAGCCCCAATTCTTTACAAAATGATACGTATTTTAAAATATTATTAGATTACACTAGCCTGCAAAATTTGGGTTATTTCATGTTTTTTTAGCTTTTGCTAATTGATTCTTATGTATTCTGTACAGTTGAATCCGGAATTGACCTTCATTTTTAGCCATCACATCAAGATTTTTCGCAAATTGTAAATTTCAAAGTTCAAAAGTTCAAAGTTAAAATTTAATCTCCTCCCCCTTCTCATCACACCACCCAGCTGTAAGAATCCCAAGATAAGCAAAAATATCGAATAAATTATTGAATCAAATAAAATAAAAAAAAAGTTTTACATATGTTTTATAGTATGAGATTTTCGCTATATTTTAACTTACACATTTTCAAAAAAATTCTAACGTGAATGTAAAAATGAAAGTCATTTTCAGATTTAGTGCTAAAAA
Organism: Maratus speciosus; assembly: GCA_963932465.1. Lineage (NCBI taxonomy): Eukaryota > Metazoa > Arthropoda > Arachnida > Araneae > Salticidae > Maratus > Maratus speciosus. Next base: position 544,314,851 of record OZ010794.1, read on the forward strand.
GTACGAAAAAATCAATTATCAAAAGTTAAAAAATACAACCATCTCCTCTACTTTATAGTATCCGATTTTTGTTATTCTTTAAATTCGACAATTTATGATTTGCGAAATATCCTGACATGATCGTTAAAAATTAAGGTAATTTTCGGATTCAGTGCTTAAAAATACATAAAAGTTTAAAAACATAACAATCTCCGTCTTGTATTATCTTATATAAAACTTTTTCATATACTTCTTGGCGGTAATCTATCCGAAATTTTTTGTGTTATCCTATAAAATAAGTATAAATGGTAACCACCGAAAATCATAATAATATTAGTTTGTTATCGGATTTGCTCCAGTATGTAAAATGTAATCTCGTTCGGATATTTGAAAGTGGGTTAAAGATCGAATACAAATTTTGAACTGGAAAAACATACATAAGATCGTTGAAGTAACATAAAAAATTACATAATTTTATTAAAAGAAATCATAAAAGAAATAGTCTCAAATCCTGACAAAATAAAACACATGTTATTTAAGCCAATCTGAAACTTAATAAATGTTAACTTAATCGTAATACTTGTACGATTTTTCTCAAAGCGCAAATACACATGAAATGAGATCTTCGAATAGTTTAAGCACTTGGAATATGACCCCCTCAAAGCCTAGCCCAACTCATTTGTTTTCAGAGCAGAAAAGTGGCATAAGTCATGCATTTTTAAAGTTTCATAACTCGCACAATTTTAGTGTCATATGAATGGGACTTTTTTTTGTCTTACTTGTCAGTGTAATAGGAAAATTTTACTAAATATAACTTATAGGACCGGAGGACTGTATAAAAATTTAAATTTCGTAATTTTTTTAAGAAATTTTTATATTGACCCAAATCTCTTTTAAAATATTTCTTTATTTGATTTAAAGCATTTTTCTAATTGGAACTATATGTCTATGACTAACAGTTTAGGTATTAGCCATTGGACACCGTTGAGACCGGACACCCTGTAGAGTGGCAAATAATTAGATAGATAGGTCTTCCAAAATGAAGACGATGTTTCATTGACTATTTTACAGTCAGAAGCTCCGTTTAAATATTACACAACCTGGAAGTTATGGAGGTAGGATCTCTAGCTTTACTGCAACTTTAACCTTCATAGATATCTATAAGCCTCATCAAAACAATGTTTATAGATAGGAACTAGCAATTAGACACAACTTAAAAGTCATCAATACAAGTAAATAAAAGAAATATGTAAGTAATATAAAAAATAGTTTCATATTGATGAGAAATAATTAATTAGTTCGCTTTTAACACAGTCGGGTTTTTTGATTTTTATCCAACCTACTATCTTGAATTACTCTATCGGAAATATTGCGTTTCACAAAATCTAATTGTTTGAAACTACTGCGAACATGTTTTTTCCATTCTTCAGACACATTTTATTTGTTATTTTAAATTGCTGAAAATTACATACATTCTTTATTACATCATGAATCACTGTTCAAAAATAGAAGTCTACAATCACAGTCTGCCAATAACATTCCCAGCCGTTTAAGAAAACTGGTTGATAGAAGTGTTTTTTATTTGAAAGTTCACAGAAGACTTAAATATTCCACCTAATTAAAAAATTATTTAAGCTTTGATGAATTGATTAAGGATTTGAAAGTTATTAACTATATTCTTTAAGTAATTAATCCGAGAATGTATGGGCTTAGAACATTGATTTATTACCCTGGCAATAAGAGAGTGAAAGATTTATTACAATCGTTACTGTAAATCATATCTTGTTGACTTAAAACTTAAAAAGAAGAAATTCAAACAGATTCTTGTGGTTTTTTCAATAAACGCCAGTACTTGCTATTTTATGACGAATGGATACAGTACTATGACTGTGCAACGCTGGAAGACAAATCCTCCTTTATTGTTAGCATTCGAAACCTCTTTTTATCCAACCTTCTATCTTGAATTAATCTATCGGAAATGTGGCGTTTCACGAAATATGATTGTTTGAAACTACTGAGAACATGTTTGTACGATTGTTAAGACACATGAAATTTGTTATTTGGCATTGTTGAAAGTAACATAAATTCATTATTACATCATCAATCACTGTTCAAAAATACAAGTCTAGAATCAAAGTCTGCCAATAACATCCCAACCGTTTAAGAAAAACTGGTTAATAGAAGTGGTTTTTGTTTGAAAGTTTACAGAAGACTTCAGTATTCCACCTAATTTAAACATTTATTTAAGCTTTGATGAATTGATTAAGGATTTGAAAGTTATTAACTATATTCTTTAAGTAGTTAATCCGAGAATGTATGGGCTTAGAACATTGATTTATTACCCTGGCAATAAGAGAGTGAAAGATTTATTACAATCGTTACTGTAAATTATATCTTCTTGACTTAAAACTTAAAAAGAAGAAATTCAAACAGATTCTTGTGGTTTTTTCAATAAACGCCAGTACTTGCTATTTTATGACGAATGGATACAGTACTGTGTCTGTGCAACGCTGGATAACAAATCCTTCTTTATTTTTACCATTAGGAATCTCTTTTTATCCAACCTACTATCATGAATTAGTCTAACGGAAATGTTGCGTTTCACAAAATCTGATTGTTTGAAACAACTGCGAACACGTTTGTTCCATTGTTCATACACATATTATTTGTTATTTTATTTTACATTGGTGAAAATTGCATAAATTCATTATTACATCATCAATCTCTGTTAAAAAATACAAGTCTAGAAATCAAAGTCTGCCAATAACATTCCCCACCGTTACTGGTTAATAGAAGTGGTTTTTATTTGAAAGTTTACACAAGACTTAAATATTCCACCTAATTAAAAAATTTATTTAAGCTTTTAAGAGTAGATTAAGGATTTGAAAGTCATTAACGATATTAAGAAGTTAATCCGAGAATGTATGGGTTCAGAACTTTCATTTATTACCCTGGCAATGAAAGGTAGAAAGATTTATTATAATCGTTACAGTAAATCATATTTTCTTGCATCACAACTTGAAAAGAAGAAATTAAAGATAGATTCTCGTGGTTTTTTAAATAAATGCCAGTACTTACTATTTTATGACGAATGGATATGCAGCGCTGGATGACAAATCCTCCTTTATTCTTAGCATTCGGAACCTCTTTTTATCCAACCTACCATCTTGAATTACTCTATCGGAAATGATGCGTTTCACAAAATCTGATTGTTTGAAACTACCGAGAACATGTTTGTTCTATTGTTAAGACACATTTTATTTGTTATTTTACGTTGTTGAAAATAACATAAATTCATTATTATATCATCAATCACGCTGCAAGAATATGGACTCTGTCGCAAATGCCTCCATCCGTGTTAACCCTCCGGCTACCAGACGGGTTCAAGGTCCCCGAGAGGAAAACAGAATTAGTTCAAATACAGTAAAATCCAGCTGAATGAGATGAAATTAAGAAATTGCTGTGTAAATTCATATTTTAAGATCTAAATCTGTAAAAATCGTCCTTTTTAGATATAAATTGTAAAAGAAAAGGGATATTCCCGGGTAACAGTATCTAGGTGAAAACCATCATGTACTATATTATTTCTGACGTTAACATCCCTTTTTCTCATCACATACTAAAGGCATAGCTTTGAATTACGTATGTTTCGAAAGGCTCTGCAAGCGACTTGTGACATAGTATACTTATATATGTGGCATTCTCACAATCTTTTGACTTTCGGGAATAAAAATCTGGTGAAATTAAACCAGGGGCGCCATTTCAGAACTTTCTTGGGGGGGGGGCATTTTTTGAGGAAAGTTATATAGCTAAGTGTAGGATCCGGGCGTTCTACCCCCCCCCCCTCCCCGAACGACAAACAAACTGAATCACGCCTACAAAAACAGTATAAACTTTGAATACGGAAACTCAAGAACCAATATTTCATTTTAAACAGGTTTCCGTCTTAGCTGGTAAAATTTTAATATATTGAAGATGAAAAGTTTTCTTTTTTGACAGGATTCTATTATAGGTTTCATTTTTACAGGTATCGTCAAAAACTGTTAAACCATCCACTTCATAGTATAGCACTGAAAAGATGTATTACAGTAAAACTTGGGAAAACGAAGCCTGTCTATAACACAATTCTTTCCCGAAGGGGAAAAAATCAAATTTCGATGACAAAACGTTATACAATTATACTGGGTAAGACAAGAGACCTGTCTAAAATGGAATTTTTTATTAGTCCCTTTGGATTTCTTTTTTTCAGGTTTTACTACAGAGGCGCCATTTCAAGAGTTTCCTAGCGAAGGACAAGGAAACATTTCTTTGAGAAACAAGGAACGTGCAGAATTGCACAACGTGCAGAGCTACACATAAGTGCAGAACTGCACAAATCTCACAGAAAATAAGAACATCCCTCGCCATAAAAAATAAATCTCTGCGTGATTTTGCCTCCTTAACTTCTTTAATTGACATGTGATTATTCTGCGAATTTTTTTTTAATTTTCGTGAAAGTCCTTTATTTTTTTTTCTTTCGAATTCCGCAAAATCAATTCATCAATGGATCACAGAGGAAAATCGCAAATTTTGCACATTTTGAAAAAAAAATCTCCAAATCGTTGCGGAAAAAATCGCTAATTTCTCCAAACGGCCATGGAAAATATTGCTAATTTTATCAGAGATCGCGAAAAGAAATGCAGATTTTGTCAAATGATTGTACAAACTAAAATCTCGAATTTTGTATAAGGACTGCGAAAAAAATCGCGAATTTCGTCAAAAGATTGCACAAAAAATCATGAAAATTTAGTCAAACAATCGAAGAGAATTTCGTCAAACGATCGTGAAATAAGATACAAAATTTCGTGTAACTATTGCGTAAAAAATTACAAATATTGTCGGTAATAGGAAAAAAATACGAATTTCAACAAATGATCGCGAAAAAGAATCGCGAATTTTGTCAAAAGATCCAGAAACAAATATGGAATTTCGTCAGTTGGTCGTAGAAAAATATTGTGAATTTCGACAAATGGTCGCGAGAAAAAAAAATCGATAAAGGTTGCAGAAAAGAAATAGTGAATTCCTTGGAACGGTCGCAGAAAAAAATCGCAAATTTCGTCATATGATCGCGAAAAAAGAATCATGAAATTCAAGCAGTCATGAGATAATCAGCCCACGAACGTCATGAATAGGTCACGAAATTTGCGACTTATAGCGATAAGAAAATTTTCATTAGCGATTTTCTACAAGCAAATGTAAGGTAAAGCGTTAATTGTTTTGGATTGCGTTTTGGCTATTTTGAGGTGGGTTCGTGTTAATACTAATTTTCAAAGACATCCTGAATATTTTTCTGATGAAAAAGCTACATATTTGAACATTAATGAATACTATATCTTCATTTTTCTACATAAAAGGTAAGTTTATATTAAAGATATAATTGTAGACCTCTTTTACAGTAATTGTATTAAAATATGGATTAATTTTCTTTCATTTCGAGTCGGGTTGCCTTTCAATGGAAATCTTTTTAGCGGTTTTCGTATTTACATGAAATTACAGTCCTGCGTCAGGATAGGTTGACGTATTTTCTTCGTTGCAAGTGAGATGCACTTAAGATTTTCGGATTGTGCTTTATCTCTTTCGGTCGGAGTCGGTATGACCTAGTTTTTAACAAAGAAGTCCTTAATATTTTTCAAATGAAAAACTATAGATTTGACTATTAATGGTAGCTCATAGTAATAACCCATGTGTTCATTTCTGTACATAAGGGATTAAATTATAGACTGCTTTATTATAAACGTTTTAAAATATGGAGCAATTTTCTTTTATTTTGGGATTTGGTGGAAGTCTGTCGGTTTTGTGTTAAGAAATTGTTTTATTGGTTGCTCGCAGGCTCCGTTCAAAGGCATTGAAACTTTTTTTCTGTGTACCATATATAATATGATTTAATAAAGCAAATAATTAAATAATTTGATAACATTGCAATGGTTGCAGTAAATATAATGTGACACTAATAATCCAAAAAAGTAAAAAAGTCGGATAATTAGGAACATGAATTATACTCGCCCCTCCCCCCCCCCCAAAAAAAAGACTATCTGAAAAAACTCTACCCCTGAATTTCTACCCATGAGGGGACTAGTTTTCCTATGATCAAGTTGTACACAGCTGATAAACAATTGATAAAAGAAATTTTCTCTCATGTATTTTTAAAATTTGCCAAAGTACGAAATATGTCTCACCTTAAGAAAGTTCGAATAGGATTTTTTTTTTAATACAGTAAAACCTCCCTAAAGCGACCACGTTCTGTTCCAATAAAAGTTGGTCGCTCCGAGAGGTGGTCTCTTAATGGAGGTCATGTTTAAATCTAGATTTTAATTGTTGAATAAAGGTAACAATTAATGTTACTGAAATTTATTCTTCACAGTAGGAAAAAATATGCAAATTTAAGCATCAAATCAAAAGTTAATTACACAAGTTAATTAGTGCATAGTTTAAAAAATTAATACATTGAAGTTTGCTTTGATTTTACGGTTTTATCTCTATAACTTTTATTTGCAAGTCCTTTCGAAGTTCAGTAAATAAATGCATTTTTTTTTTTTTTTTTTTTTTTTTTTTTTTTTTTTTTTTTTTTTTTTTTTTTTTTTTTTTGGACGGTAACAAATTATGACGATTTCATTAATTTATCTATTCCTTTGAAAGTTTCCTAGGGCAGAGGTGTTTATTGACCGTCATCCTTACTTTGTCATCAGTGTTAAATTCATTGCCTAAAACGACGCAAAGGGGTTTAAACACTTAAAAGTTACCGGAATAAATAAAAATTCTATACTTAGTTTAGAAGTTTAATGAATAATGCGCTCTTCGGAATTATTATTGTAATAAAACCCAGGGTCGGACTGGGCCAGGGAAAAGGGCGCAGACCTTGGATTTTCAGAGGGTGCAAAAATTTTAACAAACTCGTGTTAATTTTACTTGCTTGTGTTGTATCTGGCTTAACAAGGTTTAACACATTCGCACAGTACCAAGTATGAAAATGGCTTGATATTATATCTCTTAGTCTAGATAGAAGACTTAGCTGTATTCTCCGTTCATGTTTAAAGTTCCATTAAATATCTACAGAATGCTACGTAATTTTCTAAAACGAACAATGCGATATCTAAAAGTACCAGCAAGTTTAACACAGATTAGCTTGTAACAGATAACTGATATCATTATTCTTTCGTCAATAGTTAGTTTATAAGAGTCTTGGAATAAAAAGTGCCCTACCAATTCTGAAAATGACCGTATAACAGGGTTCGTATACCTCCTGGAATTTTGCAAACCAAAAAATTTTTCGGCACCAGTGTTTTCTTGTAGAAAATCTCTCCTTAAAAGAAGACGAAATTTCGTGCGCTTAAACTAGATTTTTTTTTTCTATAAAAAATACTGATAGTTTTCTTGGAAAAATTCTCTGATCCGTACGCACCCTGGCACAAAAAGACATGTGTACCAATTGATTGGGAATAATATCTACTATTGAATGCTATTAATAAATTTTGCTTTGGGGTGTTGTCTACATATTAAAAAATTCACAAACTTTGATTTTTCAAATGGTAACATTCATGTTTGACATTCTGTTTCAATTCCTTTGCAGCCGCTAAATAGATACAGTTATTATGTTTTTCTTAAATCTTAATACAAAGAGTGCTAGAAGTTTATCCATAAATTTTGAAAAATAAAATGATCTTGCAATAAAACTCAATTAGTCACCAGTAAAATTGCACAGGAATTTTAAATTTACAATAAACTTACTTTACAAATCCTATAAAGTATTTCTGGTACTTATCTACGAAATTTTTCTGTGGCTCTTTTGATAAAAGAAGACGGTCCTCTGAAGTTATGTAAGGGCAAAATTTCTCTTTATGTCGAAAGCTAATTATTCAAAAGAGCTGTAAACTTACACATTGATGTTTTTAATGATTGTGGTTTGTTGTATGCAAAAATTAATATAGGCCATAATTCATATTTTTTTAACATGAATTTATTATTAGTTTTTATGATTAAAAATGCTTTTAAGTCACGAAAAAGGTCTGTAGTATGTTTGGTTCTATTCAGTGTATCCTTTAAACAAATTGATAAAAAATCAATCAGATGACTTTTATGAAGATATAATTTAATTTTTCTCAAATTGGTTTCCTTTAGCATCCTCAAATTTAAACTCTTCAAACTCTATCAAGGTTTAAGATAATGTAAATAACCAATGTCTTTTTCCTGGCTGTCCCGATCTAAGAAACTTAAATAAGACATCAAAAATGAGTGTTATTGTTTAAAAATTCAAAGTTGGTACAATTTTTAATATGTAGACTACTTCGGAAACATAATTTATACATAACAATAAGTAGTAGACATTATTTCTAGTCGATTGCCCCCTATATACTTTGTTTGATTATTTTTAACAGATTTAGTAATGGGCAACCACTTTTATTTCTCTTATCATCACTGTTGCACAGACAATAGGTAGAAAAAACTAACATGGCTTTTTGCGCTAGACGCGAAATAGAATTGCTGCAGTGCTGCTGAAGGGTTCATCCTTTTCTTAAAGTATATTTCTTTAATATTATATGAATTAGTTATAAATCAGTTAAAAATTTGATAAATTCAATTTCTGCTACAATGTGGCAGCAATTACTTTTCACAGGTATTTTGTAGGAAGAGGTATTTTGTATCCTTAAAAAATCTTTATGTATCTGTAAAATGCTGAATTTATATTGCTCTATTATAGGGTTTCTACAGAAAAAGTACACACAAAAAAAAAAAAAATCGCTTTGTTAGTCTAATATCACTAAAATAATTTACTAAATTTACTCTTCTCAGCACACTCTTCCCATGATTTGCAAAATTCTATTCACAATTAGACGTCAAGGGAAATATTTAAGTTTCCATATGCATGTCAAGGATCCTGGGCCGGCGATTTTTTTTTTTTTTTGAAAAACCTATGATATTTTTTATTTTAAGCAATTACTTTTTACAAGTATTTTGTAGAAAGAGGATTTTGGTATCCTTAAAAAACGATTTTATGCATACATAAAATGCTGAATTCATATTGCACTATTAAAAAGTTTCTAAAGTACACCAAAAAAAGTCTCTTTGTTAGAGTAAAATCACTATAATTGAGTAAATTTACTCTTCTCAGCACAGTCATCCCGTGATTCGCAGAATTCTTATCACAATTAGAGATCAAGGGAAATATTTAATGCAAGTTACAGGATTCCGGAACCAGAGTTTTTTATTCAAAAACCCTGCCATATTTTTTTTTTATATTTTCTTTATTTGATAATAGATTTTTGCATTTAGATTAAACAATTTTTTATTTAAAATAAATAAAAGTTTTTCTAATAGTTATTTAACCATGAAAAGTCTGTAATTAAATAAAGAGAAGATTAGCATTAACCGAAAGTTGTGGGGTAAATTTTGTGAATGAAAATCGCTGGCAGCAGGATTTCACAGCTTGCAGGATTGCAATCCAGAAGTGTCATCAAGTTTGCATTCTTCAAAAAGATCATGTTTTCCAATCAGCAATAAAATTCACACAACAGGTTTTTGCCTTCTGATATAACTTTGTTTCTTTTCTAAATTTGTTTTCAAAAAGCACGGCTTCAATTATAGGTGCATTCAGGGCCGACTTTAAAGGGAAGGGAAAGGCAAGGCTCTAAAAGCTATAGGAATGAAAATATGCAAAATATTTGGTTAAAATTAAAATCTATTATATATCATTCAAAGAAGTGATGGGGGAAAAAGAAAAAAACTAGTCCAGGGCGCCATTGCTACTAAAGCTTTCCCTGGATGCATGTTTTCTCTCTCAATCATATTCCCACTTTAATTTTCGATCCTAAAATTGTTTCGATCTAATCTTTAATTTCTTTGTGATAATGAAATATACCTCTCTACTGCTGACTGTCTATTAATTGATGATTATTCCCTAAACGAATTCTCGAAATTTAGTACACTAGTCAGAAAGTATAGTACATACAACGAGGGTAAAAATATTGGTGCGACTTAGAAACTTATGGCTTATGGGGCCGCGAAGTTTTTCTGGACGAGGGCGCACCGGCCCTCGGGCCTATGGGCCGGTAGGCCAGTCCGAGCCTGATAAAACCTTCTTCAAGCGACCAGGAAAAAAAGGAATATGATTAATTTTCTTCAAAGAAATTGGTCGCTTAAGGAGGGAGTTCAACTGGGGTGGTCTCTGAATAGAGGTAAAATTGTATTGAGCCTATGGGAATAAATTTCGTTCCATGAAAAAATGGTCGTTCAGAGAGGTGGTCGCACAGAGAGGTTTCACTGTAATTATTAATTTCTATGCATAAAATATTTACTTAATGCGTGTGTTTTTATTGCATATAGCATTTGGGCAATTTTTAAATTTTTGTTTGATTCTGACAATTAATGAAAATTTTCCAAAAAATCAAATTCCTTGGGGGGGGGGGGGGGGGGGCTATTGCCCCTCGCAGCCCCCCTCAAATGGCGCCCCTGAATTAAACTTTCTAAAATAACATTTTAATCTGATAGACGAATGCCTTAATGATTCAAAATAAAGAAAAAATAGTCAGCAGCGAAAATGTTTTATTTAACTGAGGTTTATGTTAAACTTGTGAGTTTAATTTTCTTTACCATTTTACAACTAAAACCTTTTATTTTCTTCTGATTTTTTACTTATAATGAATTTGCATAGTACCCATAGGACATTCAAATAAGAAATAATAACAATGTTGTATTTTTAGTACAAAATTTTGGTATAACATTGTCTTGAAGGGATGTTAAGGAAGGGACGATAAGGCAAAAAAGGGGGACGGTATAGGAAAAAAAGGGACGAAATGGGAAAAAAGGGGACGGTAAGGATGGAACGACAAGGAAAATTACCACCTATTTTAGGCAAATCATGATAAGACTAAGTGGTAGCCACAATGTTCATTGATTTTTAGAAACTGTTATTTACATTGGATTAAATTAAAAAGAAATTTAATTTACCTCGAAAGGTGCAGGAATAAACCTTGGGGACGGTAAGACTACCAATAAAGCCACGATTCTTGAAAATGATATTTAAATGCTGATTCAGTAAATTTCCTGTCAAAGAATTTTACACATTCTTTCTCTACCATACTTCTGCATGAGAAAAAACTTGAAAAAAAGTCTGTGGCTGCATCTGAACTGATTTTCTGTATAATTTTAGAAGAGGGACGGTAAGGAAACTAAAACCCAGGGACAGAGTTTAAAAAATAATAACAACGCTAAAAATGTGTGCATGTTATTTTTTACTACATATTTATATAAAACAATAGTTTTAGTTTCGGAAAAAAATTACATCGAATTATTTTTATTGAAACAATTTTATACAGACACCTACAAACTTAAAAATCAGCATCAGGGACACGGGACGGTATAGGAGTTTTCCTGGTATTTGGAAACTCCAACATCGTCCAAAACTTATTTATCACGGTAATATTGTTATGCAGTCATGTAATGGGTTGTTCCCTAGTATATGAAACATAAAAAAACACAAGAACATGTACTAAAATAAAAATTATTATTCAGAGACATAAAAGTCAAAAGATTGTGAGAATGCCCCATATATCGTTAAAACACGTTGTTTGATAAAAATAATTGCAATTAATCAAAAAGTAATGAAAAAACTTATCAACAAATAGTCTCAAAGATTGCGGCGAGAAAACCATGTCTTAAATTTGTGTTTTATTTATATTTTATTGTTTTCTTCATTGATTGGTGAATATTTTCAAATTAATTGCGATATAGTTTTCAAACAAATTGCTTCTGAAAGTACATTTTTTTCTCTATTCGACGGTGTAAAAATTGATGTGCGGTATTTAGAAGTTTAAAAAATTGTGATAAAAGCTAACAAAAGTTAAATTTAATCGCTTACTGTTGCCACAGTCAAACTGGCGTCAGCGTTACGCACAGACACCTTTGTATTTTATAATATAGAGTTCGAATAAAAAGTAATATTTATAACTGCGGTTGTAAGCATTATTGTAATTTTTTTACATCTTTTTTTTCTTTTGTAGTCCGAGGGTTAAGAAAACTGGTTAATATAAGTGTTTTTTACTACTAACAGTGTATTTTAGGTGGTATTTGGTGTGAAATTTTATATATATATGTATCGCATCCTATAAGATTTTGCAAAAATCTATTATAAAAAATAAAAATAAAACAATTTTTTAAAAATGACAATATATTTTTATTTTTTTTAAAAGTTTAAAGATGTGTAGAATTCAAATGCGGTTGCCAAACCACAATTTACAAACGGGATTCAATATACTTCAAGCTCCTGCTCCTGAATTTTGATACTGGTAGAGGTAGAAAATGTTACCTTGACGCAATCATACTAAACTTTTAGGTTTTTTGATCAACAGGAAAGAAAAATTCATGCATCAAGCATAGATTATGAAACACTTTCCAACACATTCAGAATAATGTAAAAAAATTGCAGTTAAAAAATTAAAATATTACCCTAATTCAACTATATGGAAACGCATAGCACATTTCAAAACACAATTTCAGGTCTTCCCATCTACAATAGGAAAATTATCAGATTTTTTTTATTTAAAAGCGCATACCAAATTTTAAACCGTACTTCCCAGCAATTATTACTCAATGACAGTATTTTAAAGGATTTCTTTTGTGTGTCTCTGTGAATGAATAAAAAATGCCATGAATGCCCTGTTCAAACGGGATCGTAGTGAAATTCAGTGATTTATATCAGTTTCAATACATTTGAAATAGCGTAATGTCATCACTCTGCCAACAATTTTCCCAATATACCATAATGTAATGGAATACTTTTGAGTGCCCCTGTAAATGAACTATTAATCCTACATACTTCATATACAATACCAAAGATGCTTTGGTGACCTAAAAAACCTTTATCAATTGCATGAAAATCCGAGTCTATTAACGGGAGTTAGAGCGTCAACAGACGGCCAGACGGACAGATGGACTGACAAACCGAATGCATAAACATTTTTCAACTTTGTTGGAAAGCGTTAAAAATGAAGTTGGCTCCAACTGACAAATATTTGGACAGTCTGAAGTAAGGCTCTCCTTTCTAGTACCATTGTTGAGCTTATTGTAATTGTTATTTGGGATGATTTGGATTATGCCCAGACATTGTTACAGCATCATTAAAAATGTAGTTAAATCTTCTTAACATGCAAATATTGTTATATCAATATAATAAACATTGTAAGTATTTTTTAACACATAAATATTGTTGCATCATCATTATAAATGTCGTTAACACTTCTGAAAATTTTCTGCAAAATGTGACTAAAAGCCATGATTTTATGCAAAATATGACTACACGCCATAACACTATATAGGAAAATCGTAGTTTGTGTCTTACCTTTAAAACTTTCAAAGCCATATGACGAAACCAACCTTTCAGGAGGAATTATTTCTTCCAACTTCCAGTTATTTATTTATTTATATAACTGAATAACAAACATACGACTTGTGTGCTTGACATAGAGCCCGCTTATAAGTCGGAGACAAGATAGCACAAGGAAATATTACAACACAAGAGAAATACACCCTGGGAGTTCCACACAAAGTGTGTGTGCAATGGAACCAGCGGGAATCGAACCCACAAACTCTTACGCACAAGCGATTAACTGACTGGTGCTTTGACCACTCAGCCGCAGAGCCCCAACTTCCAGTTATGACTCTCAATCTCCAACTGACAAATATTTGACCTGTCTGAAGGAAAGTTCTCCTGCCTTGTACCATTGTTGAGCTTATTGGGATTGAATTGGCTTACACACAGATATTGTTACATCATTAAAAATATAGTCAAATTGTCTTAACATGCAAATATTGTTATATCAATATAAAAAGCATTGAAAGTACTTTTTAACACACAAACATTGTTTCATCATCATTATAAACGTCGTTAACACTCCTGAAGATTTTCTGCAAAATATGACTAAAAGCCATGATTTTATGCAAAATATGACTACACGCCATAACACTATATAGAAAAATTGTAGTTTGTGTCTTACCTTTAAATCTTTCAAAACCCTATGACGAAATCAACCTTTCAGGCGGAATTATTTCTTGTACAAGGCAGGAGAACCTTACTTCAGACTGGTCAAATATTTGTAAGTTGGGGATTGATTAGAGTCATAACTGGAAGTTGGAAGAAATAATTCCTCCTGAAAGATTGGTTTCGTCATATGGTTTTGAAAGTTTGACAAGTTTTGAAAATAAATAATAATAAATAATAAATAATAAATAATAAATAATAATAAATAATAATGTTTGATTTCTCCCAGCTTATTTTGTGTATTCCAAAAAATAACGTTACCTTTCAGAAGCCAGCAATAAACTAATTAGATGTAGCATTGTACAATTAAATACTCTATAGCATTTTTAAAAATTTCTAAGCGTCGCACATTTTCAATTTTTATACCGTCGTATTGGAAAAAAAAGTACTTTTAAATGCAATTTGTTTGAAAACTGTATCTCCATTGATTTTTGAAATATTAATTTTTTGTAGTTTTTAGCACCATTTGTTTAATTTTGGCAACTCAAGTACTCCATTTAAGTAGAAAATAAACGGAAAATAGTTGAAAAATAGCAATTATATCTTTTTGTTGCCATTTTCTCATAACAACCGAAAGAAAATGTAATTAAAATGCGTGCTATTTTGAAGTCCACCGAAGCGGGGGTTGCTTTGGGTCTTAAAATACGTGCTATTTTGAAAAAATATAAACGAATAATTTCTGTTAAAACGTGGAGCTATTTTAAACTATATTTAATTTTAAGTTATCTATATTAATGTTACAAACAAATGAAGGCCTATGAATCATTAGATAGCCGTTTTTTTTTGTCGAGTTAATGACGGCTTATCTTTTTGCTGTATTTGTGTATTATTTTGCGATAGTGGCATCCTATGCATACTTTACTGTAGATGTTTAAGAGTGGATCGTAAATGTGGAATTCTTAAGTGGATGCGAATGACGTCATTTTACATAAAATAAAAGTGTGTGTTTTAAGTCTTAAATTTGAAATATGTTTTGTTCTTACATATTTTTTTTTTCATCGGGGGCGACACTAAATTCTAAAAAAGCAGAATTCCTGTTTTCTAGTTTATATTTCTCTTCGACAGGCATGTAGCCATTAATAAGTGAAAGTACTTCGGGATAAATACAGTTATAGACAACATTTTTTAAAAACATTGACACACAATATTGTATAATCCATTCTTTCTTCAATTATCATAAACAACTCTGGTTAAGACTTGATACATAATTAACCCTTTCAGGGGCAAAACACTTCAATTACTAAAACGTTGAAATGAATGGATGACCCCGGAATTCACGATTAAATTTATATGGAAATAAGAAAAAGCTATATTTCACATACATAATAAACAGAAAATTTTATACCAAAATTCTGGTGCTATTGTAGCATTCAAGAATTAAAATTTAGTGGTTTCATAAACGTACCACCGCCTTTGAAAGGGTTAAATAAATAACAACTTTACGACAGAATTACAAAAAAAATCTATGTATAAGTAGGCAGTTCTTATTTTTAAAACTTTCCAACAAAGTTGAAAAGTATTTATGAATTCGGTTTCTCCGTCTGTCTGTCCGTGCTCTAACTCACGTAAATATAGTCCGATTACCATGAAATTCATAGATGTTATTGGATATCGCTATGGCATGTTCGGTACTGAAAATGAAGTTATGTAGCATCTACGGTTCATTTACAGGGGCTCTCAAAAGAATTCCGTTACATTACGGTATATGAGGAAAAATCGTTTGAGGTGTATTTTAATGATATTACACTATTTATGTACTATATAGTGCTTACTGTAGAATATGGTGCTCATGGAATTTATCGTTCGTTTACAGGGACGCACAAAAGAATTTGGCTGCAGAAGAAAATGAACATTAATTGAACTATTGAAGCCTGTGAACAATAATTGCTGGAAATATGTTTTCAGTTGTGGTACTCGTTTTTAAAGTGAACTATTTTTAACACTTTCCAGCAAAGTTGAAAAGTGTTTATGACTTCGGTTTGTCTGGCCTGTCTGGCCGTCTGTCCGCCCTCTAACTCTCGTAAATATACTCGGATTGCCCTGAAATTTTTGGGTGTTATTGACGTTTACCATAGCACGTTCCCTATTTCAAATGAAGTTTGTAGCATGTTTAGTTTATTTACAGGGATAGTCAAAAGTGTTCCGTTACATTTAGACCAACGGGAAAGAGTCGTTTCAAATGAATCTTAGTGATGTTACACCCTTTAAAACATAATAATATTGATGTGCATTTTCGAAGTGTACTAAAATATTCATTCTGTAGAATATGCGGTGCAAAGAATAATTATTATTCATTTACAATATCACACAAAAGGATTCTGTTATATAATAGTACAGGGGGGTGGGCAGCATATTTTAATTATGTTAAACTATTTCATATATAATGAAATTGATATACGTCACTGAGACTTACAATAAGTTATTTCATGTATAATACGAGGTGCATAGCATTTATAGGGACAGATGGAAAACTCTTCATGAGCACACAATCTAGTGGCGTAACATGAGACGCAAATGAACCCAGCATCGGTGAATATACAATTTTTAATTAATTTTTCAGTGCTGCGGTAGCAGCCTTACCGACTTATATAAGTCAGAGATGCCAAGCTGGGCATCGTCCTTGTGGTTTAATGGTAGAGCACTGGAGATCTATTCCAGGGACCCGGGTTCGATTCCCGACTTGGACATTTTTCACTAAGTTGGTTTACGTCTTGTTAGCAATGTGATAATTCACGTCTTTAATATTCAATAATTTCAAGCGTAATTTCACTGCTGAAAAGTAGTTGAAAAATTAATTAAAAATTATACATTCTATTTGTTACAGTACTGTAACAAAATTAGCTCTGTGTACTATTGTGGAGCTCAGTGATCAGAGTGGGACAAACGAACATTATTTGCCTTACGAATTGAATATACAGTGTGACTTCAAAAATCCGGCATTCAGAAATCGGCAACTTCAAACATCCGGCATTAAAACCCCCTTTTCCCTTCCTTTTTCTTTTTCACTTTCAAGTTATGGTAGAAGCAAAATAGCAATTGTTTATGAATTAAAAACTTCAAGATCGAAAATAAAAATGCAAAAAAATATTATCTGACACTTTTTTCACTTGTCTGAAGCGATTATTTTCTGAATAAAGTTTCCGGGAGCTGCACCGTTGCTGAGCAACGGCGTGGATACTCTTACACAAGTTCTTTGGGAGAAGCTCTCTGGAATCTTTTTTTCTGACGCTGTGCTAAATAGAATCGCCGATAACGCTACCCAGCAAAGAAAGAAACAGTGGACTATCAGCTGGAAAAAAGATGGCAGCCAGCACTGCCATCAGCGGTAAAGTGCAATGGTGTCATTACTTAAACTAGTACAAAAGTATCCATTCGGAATGCAGCTGGCTCATCAGTGAAGGCCAACAGCAGGCCAGCATTGGTATGCCATCACATTACTTCAATCTGGCACTTTTTCTGTAGTGCTAGCACTATCCCACTGCTATTCCTTTGCTGGCCCAGCACTTTTCCTTACAAAAATTTCTCATAGAATTCTATAAAAAAAAAAAAAAGTATTATGGCTCTTTTGTCTATAAAGCTAGTTTCACCAAGAGCTACAAAAATATCTGTAGAAGTGTCTGTAATAGAAATGTCTATAGAAATATTTGAACTTGCAGCGGTTTCCATGTGGTCACCCTCCCAAGTACTAACCGCACTCGATGCTGTTTGGTTTTTGAACAGCACATGAACAGGTACTTTCCGCGTATGCTACGACCGCTCGTAGGTTTCAAGTTCTCATTACACTATTTCAAGTTTGTTTCTTTTGTGATTTACGTTACCAATCATTAAACTGGTATAGAAATTATTGTATTGTATAGAAATACTATTTTTTTATACGCTTTTTTTTATTATTGATTCTGAACTGTGTAAATTATGAAAACCGAAATTATTCGTAATTTAGTAAAACCAGATTTAAGGAGAAAAAAAAAAGTGCGTTGAAATAAAGAATTTATTTATTTATTCATTTACTTATTTATTTTGTTGGTGGCATGCGTATTCATAAGCCTATTTTTGAAAATGACGGTGATGTTATGACAGTATTTCGTGCTTGAGCTTTGAAAAAAGAAGATGTCTGTTAAGGTATGTTGATAATTTTATGTATATTTGTTTGCATTTCGAGTTTTTTACATTTTGAGATGGCTATACAGCAAGAACTGCTGAATTTTAAGAATGCTACACAGCAAGAAATGCTGAATCCAGTGATTTTTTTCTTCGGTTAATGAGCGCGTAGCCCTCATGCAAGGATTACTGATTGCCACTTTAGCGAGTGTCTGTTAAGGTGTGTTGATAATTTTATATAGATTTGTTTGCCTTTCGAGTTTTTTACATTTTGAGATGGCTACACAGCCAGAACTGCTGAATAATGAGAATGCTACACTCCGACAACTGCTGAATACAGTGATGTGTTTTTTTTTGGTTAATGAGCGCGTAGTGCTCATACAACGATTACTGATTGCCACTTTAGCGAGTTTTGTTTATTATTTACGTTTTATTTTCGTCAAGCCTAACATGCGTATAAACCGGTATTTGGCGACATTTACTACTTGGCGGAAAAGGGGTTTTCACGCCAAGAAAAATTCCAAGATTAATTCCAAGATTGCCCTGGGAATTTATGACATCTGTTCCGCAGTGGTGCTATATTATTTACAGTTAAAAAAAATTAGCTTCACAGATTAAATTGTGTTAAGATATTCATTTCAGATTTGTGTTCAAATACTCAATGTCTTCGATATTCGCAAAGCCACCTAGCGTAAGGGTTCCGAGCAATAATACTGCAAAAGTTCGTGCACTTCCATGTGGTGGTGGGTCAGCGCATGAGATAAAACAGAAGCCCACCAGAATTTTATCTGATGATTTCCAATAGCAAAGTTAACTGAAGCTGTCGAGCAGTGGTTTTGCAGTGGTAGACCATTAGCCAGCACTTCTATATCTTGCCAGCACCTATCTTGCTGCTGGCCAGCAATTTCCTCTTTGCTGGGTAGTAATAGCTCCGAAGACGAGGATGAACAACAGGCAGAAGAAAAGGAGTCAATAGAAAAATGCATAAATTTGACTGGAGAATTAATATTTGTTTTAGAGAACAAGACTGTATTTCCGAAATAGAGATTATTCATTTGTATAAAATACAAGAAAAATTTCTTAAATAATGACATAAAACATTGAAGCAAACAAATTTGACATCGATGTTTCAGAAATTACACGAGAATAATAATTTCTCTCTTTATTAGAATTTTTTTCTGTAACATAGAAAATATTAATTAATGTAAGTTTATTTTAAATTTAATTTTCTCTATTTCTTACATAAATATCACTTAATAATGAATTAAATTATGGCTAAAGGCACCATTAAGAATACAGTACTACTTTTAATATTCCTAGTTACTACTTTTGACATTCCTTCAAAAATCCGGAAATTTAAAAAATCTGGCAAAATCTCGGTCCCAATGGTGCCGGATTTTTGAAGTTATACTCTATTTCCAACTGAGCGAAAAAATGTCCTTGCTGGGAATCGAACCCAGATCCTTCGCTTACAAGGTCAATGCTTTACCGTTTAAGCTAACCAGCCAGCATATTTCGCTCAGATAACCTAATTGGCAGTAACATCTGGTCTGTCATTTAGACAGCTCAACAGAATAAACCGCAGATAAAGGAACTCCATATAAACGGTGGATACCGTCAACCGGGGGCTACTTTGGTCCTTGCGGGGTTACTTTCGTCCATACCATAAAAAAAAGTTTTTATTATTTATATTGAACAAACAATACTATATGATTTGGAGTTTTTCCCTTGAAAAATATTATACACCCTACTATAATCTATTTTAATAGTTTGGGGGTAGTTTAATTTAGTGGCAACACTGGATGTGTTTGTAAACCACTGCTTTCGTGTGTAAATTTTAACTCTCCAAACGTTCTATAGTGAAACAATCTGGATGAAGAGCTACAAATAAGGGAAGCATCAAAATATTACCTTTAGTAACCTGTAACCCATGTGTGATCATACTTTTTCCTTTAACTTTTTATTTTGACAGGAAATGTTTACGTTTTCATAAAGCTAACATGAAAACTAGTACTTCGGGGCTACTTTGTGCCAGGCCTTTTTTGATCCGATAATAGCCCCAATTACTTAGAAATGCCTTTTATACAACCAAATCTCTTAAAACATGTTTTAAGTACCGTAATTTCGGGTGTATAGCCCGCAGGTCAAACAATTCAGTTTGGACCCAGAAATTTTATTCAGTATTTGAAGACCAATATTTACCATGATCTAAAGAGTTACATTTTATTTACAAAGATTTCTGGGCCGAAACACGATTGTTTGATCCGCGGGCTATACACCGGAAATTACGGTAACATTTTATTCAAATTTTACTCTAGCAAAATGTTACATTAATTGTTTTTGTTCCTGTTGCTGAAGATAACATGATGAAAACTGTTTCTCGTTTCTTTAATATTTACAATTGATTTATTGTGGTTAAATGTAAAAAAAAACGCATTTGTTTATCGAGTTTGCAGGGTTAATTTCTTAGCAAATGCTATTGCAAGGTAGTTTTAATAAAAATATATTCATTTACATATAAAATATATTCATTTTATATGAAATTAAATGAATGGACTAAGGAAGTCCCCAGCAGGGGCTACTTTGTTCCAAAACTTTGAAAATAGTTAAAAAATAAAAAAATTGCCTCTTTAAAATTATACAGTTTGCTACATTGTTTCATGTTAATTGTTTACAACTCCATTTCGACGATGAAAAATCACATATAATATTTTTTAATAATGGAAATGTGAGTGGAACCAGGAAAAAGTGGCCCATAGTAGCTACACGTAGATGAACTGTTATTTGAACACAGTCAAACTGATTGTTAAAATTATCAGTTATTATTTGCCTTATAGATTTCTTCCGATATAGTATATCGGTAGTATAAACAAGTCATACGAACGAAATGAGCTAGCTATGACTAGGAAAAATTTCCATTTTTCTGGAATTTACGAGGGGAAATTTTCCGTTGAAATAAGGAAATAATAGTGGCGTCTCGATTGCTAGTACAATTTCCGTATTTTAGTCCGTTCGTAAATATATAAATACGTAGCACCTATAGTCGTCGTTCAGTCCGTCTGTTCGCATATAACAGAGCAAAAACTACCCAACCGAATGGTCTGAAATTTTAAACATATAATTGTTTCAAAATTTTGTCGAGTCTTTTCAAATTTTATAAAAATCGGTTTTATGTATAGTTTAATGACAGGGACAGTCAAAAGTTTTCAGTTATAGGACGGCCAATGGGAATAAATTATTGCAATTGCATTTTAATGATGTTACAGCCTTTGGAAAGAAATGAAATTGATAGGCACTTATGAAGTGCATTAAAATATACATTCATCACAATTTGCGGTGCAAAAAATATTTATAAAACTACTTATAGTACGAACGCACCTCATTTCCCACGTTTGACGAGCAATTTCCAACTTGTTTTTTCAGTGCTTATTTTCGCGTCTGGACGCTGGCCAAGAGTCGGCTTTCCGCGAAAATGGTAAATCATTACAGCTTTTTACCCGACTGCCAAGAAGGGTTGACGCGTATCTGGGTATGTGGATTTTTTTATACCCTCGAAACATCCCAACGGCTGGATAGATTTTAATGAATGAGGTCTCTATCGATTCGTCTAAACCGTCCGATGGTTATAGGCTAGGTTTTGTTTTTATAAATTCAAAATGGCGGCCGTAAAATACAAAATGGCGGTAGACACGAAAAAGAATTTTACGCACCCTATTGAGTGGTACATCATTGGATAGGTCTTTCAAAATGAAGACGATGTTTCATTGACTATTTTACAGTCAGAAGCTCCGTTTAAATATTACACAATCTGGAAGTTGTGTAGGTAGGATCTCTAGCTTTAATGCAACTTTAACCAACATGGACATCTATAGGCCTCATCAAAACAGTGTTTATAGATAGGAACTAACAATTAAACACAACTTAAAAGTCATCAATGCAAGCAAATTAAAAAAAATGTGTAAGTAATATAAAAAATAGTTTCACACTAATGAGAAATAATTACAGTATACTCTCGATTATATGTGCGCGGATTATCCGGTTTGCGTATTATCCGTGGTCATTCTGGACCCGCAAAATTTTTGTAAGAGAAACATTTTCACGCTTATCATGCATGTAAAATCGATGTTTAAGTGATTTAAAATCTTGTCCGGTTTAGCTGATAGTATTGTAAAGTGCGTACAGGTCAAATCGAATGCTCTGGAACCTGTTTCATAGGGTAGGTTTGAAGGGGATAGGAGGAATCCACAGACTTAATCAGAATGTTGTTTGTTCAATAGTCTTTCAGCTGTCCTCTCTCATTTTCGCACCTGTTCCTTTAGTTTTTCAGTCTTGTTTATCATCAGTAGGGGGAAATTTTTACTGGTAAAATGATTGGTATGAAACATGAAAACGAAACCCTTCCCAAATGTTACAGCAACGATACAGATCAAGGTGAAATTTTAGTAATGAAACTGCACTACAGATCGGAAATTTTGATTCATGAAGTTATAACACTACCAAATTTTTGGAAGCAATATTCGTTATTGGATGCAGTATATGGAATATCAGCAGTGTGGTCAAAGGTAAAATCGTCTACGTTATCACGATCGTAGAGATAGATCATACCACTTGGTAAATGATCTTCTTCAACTATCCAAGAAGAATATGAAAACAGTATTCAGAAGATTAGTTTCAAAGAGATGTATGTGAGCCTGGCTTTTCAGTATTTGACATATGAAGTCATCGTTACTAACTGTGTTGTTAAATCTAATAGTAATGATAGTACTGATGCAGAAGATGTACTAAAGGAGGGAAATATAATTTCTCAGGATGCTGCTCTACAATCTATGGAAACTCTGTTGGATTATATGGGACAAAGAGGATTTGATTACGGTGACGTTATTGCGGTTCGTAAAATACATGTCGTCTATTATATATATAAAATCCAAACGGAAATTTCGTTCCGAACGCCGAGATTTCGAGTTCTACCGCATGGATTTTTACGGAACTTATACCGTTAGATAGGTATCGTTCCAGGGAAGGTTTTAAGCTATAACACATCATTCTACCTAGATTAGTTATAGAATTATTACGGAAAATTCTATTATTTTGGACTTTGTTACTTCATATTTCCTTAAATATCTGGGCTCCTATTGGTCGTAGAGCTTAGATCTCGCGCCAAAAGTAGCTCCAAGGCACCCAAGCAAACTTTTCCCCGCGATTATTTTGCCGTCTTCCGATTTCCTCTAACTCTATTAGGGGCCCGCGTAGAGCCCCTTTAAAATATTTTTCGTAGTAATTTCAGCAATTATCTTAAATTATTGGTTAAGACCGCCACCCTCCCGATTCATGTATCTACGTAAAGGTTGCATGAAGGAGTTTCGTTCAGATACGCTTTCGTTAAGAATAGAGTGCGCTCCCTGGTGGTGGAATGTGGAACTAACATAACGCGATATTGTTAAAATTAGGAAATCTAACAATGCGATCTGTTTTAAACTTTGAGATAGTTCATAACACATAATCTATTATCTATTCTATTATATATATATATAATCTATTATTTATTCTATTATCTATTATATATATAAAATCCAAACGGAAATTTCGTTCCGAACGCCTAGATTTCGAGTTCTACTGCATGGATTTTTACGGAACCTATACCGTTAGATAGGTATTGTTTCAGGGAAGGTTTTAATCTATAACACATTATTCTACCTATATTAGTTTTAGAATTATGACAGATAATTCTGTTATTTTGGGCGATAAGGTTACCATTTTATTTCTTGGCGAAATTCATCGTTGATAAAAAGATAATTGAAACGGCTATTAAACTTCGAAAAATTAAAGAAAAACTGTTACTAATTTTATTTAAATGAAAAAAAAAAGAAAAAAAGAAGAAGAAAATCCGTTTTAATGAGTGATAATAATTAAAAAACAGAAACATTTAATCAAAACCTGAAAGAAATATTTGTAATGCTTAAAAATTAATTTAATAAGAAATATTACACTTGATACGCAATATTTGGCTCTTTATCGCTTGCGTTAGATATGGAAACGAATCTGAAAATTTGATTAGATGAAATTTTAACGACATTTTCTTTCTGTTCTGTTCTTTTCTTTTTTTTTATATCTAATTGTCCCATCACGTGACTTATAGAAGAAACAAGCAGATGTAATTGTGAGTCACATGTGTAATTACTACAGTAGACGCTCGTTTTTACGAACCCGTAGGGAACACTAAAATAGTTCGTAAAATAGAAAGTTCGTAAAATAGAAAAACACCCAAAATGATATGAACACGTACGTTATTCTTATCTAATTTTATCAAACTGTCCCCTCTTCATAGATGAAGCAGTATTTCAAGATTATTTATTATTTAATAAAGTTATTCATGTATTTTTAAATATACAAGAAATAAATACAAATTTGTACACAAAAAATAATTTTAGTACACAGAAACATACGTTACTATGCTTTGAAAACATTACATATGAAAGAAAACACACACTGGATTAGTACTTAGTAGGCGAAAATACATAGATGAAAACATAGATAAAAAATTAAGAATGGAAATAATCACTTATCTTTTTTTTTTTTTTTTTTTTTTTTTTTTTTTTTTTTTTTTTTTTAAATCACATTTTGGAAAATATATGTTTCCATTTTATCTATGCTTAAAATCCTTTCACAGTTACTGTTCCCTTCAAAAAAGTGCCTTAGTACTGACAACCACTACTTGAAATTGTTGCTATGCCCCCTCCCTCCGAAAGAGATTGGGAAAAACAACACATTCTTGGAATGCATACCAAATGTCTCATTCCGCCTGTTGAGAGTTTAATTGACATAACACTGCGTTCCGATATTTAACAAAAAATACAGAAGTATGAAAACCGAGTTCGCAAACAAGAGATTTTCATAATCCATAGTTCGTAAATGGGAGCGAAAAATTACATTGCTTCTATGGGAGTGTATTCGGGACCACTCCATAGTTCGTAAAATCGCAAGTGTTCGTGAAAAAGAGGTTCGTAAAAACGAGCGTCTACTGTATTTGTTTCTTTACAATTTTTTATTTTTCTTTTGTCGCCAAACAATGTGATTTTAAGCCAAAAATGCATAAGCGTGACATTAGCTTGAGGATGTTCTCACAAATGGTGTTTTTTTAGGTGAAAGAGATCATTTTTTGAGTACATTTTCATATTCAATTGTAACTTATATAGATATCAGTTAATATTTTAAAAATGGAATCGAATACTTAAATTTCAGTGTGAATTTCTGCCACACATACATATTGTAATATAATTTCATACTTTTTAAAATGTTTTTCGCCGTAATTCCGAAAGCATGTGATATTTATAAACTCGAACTCAGATCAATCAATATTACCCATTTTATTTAAGCAAATATTATCTATTTTCTCAAGTCATATCGCAAATTTCATTTATAGGAAAATTCACAGATTCGAAATCTAGGAAATAAAGATAATTTTTAAGGAAATTTATGTTTTAATACGTTATTACTATGGAAAAATTCAACATTTTGAAAAAAAAATTACAAGTGTTTTGTAATTCGTCATTTCTTCTTCGTCTTTCTTCGTACTTTCTCCTCTGTTATGTAATATTTCAAATGATATTGGACTAATTTTCGATCATCGATTCACCGCAAAATCGCATATCTAATATAGTATATAAAATAAAGTCTGGATTAGGGGGCTAATTAACGCACAGCGCAAACTACTGAACCTAAAATCTTGAAAATCGTGGTAAAAATACTTCCTACGACATAAACTTCTGCTAGGAAAGGATTTTCTAAAGTGTCACCCCTAATGGTTTTTGCACGGGGAGGGGAAAAAAATCGAATATCAAAATTATGCGTCAAATGATAGCATATTTTAATGTAGTTTTGTATGCTGAATCGAATGCTACCAAATAAATTTTTATAAGTCCAACAGTTCATGACACATTTCATATTTTTCTAATTTGGCGGTGTCTTTGGCATCTAAACCTCAAAATATCTATCATTACATCCGTTACTCTAGCAACGGAAAAAATTCAAATCAACCCTTTTGGCTAAAAAATAAAAACGGCTCTATGAGTTTGAAATAAAAATGCAAGCATCTTAATTTTTTTTTAAAATAGTGATTTCATGTAAAATAAAAGGGAAAAAATTACTGAGAATTTAGCGTTATAAAACAAAAATGGAAAAGGTACTACTTAGATATTCCGTCGACCAAAAATCTATCGTCAAACTATAAGATTAAATGCCAATAATGGTTGATCGTAAATATCAAATTCACTTGAATTTAAACAAACTACACGTGTTTACTTCATCAAGTGATTTTAATTTCGACGTTTTATTTGTATTTTTATTAATGTTATACTAATTTATTTGTTATTTCGTTATTTAAAATAAAGATTATGTCAATTTATATAATTTGGCGAATGGTTTGGCGATTTATATAATTTGGCGAAATTGGTCGACGGGATAACAAGTAGTAGTTTATAATACTTTCGTAGGATATACCACAATTAGTTAGGTAATAATTTTGGAAAGGTTTTAGTGTATACATATTGTTCAAGGTTACTTAGTTATAGAGCAACAGTAAAAGTTCAAAAATTAAGTGAACCTGATTATGAAAGTTTAGCCTTTTTAAAAAAATCTACAGAACATATTTTGTTACAAGTGGCCCTGTTGCATGACTTTTAGGAATGGTGTTAGTATATACGATTTCATTATATGTTGATTAGTTACAGAGGTATTAATTCCTGTTGTCATAACGGTCTCATTACTCGACCATAAGTGCGCTGTTTATAATCAACTAAAACAATTACTTCTTAATTGCTAAATTTTGTCCAACGCTTAAGATAACATTATATCGCAATGGCGTTCGCATCGTTTTCAGTAATGTGCAAGGCAAGCTGAAGATCCATATTGTTTAAAATACAAGTTCAAATTCACCATTTAGTTTAATCCAAGGTTCATTTGGAAATATTGACCAGCGCAGCGGGCATAGCCTGCTAGTATACGATAATTGATGAACAAACATCAGAAGCAAAGACGCATTACAGATTTTTTTAAAGCTGTAAATATTAAAAGAAAAATTCCTAGTTTGATGTTATACAGCATGCAAATGAATGTAATTTTTTTTTTTGTATTGTTGTTCGTTTTTTCTATAATAAAAATGAATTTTCGGATTAGCCGTGCTTTTCCATTATCCGTGCGACCCCTCCCGGTGATTAGCCCGGATAATCGGGAGTGTACTGTAATTAGTTCGCTTTTTACGCAGTCGGTTTTTTTTATTTGTTAAATTTAATTACAGTGTTCATTTCGCGTCTGGACGCTGGCCAAGTGTCGGCTTTCCGCGAAAACGGTAAATCATTACAGCTTTTTAGTAATAATTAATTTAATTAAACTTATTTTCGTCTTGTCAAACCTATTCATACCTACACTGTAAAAAAAAAAAAAAAAAAAAAAAAAAAAAACGACCAGTTTTCCTGTAGGAATCGAAAAAGTAGTTGCCCTTATTGTACCGGAAAAAATTCCGGTTCGCCAGCTCGGAATAAATCCGTAAAAAAAAAGGAAATAGCCAATAAAACGGTATTTTACGGAATTTATTCCGATTTTACGGATTTTATTCCGAGCTAGGTCGGAAATTTTTCCGATACGATAAGGGCAACTATTTTCCCGATTCCTACAGGAAAACTGGCAGTATTTTTTTACAGTGTACCTCATTTGTATGACTTTTTACTATCGATTTACATAAAAATTTCTCAATTCCGCGATGACGGAGCCTTCGATGTCATCGGCTCCTGGAATATTAGGAATGGGGGACACAGTGGCTTAGTTGCCCTAAAGCAGCCATACTCAAACTTTTTTTTATCGCAGGCCGTACTGTAAAAAAAAATACTGCGAGTTTCCCGGTAGGAATCGGAAAAACAGTTGCCCGTATCGTACCGGAATAATTTCCAACCCAGCTCAGAATAAAATCCGTAAAATCGGAATAAAATCCGTAAAATACCGTTTTACTGACTATTTCCTTAGTTTTACGGATTTTATTCCGAGCTGGGTCGGAAATTATTCCGGTACGATAAGGGCAACTATTTTTCCGATTCCTACCGGAAAACTGGCAGTATTTTTTTTACAGTGCGCAAACAAGCATTAGCAGTATGGTCTCAGAAGGTATGTTACCAAAAATTTTTAACACCACGATTTCCGAACAATAAAGTTCGTGGTAGATTTCTATTGCAAATGTTGTAAAAAAAGGTCGCGAAGTTTGTTGTTTGAAAATAGTAGTTTTAAAAGTTTGTTCGCCAATTTTTTCCACGACAAACGATCAGCCCTAAAAAAGCAGTATTAGTTATATAATAAATATAAAACGTTGTAATATAAAAATTCAGAATTCCCAAATTCTAAAGCAAAAATAATCAGGAGATTTTCTCTAATTATAGCTCATATTGATCTCTATTTTCAGCTCAAGGCAAAAACTTTACTTTCTTTTAATTGTGGAAATATATAGTCCAAAGTTAATTTTGAATAAAGTGTGATTGTTGTTGAAGCTTAGGGTATGTGTAGCACACTGTAGCACAAATAAGGACTACATGTAAAAAGAACTTTTGACTATGGAAACGGCATTTAAGATGACTTGATATAATTTAAATTGACTATAAATAACGGGACAGGTTTTATCTTCCCATTAAAATATAAAAACTAGAGAACAGGAATTCTGCTTTTTCAGAATTTAGTGTCGCCCCGGGCATTTCCATTACTTCATTTTCTTCTGGTGGACTGGTGGTTTCTATTATTACGAAACAGCCATTATAAATGAAGCGTTAGGTGAAGATGAAAGAGCAGTCGTAAAAATTTAGAACCCTGATTTTCTGGTCAGAATAAAGAAAAAAAAAAAAACCATATTTTTTTTTTTTTTTTGAAAAAAAAAATTATGGCCATTTTCTTTTCCATTCTGACCAGAAAATCAAAATTCTAACTTTTTACGCCTGCTCTTTCATCTTCATCCAACGATTCATTTATAATGGCTGTTTCATAATAATAGAAGCCTCCAGTCCATCAGAAGAAAATAACTCGGTTAAGCGGGACTCGGATAATTGGGACTCTACTGCAAAATATATTTCAATTTTAAGACACGCACACGCTATTTTAAGATTTTAAGTACACGCTTTTATTTTATGTAAAATGACGTCATTTGCATTAATATAGATATTTAAAATTAAATATAGTTTGTAATAGCCTCATATTTTATCATAAATCCTTCATTTATATTTTTCTCAAAATAGCACGCATTTTAATTACTTTTTTTCCCCATTTTTATCAGAAAATGGCAACAAAAAGATATAATTGCTATTTTTCAAATATTTATTCTTTATTTTCTACAGAAATGGAGTACTTGAGTTGCCAAAATGAAACAAATGTTGCTAAAAACTACAAAAAAATTAATATTTCAAAACAAATGGAGATGCAGTTTTCAAACAAAATGCATTAAAAAGTACTTTTTTTCCCCAATACGACGGTATAAACATTGAAAATGCGCGATGCTTAGAAGTTTTAAAAAATGCTGTAGATTATTTAATCGCACAATGAAACATCGGCTTTTGCTTTACGGCAGGCGTATACGCGTATACAAGATAACGTTATTTATTGGAGACAAGATAAGCTAGGAGAAAGAAATAGCATACCGGGGCTAAAAAATAGCGAAGGACTTAAATACTTTTTATGCACATTTCAAGTAATTTTTAAAATATGAATTAACTATTATGTGCCTCGGGCCGCACATAAAAGGTCGTCGGGCCGCAGGTTGAATATGGTTGGTCTAAACGGCAAGTTACATACAGCTATTTTCAACTACAGTAATCTCGGCGCGATGCTGTTGCTACCCAGGAATCCCCTAATGCAGAGTCGGCGAAACTATGACACGCGTGCCAGAGTTCACACGTAAGACAATTTCTCAGGCTCCCGAAAAAAAAAAATATATATAATCATTATACAGATAGCATTCATTTTTAAAAAATTACTATTATCTAATATATAAAAATGAAAATTTGTCTGTCTGTCTGTCTGTAATTCTATACAAATCCACAGTTTATAAGCCAGAATTGTGAAATGTTACGTACATGTGTATTAAAACACGGCCGAGGCAACTAAAGTAATCCGGAATCGAAATAATTGATAGTTAGTTTTTAATTTAAAAAACCCACCATTTAACAGCATTTTCTTATCAAATTAAAAAATTTTTCATTATAGCAGTTGCCAAAAATAAAAAAATAAAAATAAAATTAAAGCCACAACAATTACTTTTCTATTGCCAGATTTTCACGCGAAGAAATGAAATAAATGGTTTGACGAATTAAAAAAAGTGAATATAACATCATAACTTTTCTACTACAAGATTTCCACATGAGCAATGAAAATAAAATAAATAGTTTGACGAATTAAAAACAAAAGCGGATATTAAGTCATAATTTTTCTGTTTTCAATTTCCATGTAAAAAATTATAATTATTTAATTTATTTGACGAATTAAAAAAATGGAATATTACGTCATATTGGAAATATAAAGGACGTGGTGAATATATAACGTCATATAAGTGTGAAAAAATGTATTGAAGCATGATAAAAACTCGATTATGGAAATATTGGCGTATTTTAATATTATTGCTCCAGTGATGAATGGAAATACGTTCATTTATATCTGTATTATTTTGCATCTGTTATATAAATTTATACATATTTATATTTAATAGAAAGTTGAAATTTTAGTGCACAATTCACCTTGATTACTAATAAACATATATAAGATACACAAATGTAAATACATTGCTTACAGATGTAAAGTATAATAAAAGTCATTTAAAATCTAAAACGTTTTCGACCGACACTTACTCGGTCATCCTCAGTGAAAAACTAACAGCTGTTCTCTCCCTGCGTCTTTAGCCTTGTCCGGAACAGACTATTTTAATTCAAGGGTGGATTGGAATATAAGGGGGGGGGGGGGGACGGAAGCGCTATTCTTTTTTCAAAAAGTACAGGTTTATTAACTATGTATTAATTCTTTCCAGACTGCGTGGATATCATATGATAATAAATCGTTACAGACTATTTCTAGCAGATCTGAGATTAAATAGACCCCACACTGCATTAGCAAGATTAGCACAAATTCAACCTATAAAAGTAGATTTCAGTAGAGCCAAAATTATTTTCCATACAAGTACTCACCAAGAAGCTATCATAAGAGAATCTCTGGAAATAATATCTAATAAAGAAATAGTCTGTAACGATATATTATCATATGATATCCACGCAGTCTGGAAATAATTAATACATAGTTAATAAACCTGTACTTTTTGAAAAAACAATAGCGCTTCCGTTCCCCCCTTATATTCCCCTTATTATGGATTGGAATTTATCCAATCCCCTTATTATGGATTGGAATCAATCCACCCTTGAAATAAAATAGTCTGTTCCGGACAAGGCTAAAGACGCAGAGAGAGAACAGCTGTTAGTTTTTCACTGAAGATGACCGAGTAAGTGTCTGTCGAAAACGTTTTGGATTTTAAATGACTTTAATGTGTTTTTAAAGGATTTTATTATACTTGACACCTGTAAGCAATGTATTTACATTTGTGTATCTTATATATGTTTATATTTATATTTAGTTTTCATTTGATTCATGTGTACGACTGTCATGTCTTCGACTGTTTATTATTATTATTATTATTATTATTATTTTGTATATTAAATTTTGAAATTGTTTTTTCAAAACAAACACTCTTAAAATTCCAGGCAACGCCGGGCACTTTAGCTAGTAATAAATAAATATTTGTTCCATACGGACTGACAAACGCAAATAATGTAACTATTTTTGCGTGAATTAGCACATCAAAAGAATTTTCTTTTCCTGCAATAAGATGGCAAATGGATCCAATTTCTAGGCATATTTATAAAACTGTCAAAATATTAATTCGGTATAAAGCGTTATCCATCGAACATACAACAGAAAAAATCTCATCAATAAATTATTGACATATTGTTTAAAGCAACTGATGTTGCTTTACTATTTTACGAAAGTTATTTACGAAATTTTACGAAAGTTAATTATAACTGATGTTGCTTTAATAATGAAGTCAAATGTTACTAAAATAAAAATTTCTATTTTTATTTACAGTGAAAATGATTACATAAATGAATCATATTTACGAATTAAAATGTCATTAACACGTTGAGTGCCATGTGTACTGACACTGAAGCTGAAAAATTTACAATGTTTTAAGTAATTATTAAGAAAGTATAATCCTGTAATAAATAAAAGGTAAGTAAATTTTAAATAAATTTTCAGTATATATATATATTTAATACTATATCATATTTTAGACCGTCAGTCATCGGTGAATGATGCGTTCTAAACGGAAAGTCCATTGTCAGTCACCGGTGACTGACTTGGTGCTTAACGCGTTAATTTAATGGCTTATTGATTCCAATAGACAGAGAAATCGCATTTTGACTTTTAATATATTTTTTAATTTTTAATTATTAATGCATGAAAGTTTTAACTAGTGTTTTGTGTAAACATGCACTCTGCAAAAGGATTTTATGTCAATGTGTGGCACTAGGGTGGTCACAAGAAATCAATTTTCGAATTTTTTCCGGGGACCCCCCAAAAAGTTGCCAATAGACTAGAAAATGAGATTGGCAAAGTTTTAGCTCATTTGGATAATATTAACCCGTGCCTCATTGAGGTTAAAGTTTGAAAAAAAACGTGATTTTTCGCAAAAAAATGCTGTTTTTCCTTCATGAAATAAATACAATTGAACCTAGAAACATAATTCAGGACTCATTTTATAAAAGAAAGCTTGGTTTTGAAGAACCACACAATTTTTTTTTTCTAAAAATGTATAGATTTAAAAATATGCGCATTTTTCAGGACCAGACTTCACCCGAATCCTAAAAATTGACTTTTTAGGAAAATGCAAAGAAAATTTGTAACGTTCTATTTCATCTGCTTTCCACCTTTTTGATTTTCTTTTTTTTTTTTACTTTTGTACATAATAAAGGATTTAATTTAAAAAAAAACCAAAGAAAATGAAAAAAAATCGTATTTTAAACTAAAAGAATTTTAAAAAAGGGGGCAAAGAAAGTATAAAAATGAGATCAAATAATGTTCAAATGCATTTTATTATTAAAGTTGTGTTACAAGAAAGGAAGCATAATAAAGAAAAAAATTTATTATCCCTTACAATTGTCACATTAACCCTTTCCAGTACAGAAAAATTCTGTTCGTAAAATAATGAAATGATTGACTACACCTAAATTTACAAACAAGTAAGTTTGGAATTAAAATTACGTGCCACACTGTGGCACGTTACATTCTAGACAGGTATTGTTTGTGAATTTTTGGCACGAGCACGTAAAAAGGTTTGTCAATCCTGCCCTAATGTATATGTTCATAACCTACCGTAGTTTCATTGTGAAGAAAGACCCTAGGGCAGGGTCGGCGAACCTATGGCACGCTGCGGATTATTTTTGGCACGGTACAGATTCAGGCTCTACATCAAAATATAGCAGAATTTCATAAAATGCATTATGTAATCTATAGATGTTGTATCTGTTTATCTGAATTGGATTAGTTCGGTTGGTTGTCATACACATCGAAGAAACTGAAATATAACTTAATGTATCCCAATCTAGCTCAAAATTTTCAGAATAAGGGAGATTTAAGAGATTATCCCAAAAGAAAGATTAACCCTTAAATGCCGGGTGTTGCTTTTCGGCAACATACCCAATTTAGGCTCTAAAGTACTATTAGAATAATTTTGAAGCTATAATGCCTAATGTTGCCTCTAAAATACATTCTGAAAATATTATTAAATCGATTTTCAACATGTAGACGGCAACACTTGTGCTGTTTAAGAATAAAGATAGATTTATTTTTTCAATTGTTGTTACTTGTTCTTTTTGTTTTGTTTGGAAGCTTGCGAAAAAACCTATTTTGTTCTGCAGCGAGCATGTAAAATTTATTTCTTATTATAGTTCCTAAAATTATTGTGTGTTTAATATTATAGAATTGTATCAAGGAAAATTATCTTTTCAATTAATGACCAGTATTGCCGATAAGTAACAAACTGTTTTTTAGCCGTAAACCATACTTAAAATAAAATAAGATTTTTTAAAGTATTTTTCCCATGATTTATTTAAGAAATGAAAGCCGAAAAACATTATTACAATGATTTTTAGAAAATCAGGCATTTAATGGTTAAAAGGCATTATAAGGAAAAACGCCGATGATAAAATTATAACAGGGCTGCTAGTGGTGACTATTTTAATATTCTATTTGCACCGCTATTTTTAAAAAATAAATTTTGTAGTATATTTCTTTTGCACATGCTTTCTAAGAGTATGTGAAAGAATTTTGTTTTGAAAAAGTGGTGCGAGATAGAATTAAAAAATAGTCACCAGTGGCAACCCTGTAATAACAACTTGGAATCCAATTCCAGACACTGAAAGCTGTAGATTCTGGCGCTTGCTATTTTGACAATTTTTTTCAGCGAGTCATTCTTTCCTGAAATAAATATGAAAAATTCAAATAAATCCATCTTTTCAAATGAGTCCTATTCAACTTGCATTATCTTAAAAATAACTGAGTATGAAGCTGACAGATTTTTTGGCACCTGACATGAGACAACTTAAGGGGACAAGGGACCTTAAAATCCTTAAAAATATTTTTTTTTATTTTTTGTAAATTTCACCTAAATATTATTCAAGGGTACATTATATGCATTATGGCATGTATTTAGCATAAAAAAAAAATTTAAAAAAAATTATTTTTGAGAAAAAATGGAATTTTACGCGTCGTCTTAGAAATCTTCGAAATGCCCCCTGCGTTCTCCATATCAATGAAAATCCCCAATATTTTTTATAAAAGTTTGTTTTATATATATAAATAAAATAGAGCATCGAATTTTAAATATTTGAATTTAAAGATAAAAAAAAAAAAAAATTAAAAATTTTGAAATTTTTTCGAAAAAATTTCAAAAATTTTCAATTTTTCTTTTTTTTTTTAGCTTTAATATTCAAATATATAAAACTTGATGCTCTATATTATTTATATATATAAAACAGACTTTTATAAAAAATATTGGGGATTTTCATTGATATGGGATGCGCAGGGGGCATTTCGAAGATTTCTAAGACGACGCGTAAAATTCCATTTTTTTTCTCAAAAATAAATTTATTATTTTTTTTTTTTTTTGCGCTAAATGCATGCCATAATGCATATAATGTACCCCTGAATAATATTTTAGATAAAATTTACAAAAAATTTAAAAAAATGAAAATTTTTGAAATTTTTTCGAAAAAATTTCAAAATTTTTAATTTTTTTTTTTTTTTTTACCTTTAAATTCAAATATATAAAATTCGATGCTCTATTTTATTTATATATATAAATCAAACTTTTATAAAAAATATTGGGAATTTTCATTGATATGGGACGCGCAGGGGGAATTTTCATTGATATGGGACGCGCAGGGGGCATTTCGAAGATTTCCAAGACGATGCGTAAAATTCCATTTTTTTCTCAAAAATAAAATTCTTTTTACATTTTTTTGTGATAAATGCATGCCATAATGCATATAATGTACCTTTAAATAATATTTAGGATGAAATTTACAAAAAATAAAGAAAAAATTGAAAAACTTTGAAATTTTGAAATTTTTTCGAAAAAATTTCAAAATTTTTCAATTTTTTTTTTTTTTTACCTTTAAATTGAAATATATAAAATTCGATGCTCTATTTTGTTTATATGTATAAACCAAACTTTTATAAAAAGTATTGGGGATTTTCATTGATATGGAAGACGCAGGGGGCATTTCGAAGATTTCTAAAACGACGCGTAAAATTCCATTTTTTTTTCTCAAAAATAATTTTTTTTTTTATTTTTTTGTGATAAATGCATGGCATAATGCATATAATGTACCCTTGAATAATATTTAAGGTGAAATTTACAAAAAATAAAAAAAATTATTTTAAGGTCCCTTGTCCCCATAAATAATATTTTTAAAATAAATTTCTAAAGTATAACATCAAATATGATCCATATTTTATTTAATGCTAAAAACAAAATTTTAAGTAATTTTGATTCATTATTATTTAATTCATTATTTTTTTTTTATTTTTGGCATGTCATAATCACGAAAAATATATTTTTTGAAAAACTTGACACGTGGATGTGAAAAGATTCGCCGTCCCTAGCCTAGGGTGAAAACGAATTTTCCTTTTTCACGCAAAATTTTTATTGTTTTCTGAAGCTCTAAATTGTTAGGAGACGTTGTCAATGTTAGATACAAGTGGTGAATAACGATTTTACTGGAATTGTTTGTAAATCTTGTGTGGGAGAATGAGGCAGCCATCTTGCCCCAACAGGTCCGGTGGAGTAAGTTGGCATTCAATTGGTGGGATATCTTGGCATAAAGAAACAAGTAAAAATTAAATTTAAGCAATCAAAAACCCGACTGCGTGAAAAGCGAACTAATTAATTATTTCTCGTCAATGTAAAGCTATTTTTTTATATTACTTACCTATATTTTTTATTTACTTGTATTGATGACTTTTAAGTTGTGTTTAATTGTTGGTTCCTATCTATAAACACTGTTTTGATGAGGCCTAAGATGTCTATGAAGGTTAGAGTGGCAGTAAAGCTAGAGATCCTACCTACACAACTTCCAGGTTATGTAATATTTAAACGGAGCTTCTGACTCTAAAATAGTCAATGGAACATTGTATTCATTTTGAAAGACCTATCCAATGATATGCTACTAAATATAGTGAGTAAATATTTTTTCATCTTTACCCCCATTTTGTATTTTACGGCCACCATTTTGAATTTATAAAAACAAAACCTCCTAGCCTATAACCATCGGACGGTTAAAACGAATCGATAGAGACCTCATTCATTAAAATCCATCTAGCCGTTGGGATGTTTCGAAGGTATAAAGAAATCCACATACCCGGATACGCGTGAAACACATAACCCTTCTTGGCAGTCGGGTAAAAAGACGTTCAAAGTACGACATCTGAAGGTGCCATGTGAGATATAATAAGCTTTCCCGACAGCAGGGATAGCTTAGGTTTCCCTGTGCATATTAAAGATGAATTAAAGATGAATGTGAGCATTGTCTACAACAGGGCTTCCAATGCGGCACCCGTGGGTACCATGACGCCCTTTGAACATATTCTTGGCGACCTTTTGAAAGTTTCCTTTTTATTTAGAAGTTAGATTTTTAGACTTTTTAGAAGTAAAATTCTATTATAAGAAATGCTTTCTTTTGAAGAAACGTGTACATGAAAATTCAGATTTTTTTTCTTTTTGTTGTCACACTGGCCCATTGGCTGTTTTATACGATGGATAAAAGGGCTTAATTTTTCCTTCTTGACTTTTAAAACGTTAGTTTTTTTATTTATTTGTTTGAAAAAGTAATAAAACAGTGAAGATTGATTTCCATCTATGAAAGCACTTCTAGACTATCGCTCCTGAACAAGCCATATGGACTGGTGACTATTATGCCTGTATTTGTTTTTGTGCTTATTATAAAACTAAATTCACGCCTTCAAAATAAAAGAGAATTTTCATATCCTAAAATAAACCTCGAAATACCAGATGTAAATTTCCAACTGGGCGAAAAATGTCCGGACCAGGATACGAACCCGGGGCCTCCTGGCTGAAGCCGCCAGTGGTCGGCCATCTGAGCTATCCCAGACGATTTTGGTCGAACTTTTTCACCCAGCTAACCTTGAGGATTACAGCATCTGGTCTGTTAGTTGGTAGGTTAGTTGGTTAGTTGTTGTATGTATCCTGGTGCGGACATTTTTCGCCCAGTTGGAAATTTACATCTGGTATGATTTGTTTACCAATTAGAATAATTGTGTTAATATTAATCTAGTGAAACCTCGAAATATTTCTATTTTCCATGTTTATTATTATTTTGTTGTTGTTATTGTTATAAGCGCGATTAAAGTTTCTAGCACCTTACCCTACAAATATTTTTGTGATAGACCTCTCACAGAAAAAATGTGTAATTTTAAATTTAGCACATGTAACTCCTGAACCATAGGGGCCTTTTTTTTCTACCGCTGTAAGATTCGTTTGCATTATGTTAAGACGTGCGTGTGTACTAATACTGCCGCATGTTTTCAGTTATGTGAATAATGTCGCCCTTCATTGAGTGTCAAGAGCTGAGACACGCCCCTGTTTACTGAAAGTTTGGACAGACCTGGTCTACAAGTTAGCACCACCCATTTGGCATTTAAAACTCGAGTATTCCATTCCCGAGGCGTGATGAATAGGTATGCAGCGTTAAATCAAAAAGGAAATCCACTTTACGTAACCGGCCAACATAGAACTCAAACAAAGTAAAGCTAAGCTGCCATTAAGACGGCATAGGTGCTTGTTCATCAGACCGCCGCCATGTGGCGATCAGGCAATTTCGCCCCGTTGCCAGACGTTCAAGCCCGTTCAACTGGTCCACAGCCCGGTAGGTAGAGGTCATGGAACTAATAATAAAGAGGAACTGTCATATGCTTAAAATAGTGAAGCTTCAACTGTAACCGTTTACGCAAGAGTTGATTACCACCGGGGACAAAGTTCCCCCAGTAAATTTAAACAGAAAATTTCCCCTTATTCAAACGCCTTATTAATGAAAAATTTCAGTCATAAATAATGGCAAAAATAGATAGTAATTTTTATTGGTGGAAGTTCACTTCGACAGTAGTCAGAAACCGCGTGCCCTTTATATTGTGACAAATTTCCGTCAGTGTCAATTAAAAAGATTTTAATATCTGGGAAAACTGCCAGCGGAAAAAAAGAAATAGAAATTTTCCTCACACTTATAAGAGAATTTATTCATGTAAAAGCCGCTAAAATAAGGTAAAATGTTCGGTTAAAAATTTACTGGTGGATGTTTACTTTGGCGGTAATCAAAAATAGTTGATCCCACGATAAAATTCGGCAGCCATCTTGTAACAGCCTCCTTAATGAAGATATTCAGGTAGTCCACGAATTTTCACCTTATATCACAATTGATAAAAAATAGTGGGAGAGCATATTTTGAAGAATTCACGATTCGTTTTAAATCATATTAAAGTCACCACTAAGAGTTTTACGCTGGTGTTGTTCAATGTAAATGAGCACAAGAATTAAAAACTTTGCTAATTCTATTTTTACACTGTTGGAAAGAAAAATCCAACATGTCACAATTTAAATTTTTCTTTTGTTTATAATTTTATTTTAAAGTAATCCATAGAATTTTTGGAAAATATGCATTCAGAAATTTTCCTTTTATGAAATATCTTTCTTTTTTTTTTTAATAATACTAGGGGGCTCGGCCCCCTACGAGCTACGCTCGCCAACTCCCGTACAGACACCGCAGACTCTAAATGCACGCTAATTTGATCGGCTTTAAAAAGATTTCGAAAGATTGAATTATAATTTAAAAAACAGTGGCGATCCCCCTATAAACGAATTTCTATTCATTTCTCTTTGATTGGGGAATTTTAACGCCAAATCCGCTGCGGTACTACTTGATTATCCTGTCGACCAATTTCGCCAAATTATATAAATCGCCAAACCACTCGCCAAATTATACAAATTGATATAATTTTTATTTTAAATAACGAAAGAACAAATAAATTCGTACAACATTAATAAAAACACAAATAAAACGTCGAAATAAAAATAACTTGATGACGTATACACGTGTAACAACATTTCAAAATAAGCTAATATGAAAGGAATTAAGTAAAGAGAGTTTTTGTCTCCTGGTATTTTTTAACAAAGCGAAAAGAAAGTTCTTTTAAATGAGACATTTTAAATTAATTCTCAAAATATCAAATAAATGTCTAGCGCAATTTCTAAATTTAAACTTTTTTGCAATATTATTTTGTGTTCATTTTATGCAATAACTATAATGTGACGTAAATATGACGTAATTTCTCCTAAGACTTCTAACGCATGTTAATGAATTTATTATTTTACAATATCCTTTCTCTTTTAAAATTCACGTGTATACTTTTTATGACGTAATTTTTAATAAGTTCCTGCTTTTTATACGTAATTATTTAATTCTAATTTGAAAGTTTTTTTCCTGTTTATAATAGTCACGTGTAAATAAATTTTTAATTTGAAGCAAACATTATTGCTTGCGCTTTTTATACAGTTGGCAACAGTTTAAATTAGTACAATTTTCTGAAATCTGTAAAAAATATCTCTAGAAATGCTGAAAATTTGAATTTAAAATAGAAATAAAACCTGAAAAAATGAGTCAAAATAAAAAAATTAATGCAATCTGCACTCCGGCGAATTCTAACGTATAAAATGATCTAAAAATGATTACACTGCCATGTATACTTTTTGCTGCTATAAAACTTTTTTAGTGGAACGATTTTGTCCAACTTTAGCATTAAATAACTCTTAAAATAATTCTTCGATTTGAAAACTGTCTGCATCAGCGTGTTTATCAAACATTTCTGTATAAAACCACCGATTTTCATATTTTTGTATGCATTATTTTTGTTAATATTAACGAAGAAAGGCCTCCGGTCACAAAAAAATCAAAACCGGCGGCGGCGGCGGCGGCGGCGGTGGTGACAGCGGTAGTTACTTTTTTTTAGAATAGAGAGATTTATCTCAGGTAATTCTTTATTTAAGTATTTTAAAAATAGGTATCTATTTGCTGCTTTTTAAAAGCCCTTTTCAAATATCAAATTTTTTTCTCTAAAATTAATCAATCTATTTTTTTTTTTTTTTTTTACTAAAATATTATTCTCATGTACCAGCCAGCACACAATATATTCCTTCGGGATGGGTTGGGTTGGGTTGATTTTTGACGGCCAATTATCTACACGAGGGATATAGGCCCGAGGGGGAGTGCCTTCCGTGGTGGTCTTTCTAAGGGAACCTAATCCGTATTAACGCATGGAAATCCACGGTTCGAAGAAAACCACGAAAACTCCGAACGATTAGGCCGACGGGCGCGATTGGGTTCGAACCCAGCACCTCCCGTCTACCAGCTTCGAGAGCAGAACCTCTCAGCCGCTGGTGGGGCCTATTCCTTCGGGAAAATTTTCGAATCTTCATAGGCGACCTTCAGACGGACCGAAGTAATACCACGTACACGTATATCGTATCGTCGCTTTTGCGAACCCAGAACATTGACCAATCGCTACCCACGTACGGGGGAAAATGAAGGAACCCCCACACGGGAGGCATATAAGCATACCATACTGGAATTCATGTACAGAGGAAAATAGAGCTCTGCTATTGGCTAATCTGTAAAGTGACGTCCAAAACTCCACCCCTTTCTTCCCTGTCTTGTTCACTGTCGATCGCGCCTTTTTGAGCTCAGTCCAGTGTTGTGTTATTAGTTTTTTGAAATATTTACTTGTACTATATGAAATATTTTTTGTCTATAATGTATTAAACAAAAGAAAAAGCCGCCAATTAAAGCGAAGCTAAAAACCTCATAATCGAGCGTAGGCTCCGATAATCAATCAATCAATGTCACAATTTAGTTGGCAGTTATGTTTAGTTTTGCAATTTTAATTTGTGTAGCTGCCATGTTCTTCGCGAAACAGGACGATTGTTTATGCTAGACTTAAAGAAAAGACGAACATTTTATTTTAATTCAGTTTATGAATTAATTGGCCAGCTGGTGTCACTTTTGAAGCAGTAAGTGAAATTTCTTCTTCTGCTTGAAGGTGTATCCTTGCTAGCCAAACACTAAAAAATCCGCTGTAAAAATTCATTTAATGGATCCACAATGCAATTTCAAGTTTGGTAAGCATAGCTTTTTCTGTCCATTTCTATTTATTTTTATTGAACAATTCTAAGCACCACCTGTGTATTATTTCTTGTTGTGTATGTGCATATTTGATAACATTAATCAGTACTTTTTATATTTAAAATTTGAATGCGATCTTATTGATTCTATATAACATATGCATCAACTTCAGTGTAATAAATAAAATGTATTTGTTAAGGTGCAATATGTAAAGTGTTAGATTATTTTAAATTACAGAAATTTAAAATAAAAATATCTGATTTCACAAGTTCTTCCCAAAGCTTCCACCTAGACTAGTTTTTGTAATACTTATGAATTTATGACAATACATTATAATATAAGAGAATACAAGTATTTCTTCTAATATTATATTTATAAAATTTTTGAATTTTAATCTGTTTTTTATACATCTCATGCGTGTTATTACAAATACTATAGTTTTGGTATCTATAGTTGATAATAAAGGTGAATGGTGCATTCTTTTTATCAATTTAGTGTAAACAAAGTATTGCAATTCTTGAAGTGGAAGTATTATTAATGTAAACAAAACTATTACATACTTTATTTTTTAATTAGTGAGTCCATAGAAAAAGGGTAAGTATTTTTAATAATCTCTGATGAATGTTAACTATATATTTGGTTACTTATTTATTAAATTATATCTTTTTTATTTGAAAATTAAGCTTTTTATTTTTAAGTATCATGTTACTAGGCCTAACATTTTCCGTAATCCAAATTCTTTTGAAAAAATACAGGAATATTAGTTTTTAAAAGGAACATCAATCAAAATTGTTAGTTATTAAACTTTATTTTTTACCTGAAACATTTAGAAACTCATAAATCATCACTTTCTTTCTCAGTGCTAAATTACAAGAAATAACTGTTTTGCATTTAAACAAAATTTTCTCTGATATTCATAATTTCAAAGTGGCTATTTATTTGAAAATGACTAATAAATACTTCTATTTAGATACATGATGAATAAAATTCTATTAATTTATTTTAAAATATAGGTATTTTGAATGTTACCTCTTTTTATAAGAAGCCTATGTATTTTTATGTTAGCAAAGTACAAATTATAAATTGGTGAATATTATTTTCCATCAGCAACATTCGTAATGCATTCTATCATTTAAAATATAAACTTTTAATTTATTTTTTTTATACACAAGCCTTATTTATCATCTATGGCACACAAAAAATAAAAGCTGCTGTTGAGGAAAGTTTCCTATCGGCTAACTCTATCAGGGCCAAAACTAGACCTTTTTTTTGTGATCGGGGCAAACAAGGATTTTGGCACACCCTCTGCAAGTAATGTTTCTAATAGCCGATTTATTTTAAAATATAAAATATGTAATCATAACATACATAATACTTAACTACATAATCAGCTTTGTCAAATATTGATTTATTAAAACATTGAAAACAGAATCAAAAGGAACCAAAATGTATTTCACTTTATACAGGTTTCCATCTTAGCAAATATAATTGTTGATATTCTTCCTGTTGAAAATTTTTATTTATGACAGCATTCCGTTAGACTGATTTTATTTTCTCAGATTTTACTTTAGTTGTAATATTACAATATTAAGAGACTACATTAGTCATACAAAGACATTCACAAGCTAATATTAAACCTATGGGAGCATTCTTGACAAATATCTCGCTTACGTTTTATTACATAAAATATTTTTTTTTCATTGGATACCTGAGGTTGATATCTATCTAATGTTGTGCTTTTATACTCTTTCCAGTTTGGTTTCTTTTTTTTTTTTTTTTTTTTTTTTTGAACACTCATTTTTAAAAAACTGTTTTGAACCAGTTCTAAAATTTAAAGTATTCTCATATATAAAAAAAATTCAACTGCAGGAGGTGTGTGTGCTGACAAGATGTAAAAATCTAGGTGCCAGCGGGGAGCCAGCTCAAGACTGTATTTTATTCTTTCCAGGTCCTGTTGTGTAAGATGAGTTTTATTAGCATTCTTACAAAAAATTTATATAAAATATTAGCCTAAATATACTGAATAAAATTTAGTGGTGAGAGACTGCCCACTGGCACCTAGATTTTTACATCCCTGCAGATTGTACTTAACAAGCCCTGGCACCTGCCCCGAAGCACAACCTCAGTAAAAGAAAAAATTCATTACACTCAGGCTAAATTTTATCTTTTAAAAAGTTGAACAGGAACTTAATCACAGAGTAAAGAGAAATAATAGAGATGCAGTATGCTGTAAAAATGGTTTGCAATATGAATTCAGTTATTGCTCAAATTTAAATGCCTCAATTTTCCCAAACAAAACAAGCACATGCAACAGGGACCAAATTCTTTAACATCACCCGTGTATTTTTTCACTAAAGGAAAGTGGTTTGCTTATGTTTAAGCATTCTAAAGTAGCATTTCCTACTATTATGATTAAAAACTATTACTAAAAGTTTTCTTTTTTCGCGAGATACATGTGGTAGTATTTGAGCTGGATTTAGTGGATTTCAGAGTTACATTTTTGGCCACCACACTTCATCTATCCTTTCTTTT
The DNA here is from genome assembly GCA_963932465.1 of Maratus speciosus. Classification (NCBI taxonomy): domain Eukaryota; kingdom Metazoa; phylum Arthropoda; class Arachnida; order Araneae; family Salticidae; genus Maratus; species Maratus speciosus. Next base: position 544,359,338 of record OZ010794.1, read on the forward strand.
TACTCTTGTGAGCCTGAACTTCATTCTTTTGGGAACGGGTGCAGTGCATTTTTCTGTAGATTCAGACCAGCTCAAGACTGTATTTTATTCTTTCCAGGTCGTGTCGGGTGAGAATATTTTTCCACAGGAGACTTGAAATTTTGCATACTTATAGCTAGACACCTGAGATCAAACGACAAATGATAAAATTTTGAAAAAGTCGTAAATAATGGACGTTATTAATTAAAAACTCTCAATTTTACATCTCATTAACGAAGAAACGGCATAAAATGAATGCAGGTACAAACAGACTTTTCGAAATTATCTCATTTCTCCTTCGGGTTGCACATGGCTGGGATTCGAGATGTGAAATTGCAGGTTTACCAGAGTGCATTTTAAGCTAAAAAGTGTACTGGACATTTTTATTTCCACTCGTATCTCACAAAGTATCGACCCTAGAAATTTGTGCAGACAAATGCAGAAAAAAATCTATTTTCAGCCAGTATAATGATTGTATCTCTGGGACGGGTATAACAGAAAAAATCATCTAAAAATCGATTGATAAAAGATCCATTTTCTTGGATTTGAAAAACAAGTGTTCATGAATTTTATTTCCGATGGCTGAGAGAAGTTAGGCTATTTTAATACGAAATTTAAATTTTTTAAAATATTAAATTCTTATACACCCCGACGTGAAAATTTTCGCTGATTTCATACATGCCCATTTCAAACTCTTATCTTAATTACAAGCTGAGATATTAATTATTATTTGAATAATTGGTTTTATTTCTATCAAATGCTTAATTTAAAATGAAGTAACGTGCTTTTTTAGTTAAAGTAGGAAATCTAACAAGGTGATCTGTTGGAAACTTGAAGATAGTTTATATTTCGGGTATGGGGGGGGGGCGCTGATTTAACTAATTGGTTTATTTCTATTATATATTTATGGGAGCGCAATTTACCCATCCAGGGGTGGGGGGGATTTTCTAAATTTTCACAATACCTGTCATGTCACATATCGTTAGAAAGTCCTGTGACTGCTTAACCCTTTGAATACTGAAGTCTAAAAACGCACTGGCATTCAAAATACGGCAAACGCCCGAAACTGAAATACTAATGCGAGGTGTTTTCACCCCCTTTCTTTTGCCTTCCTACCTGTCAGAAGCACAATAAGTAGGCAGCTATCTTCGAAAGTAGAACTTATTTTTCCCTACTATCCCTCGTAAGAGCATTCATACAAAAGGGTAATCCTGCTCAAGGGAAAGTTTTTATTGTACTAAAGCCCGAAATGTTTGTGCATGTTTTATGTTTCAGGATTTATTCCTGGCATGCTATTTCTGAGAGTTTCTCGAAATTAGCTTCTTACATGTTCGAGAGTAACTTTTGTCTAATAATGAAATTTGTCACAGGGTTAATACAATTTCTTGCTTTTCGTTTTACTGTATATTTTTTTCACGATAAATATTTGCAGTGAACAAGTGAACTAAAAAAATCCCTTCAACAAATAACATTAAAATAAATCTACTTCTGTTTTCAAAGAAATTTATGAAAAAAATTCACAATATTTCCATTATACGAGTATTTCTAAATTGACTAACTGTATTTAACAGAGATTTTTTTTTTAATGTTATAAGACAAATCGTTAAAAGAGAAACATTAGATGCGAACTAAAAAATAATAACTAATGAATGTTCTATTCGAAAATTATTTTACAAATGACTTCAAAAATAAAAATTCTACTTTTTGTATTATATGTGTAAATCCGAAGAAAGTACAAAATTTTTAATGTCGAATTAAAAAAATTATTCAAGTAATAACATCATTGTTATTAAAAATATATATATTATTGATTGGTGGCGTAAAAAAAAATGATAGCAAACGATTTATTTTTTATTTTTAGCATTTTAAAAGTTCATGTTGATTTTCTATTAATCACTAAACACATACTATTTATGAAAACATAGTAACTAAAATAACTGTATCTAGAAAATAATATCTCAAGAATACAAATTTATTTTTTCTTAACAAAATTTCAACCTTTTCCTAGAAGTTAACCCTTCGGGACGGGAGCCTTTTACTAAATTTTTAATCTTTTGTCACCGTTTTTTAAAAACAGAAATTTGTATCTTTTTGAATCGAGGAAATCAGCTGATTAAATAAGGCAAAATTTTCAGTAAAATTTTACTGGTGAGGGAAAACGAAGATTCTGAGCGCTTCATGCGGCACGTATACGTGTCGCTCGTCCCCAAGAGGTTAAAGCTTTATAAATGTTAAATTTTAACGCTAAAAAAATAATAATGATTTGAATTAATAAATAATAATAACTTAATAGCTATTTGTCCCAAAATTTATTTAAATAGTATTATGTAATACAGAAAATATATATGTATATATTACTGTACATATTTTTTGATCTAGCAAACTTGTAATAAAAATAAAATAAACATTAAATCCTTATAATGATAAATGATTTTTTTTTTCAAGTTTCCAAACACATTGAAAATACATTAACTAAAAAAAAAGGAAAAGCATATAGAAAACAAAGTTATCTACGGAAAAAAATAAAATATTCTTTTTTTTTCCTTTTTCTATTTCTGGAAAATGGACATCGTCAATTTTTTATAAATTTGTAATAAATGGATCTAAGGTTCGCTATTATAGATCCTAGGAAAATCTTTTTTTCCTAATTCTGGAAAAGGGACATTATTTTCAATTTTTACAAATTTGTGATAAAGGGATTCATGTGGTTAATATTCATGAAATTAGCAGACTATCTTTATTATTATTATTATTATGGAAAATGGACATTGTAAATTTTTATAAATTTGTAATAAATGGATCTAAGATTCATTATCAGTGCCGAAACTAGCTTTTTTGCTCCCGGGGCAAACATGAATTTTGCCCCCCCCCCCCCCCTCCTCCCATCCTGATGCACAATAAAAGTTATCGACTTCAGGAACCCTATGCAAAAATAATAATAATAATAATAATAATAATAATTAAAATGCGAGCTAGAAATATGTAAACAATGGTCCCATAGGATTAACTTTAGCTTGAGCGTTACGAGCCTAAACTAGTTACGCGAAGAAACTGGGATGCTAATGTTAAACCTATGGGAGAATTCTTTTTAAAATTTCTCACTTGCATATATATTCATAATTTTATTTTATTTTTTCTTGCTTAGAAGAGCTGAGGTTGAATTCTAAACAGGTTTAGTGTTTACTTTTCCGATTTTGGTTGCAGATATATATATATATATTTTTTTTTTTGTAAAGTAACTTTCACTTTCAATACAGGTTCCGAAATCTCAAAGTATAGCAACGCTAAAGATCAATCCAAGCTAGCTTTAAATATACATATATATATTTATATATATCATTTTAAAATATTAAAATGCAAGCGAAAATTTTGAAAAGAAAAGTCCCATAGGTTTAACATTAGCTTACAAGTTTCTTTATATTTCATATATATATACATATATATATATGCACTTTTGTATGAAACAGCAAACAAAATCTTAACCCCCCACCCCCTTAAGTCCCATAGGTTTAACATTAGCTTGCGAGTTTCTTTATATTTCATATATATATATACACTTTTGTATGAAACAAACAAAATCTTAATCTCCCCCACCCCTTCGCTTTTCGGTCTCACGCACGGGGTACATTCCCCCTCTGCACGCATCTAGTTTCGGCCCCGTTCAGTAATATGGATCCTAATGGATGTAATGGATTTTCTAAGTTTCTAAACATATAGAAAATACAATAACTAAAAAAGGAAAATCATACATATAACAAAGTTATCTACATGAATTATTATTGTTTTTTTTATAATTCTGGAAAATGGACAATATTTTCAATTTTTACAAAATTTGTGATAAATGGATTCATTTTGTTAATATTCATGAAGACTATCTTTTTTTTTTTATTATTATTATTATTCTGGAAAATCGACATTGTTAATTTTTATGGATCTAATATTCATTATCAGGGCAGGAACTATTTTTTTTTTTTTTTGCGACCGGGCGGCAAACATGGATTCTGGCGCGCCCCTCCCCACATCCTGACGCACAATAAAAGTTATCGAGTTCAGGTACCCTATGCGAAAAAAAAAAAAACCTCTTAAAAAATAAAAATAATTTAGTAATAATTAAAATGCGAGCTATATGTATCTGCCTCCTCGTTAAAAATTATTGCTAACGCTTCTTCTTGTGTTAGACTTTTTCCTCTACGATACATTTTATGTACCGTATACAAATAACTGAATAAAATGCAAATAACTAAGTTAAAATTCAAAAATAATATTATTGTAAAATACAAATATCAATAACGCATAAAGTTTAGCAAACATATCACGTATCACAATAGTGAAAATGTTAAAAGTGTTTTCCTTCTGAAATTCCCCATCCGTTCATTGCAATAATCCCTCATCAATCACTCCCCTCACACTTACTCCAGGACAATAGCTGGATATTTCCAAGGGGGGTAGAAACGGAATACCTGTTTCTCAGGCGCTCGGGCGGTCTCGCCGTAGTTTCGTTGTCCGGGCGTTTGAGGCGGCTTCGTAGCGAAAGGGTTAATCAAGTTATACATCTCCAGTGTACATCCCCACTTCCCCCCCCCCCCCTCATGGAGGGAACTTTTCTAAATTTTGCTGATACTGCTCATGTGATTTATTGTACGAAAGGTCTGTGACCGCTTAATCATATTATACATCTCCAGTGTGCATCACCCCACTTTGCCCCCCCTCCCCCCCAAGCACAATTCACTTTTCACAAGATTTTGCAGCACATGCGCAGCATGCCTGCTATACAGTGCCATAAGCAGCAGTGACCCAGTTCGAGGTTCGTTCGAGCGGGATGGCCTTTTTTACAAGACTTTGCAGTGCGTGTGCAACACAACTGCTATATGGTGCCGTAAGCAGCGGGGATCCGGTTCAGCTTTCGTTCGAGCGCGACTGTCTTTTTTAAAAGAGTTTGCAGTCGTGCTAAAATTGATTTTTAAACTTATAAAAGAAATGCGTTTTCGTATAGATAATAAACGTATTTGTTAAAATGACGAAAACTCAATATCCGATTGTTTATAACAGATAATACCAATATTATAAAGTTAGCGTGTGTTGAATTTTGGTGAGGGGGAAGGGGGCTTTTTTCTATTTTTTTATCAGCTGTTTTTTTCATTTTAAATTCAGTTTTTTTCACTGAGCCCTCCCTTAAATATCATTTTTTAACCCTAAATATTTTTAAGATGCCTGATTTCTTACCACTTTTTTCTACAATTAAAAATTTCAGTTTTTTTCAAACTCATTTTCCCCTATTAAAAAAGGTGCAGGGAGGCTTTGAGATAGTTTATAACATATAATACGAAATATATATAGTGAGGGTGCGTGGAATTTGGATGGGGGGAGGGAGGTAGTTTTCTCTTTTTTCTTCAGATCAGCTGTTTATCACGTTTTTTCTGTGAGCACTGAAATAAATATTATTTTATAACATTAAATATTTGAAAGAGTGGGAAATTCCAGGGGAGGAGATGGACCCTCCAGGGAGAACTATTGACGCGGAATTGTTAATATTAGGAAAACTAATTAACCAATCCCTTTTAAACTTTAACATAATTTATAACACGTTACAAGTTTTATAAAGCGAGAGTGCGTGTAAATTTGGGTGGGGGGAGAGGGAGCTATTTTTTCTTCAGATCAGCTGTTTATTGAGTTTTGAATGTGTTTTTTAACTGAGCCCTCATATCAATATTATTTTTTAACCTTAAATATTTGAAAGGGTGGGTAATTCCCGGGGGAGGGGCTATTTTCTAAATTTTGAGTAAACTCCTCATGTGGCATATCGTTTGATAGGTGTATGAAAACTTATTCATATTATGGACATCTGATGCCCCTCCCCCCTTTTCTCTCCTCCTGGGGGCACTCTTCGAAATTTTAAGGACCACCCCTCATTTGACATATCGTTAAATAGGTCTATGAAACTTATGGATTCGATGCCTCTCCCTCCCATTTTAAATGCGGTTTTTTGGTGGTGTCCTCCTTATAAATATTATTAGTGAAATATAAAAAATTGAAATAAGGTAATGGATGATTTCAGGCGGGGGCATTTCTAAATGTGATGGTGCTGCCATTTATGTAAGAAATTAGCAATTTTGATTTGTCAATTTAAGGATAAAGAGTTTTGAAAGAGATATTAAACGAAACCCTCTGTGCGATTTGCAATCACACTCACACACTTGTTCAACAAGATAAAAATTTCACTGAGCCCTCCTTTAACTATTATTTTTTAACCATAAATATTTGAATGATAGAGATGCCTGATTTCATACCACTTTTTTCTACATTTAAACATTTCAATTTCTTTAAACTCATTTTTCTCTATTAAAAAGGGAGCGGAGAGGTTTTAAGATAGTTTAACACATAATACAACATTCATATTGTAAGGGTGTGTGCAATTTGGATAGGGGGGGAGGGGCATTTTTCTCTTTTTTCTTCAGATCATCTGTTTATTGCGTTTTTTCAGTGAACGCTCAAATAAATGTTATTTTATAACATTAAATATTTAAAAGAGCGGGAAATTCCAGGCGAGGGGAGGGTTCTCCAGGGAGGACTATTGATACAAAATTGTTAAAATTAGGAACACTAATTAATGGCTCGCTTTTAAACTTTGATGTAATTTATAACACATATTAAAAATTTTATAAAGCGAGGGTGTGTGTAATTTGGATGTGGGGGGGGGGGGGGGGCTATTTTCTCTTTTTCTTCATATCAGCTGTTTATTGCATTTTGAATGCTTTTTTTCACAGAGCCCATCAATATTATTTTTTAACCTTAAATATTTGAAAGAGTGTGCAATTCCTGGGGGAGGGGTGGGGCTTTTTTCTAAATTTTGAGTAAACCCCTCATGTGACATATCGTTAGATAGGCCTATGCAAACTTATTCATATTATACACATCCGATGCAACTCCCCCTTTTTTGACCTGGGGCACTTTTTGAAATTTCAAGGAGACCATTCAAATGACATATTGTTAGATATGTTTATGAAAACATTCATATTATACACATCTGATACACCCACCCCCTTCCCGTTTTAAATGTGGCTTTTAATGGAGTTCTCTTATAAATATTATTAGTTAAATATAAAATATTGAAATAAGGTAGTGGATTATTTCTGGGGGGGGGGGGGGTGATATTCCTAAATGTAATAGTGCTGCCATTTATGTAAAGAATTAATAATTTTAAATTTAAGGATAAAGTATTTTAAAAGAGATATTAAACGAAACCCTCTGTGCAATCTGTGGTCACACTTATCCAATTTTTTTTTTTTTTTTTAATTGGACGGTTATTTTTTTTCTCTATTATTAGAAAAAACTAATGGCACAGAGATATTTTCATACAAAATCTAAGGAGTGAAATAAGGATGTGACATTAATCAACAAGTTGGAAATTGCTCGTCAAACGTGGCAAATGAGGTGCGTTCGTACTATAACTAGTTTTATAATTATTTTTTGCACCCCATATTGTACTGAATGTATAATTTTTTGCACTTCATAAGGTGCATAGTCTGTAACATCCTTAAAATGCACTTCCAATAATTTTTTTCCCATTCCCCGTAATATAAAGGAACATTTTTGACTGTCCCTGTAATTAAACTATACATCCGATTTTCATAAAATTTGAAATGGCTCGACAAAATTTTGCAACAGTTATATATTTAAAATTTCAGACCATTCCGAAGGCTGTAACATCATTAAAATGCACTTGCAATAATTTTTCCCATTGGCCGTAATGTAAAGAAAAACTTTTGACTGTCCCTGTAATTAAACTATAAATCCGTTTTTCATAAAATTTGAAATGGCTCGACAAAATTTTGCAACAATCATATATTTAAAATTTCAGAGCATTCGGTTGGGTAGTTTTTGCTCTGTTACATGCGGACAGACGGACTGAACGACGACTATAGGTGCTACGTATTTATATAATTACGAACGCACCTAAAAACTGATCAATAAAGCTATATTTTCTCGGCCGATCCCTTAATGGCTGGGATCCAGATAGATTTTGCTCTGTTAACGAAGCCAATCTTTTCGCTGTTTTAAGAGAGTAGATTTCCTGATTGGTCAATCTTGTTTCACTAACAGCACAAAATCTATCTGGATTCAGGCCAATATCATTTCCGAAAGAAAAGGAATTAAGAATGTTTACTAAGCAGGGAAAAATAAGAAAAATAATTTAGATATATCAATTTGAAAATTTCAGAGCATAAGTAGAAAAATATTTTACAGGTGAGTATGTAATTTTTGTGAAAATTGGATGGAAATTATTCTTATTAGCAAGAAACTTGTGGTGTCATGTCTGCATATATGATGCACCTTCAAAAGGTCCATGCAAAGTTCATTTTTGGTATCATATTTCAAATAAGGGTAATACTTACTTTACTTAATCAAATAAGTTTTATGATTATGTAAGTAAAAAAAAAATTTTTTTTAAGTGGTGACAATCCAAATAAAAATATGTAAGAGATGCCAGACCCGAAGGGGTTTAAGGGACTATTAAATTGCAAGCGCGAAATTTTAAAAAGAACACTCCCATAGGCTTAACATTCCAGTTTCTTTGCGTGGCTAGTGTAGATCACAAGAAAACAGTTGCATGCTAAAGTTAAATCTATGGGAGCATTCTTTTCAGAATTCTCGCTTGAATTTTAATTATTTTTTTTCATATGATATATAATAATCTAATGTTGTGTGTTATTACTTTTTCAATTTTAGTTGTGTGATGACACCGTCTTGCACGGTCAATAAAATGTGTTTCTTGCAGAAAGCGATAGAGCTAGCTTTTTGCTTGGCACTAAAAGATCTCACCTTCTGACCATGGGTTTTCTGGTTCGATTCTTGGCGCCACTCATTACCTGCATTGGTGACCTTGGACAAATGAACATGCACTTGCACTTCACCATGTCTGCTCAAGACCAACAGATATCAACACTGAAAACACACACACAACAACAAACAAAGCCTGTGAAACACCTGTAGCATGCAAGTAGCAAGCAACGCCCACGATGATTCTCGTAGCACAAAACCTGCTGTGTCGCACATCTTTGGGGACACATATATGCTTGACAGCATGACACCATCACAGTGGAAACTGCCACCGCAACATTAATGCACAGTGCTCGTCCAACATCAACGAGACGTTCTTCTCACTGGGGAGTGGAATTCTGTGGTGACACCATCTTGCATGGTCATTAAAAGGAGTTTTTTTGCAGAAGCAATAGAGCTTGCATTTTGAACAGCACTAAAAATCTCCCCTTCTGATCGTGTGTTCTCCGGTTTGATTCTTGTCGTTGCACACCTCCTGTAGTTGCATCTTTTTTATATGTGAGAATACTTTAAATTTTAGAACTGATTCCAAACAGTTTTTTAAAAATGAGTGTTCAAATTAAAAAAAAAAAAGTAACCAAACCCGAGAAAGTACAAAAACACAACATTAGATAGCAACCTCAGGTATCCAATGAAAAAAATTTCTTTTATGTAATGAAACGTAAGCGAGATATTTGTCAAGAATGCTCCCATAGGTTTAATATTAGCTTGTGAATGTCTTCATACGACTAATATAGTCTCTTAATATTACAACTAAAGTAAAATCTGTGAAAATAAAATCAGTCTATAACGGAACCCTGTCTTAAATGACAAAAATTTCAGCTGAAAGAATATCAACAATTATATCTGCTAAGATGGAAACCTGTATAAAGATAAATATTTTTTGGTTCCTTTTGATTCTGTTTTCAATGTTTTAATAAATCAATATTTGACAAAGCTGATTTATGTATTGCTGTATTATGTATGTTATGATTACATATTTTAGATTTTAAAATAAATCGTCTTTTAGAAGCTTAGCAAAATTCTCTTTATGGAGAAAGGGAGAGGGGTTGCCAAAATCCTTCTTTGCCCCTGATAGAATTAGCTGGCAGGAAACTTCCGCTGCAGCAGCTTTTATTTTTTATGTGCATAAATGATAAATAAGACGTGTTCAAAAAAAAAATCTCTCTATTCTAAAAAAAAGTAACTACCGCTGTCACCGCCGCCGCCGCCGGCTTTGAATTTTTTGTGACCGGAGGTCTTTCTTCGTTAATATTAGAAAAAATAATGCATACAAAAATATGAAAATCGGTAGTATTATACAGAAATGTTTGACAAACACGCTGATGCAGACAGTTTTCAGATCGAGGAATTATTTTAAGAGATATTTAATGCTGAAGTTGGACAAAATCGTTCCACTAAAAAAGTTTTATAGGAGCAAAAACTGTTCATAGGAATTTAATCATTTTTAGATCATTTTACGCGTTAGAATTTGCCGGAGTGCAGATTGCATTAATTTTTTTATTTTGACTAATTTTTTGAGGTTTTATTTCTATTTTAAATTCAGATTTTCAGCATTTCCAGAGATATTTTTAACAGATTTTAGAAAGTGATATTAATTTAATCTGTTGCCAACTGTATAAACAGCGGAAACAATAATGTTTGCTTCAAAAAAAATATTTATACGTGTAAATAAATTAAAAATTTATTTACACGTGACTATTATAAACAGAAAAAAAACATTTGGAATTAGAATTAAATAATTATGTACAAAAAGCAGGAACTTATTAAAAATTACGTCATAAAAACTATAATTACACGTGAATTTTAAGAGAGAAAGGAATTTGTAAAACAATAAATTTATTAACATGCGTTAGAAGTCTTAAATAGGAGAAATTACGTCATATTTATGTCCCATTACAGTTATTACATAAAATGAACACAAAATAATGTTGCAAAACGGTTTAAATTTAGAAATTGCGTTAGACATTTATTTGATATTTTAAGAGGATACGTTTCAACTATTTTTGTTAGGAAAGCGCAAATAATATTTCATTTTTAACACAAGTATATTCACGTGAATATTAAAAAGAGAAAGAATAGTTTGGTCAAAATTACGTCAGATTAAAAACGATTAATTTAAAATGTCTCATTTAAAAGAACTTTCTTTTCACTTTGTTAAAAAATACCAGGAGACAAAGACTGTTTACTTAATTCCTTTTATATTAGCTTATTTTGAAATGTTGCTACATGTGTCTACGTCATCAAGTTATTTTTTATTCCGACGTTTTATTTGTATTTTTATTAATGTTGTACTAATTTATTTGTTTTTTCGTTATTTAAAATAAAAATTATGTCAATTTGTATAATTTGGCGAGTGGTTTGGCGATTTATATAATTTGGCGAAATTGGTCGACGGGATAATCAAGTAGTACCGCAACGGATTTGGCGTTACAATTCCCCAATCAAAGAGAAATGAATAGAAATCCGTTTATAGAGAGATCGCCACTGTTTTTTAAATTATAATTCAATCTTTCGAAAACTTTTTTAAGCCGATCAAATTAGCGTGCATTTAGAGTCTACGGTGTCTGGACGGGGGTTGGCGAGCGTAGCTCGTAGGGGGCCGAGCCCCTGGTGAATGAAAAGATTATATATTAAATGATAGAATGCAGTACGAATGTTGTTGATGGAAAATAATATTCGGGCGATTTCATGGATAGTGTCAAACACGTAACGCAGGCTTTAATTATCATTTATTCATTTATTAAATTTTAATTTTAATTGTGATTTTAGGTGGTATGGTAAATAAGTTATTACCAGATTTTTAAATTTAAATGTGTGGCAATAAAACTCACAGAAGTATATCATTTAATTTCATTACTCAAAATGTGCTTTTTTTCTACTTCAGAAAAAAAGCACATTTTGAGTATGAAATTAAATGATATCTTTCTGTGAGTTTTATTTCCATACATTTAAACTAAAAAAATATGGTAATAACTTATTTACCATACCACCTAAAATCACAATTAAAATTAAAATTTAATAAATAATTGAATAAATGAAAATTAAAGCCTGCGTTACGTGTGTGACTCTCCGCACGGAATCGCCCATTCACCAATTTATAATTTGTACTTTGCTAACATAAAAATAGGTTTCTTATAAAAGAGGTAACATTCAAAATACCTTTATTTTAAAATAAATTAATAGAATTTTATTCATCATGTATCTAAATAGAAGTATTTATTAGTCATTTTCAAATAAGTAGCAACTTTGAAATTATGAATATCAGAGAAAATTTTGTTTAAATGCAAAATAGTTATTTCTTGTAGTTTAGCACTGAGAAAGAAAGTGATGATTTATGAGTTTCTAAATGTTTCAGGTAAAAAATAAAGTTTAATAACTGACAATTTTGATTGATGTTCCTTTTAAAAACTAATATTCCTGTATTTTTTCAAAAGAATTTGGATTAAGGAAAATGTTAGGCCTAGTAACATGATACTTAAAAATAAAAAGCTTAATTTTCGAATAAAAAAGATATAATTTAATAAATAAGTAACCAAATATATAGTTAACATTCATCAGAGATTAATAAAAATACTTACCCTTTTTCTATGGACTCAATAATTAAAAAATAAAGTATGTAATAGTTTTGTTTACATTAAAAATACTTCCACTTCAAGAATTGCAATACTTTGTTTACACTAAATAGATAAAAAGAATGCACCCTTCAGCTTTATTATCAACTATAGATACCAAAAGTTTTATAGTATTTGTAATAACACTCATGAGATGTATAAAAAACATTAAAATTCAACCATTTTATAAATATAATATTTGAAGAAATACTTGTATTCTCTTATATTATAATGTATTGTCATAAATTCATAAGTATTACAAAAACTAGTCTAGGTGGAAGCTTTGGGAAGAACTTGTGAAATCAGATATTTTTATTTTAAATTTCTGTAATTTAAAATAATCTAACACTTTACATATCGCACCTTAACAAATACATTTCATTTATTACACTGAAGTTAATGCATATGTTATATAGAATCAATAAGCTCGCATTCAAATTTTAAATACAAAAAGCACTGATTAATGTTATCAAACACGCACATACACAAAAGGAAATAAGACACAGGTGGTGCTTAGAATTGTTCAATAAAAATAAACGGAAATGGACAGAAAAAGCTATGCTTACGAAACTTGAAATTGCATTGTGGATCCATTAAATGAATTTTTACAGCGGATTTTTTAGTGTTTGGCTAGCAAGCATACACCTTCAAGCAGAAGAAGAAATTTCACTTACTGCTTCAAAAGTGACACCAGCTGGCCAATTAATTCATAAACTGAATTAAAATAAAATGTTCGTATTTTCTTTAAGTCTAGCATAAACAATCGTCCTGTTTCGCGAAGAACATGGCAGCTACATAAATTAAAATTGCAAAACTAAACATAACTGCCAACTAAATTGTGACATTGATTGATTGATTATCGGAGCCTACGCTCGATTATGAGGTTTTTAGCTTCGCTTTAATTGGCGGCTTTTTCTTTTGTTTAATACATAACAGACAAAAAATATTTCATATAGTACAAGTAAATATTTCAAAAAACTAATAACACAACACTGGACTGAGCTCAGAAAGGCTCGATCGACAGTAAACAAGACAGGGAAGAAAGGGGTGGAGTTTTGGACGTCACTTTACAGATTAGCCAATAGCAGAGCTCTATTTTTCTCTGTACATGAATTCCAGTATGGTATGCTTATATGCACACAGGAGAAGAGTGATTTCGACTTCGAATGGTCACTCTTACGCAAAGTGTTGGATGGTAAAAAGATAAAAGTTTTTCGGTGGAATGGGTTCCGGCCAGAAGAGTAATGAAGTAAAAGGCCTAAAATTAAGGGGCAAATATATAATTGTGATAACGAGCCCATGCTCTAGGCCCATGCAACTGGCCCATATCCCGAAAATACGAATCCCTCCAGATGTCACCTGTGACAAGAATCTAATGAAACGCGAAAGGTATAAAAAAGGCATCAATCTACAGATCGACGGGTGTGTGAAGCCTCTTCGCCATTTTCTTGTGTGCTGGTACTTTTTTTTTACTTTATTTTTTTCATGATATTTTGGTAATTAAAAATCATTTATAAAATTTAATATGGTCAATCAGAATAATAAGCAAATAATTAAATTTACGTGGACATATCTAATGATCAAATAAAAAAATAATAAAATTATATATGGACAAAGTAAAGCATTCTTTATCTCTACTCGACTCTCACCTCTTTATTTTAAGCATCTACATAAGTTTTCAAGCAAAGAAAAGATTTGTATAAAAATTAAATGAAATATTGCCAAATGAATGAAATATTATTACTTTTTATTATATGTAATACTCGTAAAAAAAGGGCAGGTGAATTAAAATAAATATAAATTATATTCGGCATTTGGCATTCTGTTTTTTTTTTCTTGTGGTCTTTAAAATTTATTTATTAATATGTAGTTTGTTATTTTAGGAACGCGAATATTTTATTTTCAGGATCGCGTATATATGTATCCTATTTTAAAGAAAAGAGTATGGAAAATGTATAATGGAGCCTTTTTCAATCATTTCTATTTTTCTCATATGTGTTAGGAAATAATTTTCTTTGCTTATATAGATATCTTTTTCCATGTCATTAAAAAGTTAAATATGCGGGGTTGTATACGGGATTAGCGTTAAATAATTCGAGCCGTAGCTTGCTCTTTTACAGCCAAAATTTCTCTCTCTCTCTCTTTTATTAATTTTAATATTACCTCATTTTGTCATTTTCACAACGCATGACGAGGTAATATTTCTATCCCTTTTGTACTAACCCTATTACTTTCACGCGACCCTTGTGTATGTTTGTGGCGACCATTTTCGTCCCAACATGGATTATTTAATGGTGCCTAGACGCCAGGAGTTGGTCCTGTATATGGCTTTCTTTAAAAATTTAAACTCTAAATTTATTTATTTATATAACGTAGTCATTTTCTCTATCGTTTTTCTGTTTCTTCTTTCTTTAAATTTTATTTTTTTAATTATCTTCCATCATAATTCAAAATTTTATATAATAATAATAAAATTGTTATTATTTAATAAATATAAGAATAAAAATAAAATAAATAAGTAAAAAGGAATAAGACATAAATAAATAGTTTATTAAACAAATAAATAAATAAACGATTGTGGAATTTTTTGTTGTTTATATATTTTTCCTTTGTGCGAACTATAATAATTTTAAATATAAGTGTTACAGTACTTTATATTTTCATGGTATATTAGAAAAGTATTGGTATTTTATGCTTTTTAAGAGCACTAAAAAAAGGTTGTATACTTCATATCCTAAAAGTAACGTGAAAATGTTTATGTAATATATACAATGTGTGTAATAATCACAAAAAAAGTGTAGCTAAAGTGATAATTTAACATAAAAAATTACCAAAAATTCTTTTTTTGCTATAAATTGTGATTATTTTAATATAACAGGTAAAACCAAGGTTTAATATTGCATGTAACTCTCAAAAGTTTAATATATATAGAGAAATAACTTATGAAATCTATTTGTGTGTGTTATATAGAGAAAGAACTTATTATATCTATTTGTGTGCGTGTGTGTTTCAGTCTACAGAAATTGATACACATATCAGTTATTGTAAAATAAATTTACAGTAACTAATACATGTATGATTTATTGAAAAATTAATTTACAGAAATTGACTCAAGTATCGTTTATCGAAAAGCTACATTCTACAGTACCTGATACATATTTGTTTTAAAACTACAGACTGCAGTAACTGATACATATTTTTAACTGGGGATTACAGTCTGCAGTAACTGATACATTGTTGTTGGAAACTCCAGTCACTCGATGACCCTTCATTCACAAGGGAACCACTTTTGGTGCTGCTCGCACCTAGCATTGAGACCTGGTGCATTTTAAAGCCGTATATTACGGATTGTGAGAATCGTTAAAATGTTTCTGTTAAAATAATATTTCTTGATTTTACAGCAGCATAAGT